>JAXGGA010000629.1:0-205037 GCA_038373865.1 Uloborus plumipes
CTTATTATGCTTTCATTAGCATGGAATACGAAACTAGCCGAGCTGGAGGCAAAAATCCTCTTATAAAGCAAAGAGAGCCGAAAAAAACTGGAAGCTAATGAGATATTAGAACACCAGCGAGCGACTGCACTTGGTACGGTACAACTCGTAAATTTTTTAAGTCAGAGCTCGGGTATAAAGCAGTGAGTAACCGCCCCTAAGCAAGGGCTAAGGCAGGAACATGCAATAGTTTAGCCTTTAGTATTAATAATGGTATTAAATATATTACTTTTCTGTTTGCAAAGAACGTGCATTTTATCTTTTATTCAGAGTTACAGACATACAAACATACATACAAACAAACCCACAAATGAAACAAATGAAAGCGTATTAAAAACAAGGTAGTAAATGCACAAATATTGTAAGGAGTTGTCGAAATCTATTCCGACGCTTCCAGGAAACCGATTTTCGACGCAGAAAAGTGTGACTTTTTGAATGTAAAGTCATTCGACAAAATCCTCACTTCTAAAAGTTCTCTGCATTGAAAGAAGTGTTCCGTGAAACCTCGAAGCACGTGTTTGCAACTTCTTACAGCCGTTTGTACATTTATTGCGTTGCTCTTCTCAGGGCTTCTCAGTTGCTCCCAAGCTAAAATTTTTGGGACGGGGAAAATTATCAATTTTCCGAATGAAGTTCCAATTTTACTGAATGATAAAATACAAGCATGCACATTGCACACATGTACGTGCATAACATTTAGTGAGAAAAAACATTAGGGATCTTTTAGAAAGCAATTCTAAAAATTAAAAAGAACAAATAATCTTAATTTTGCAATATTGTCTTCAAATTGCCGAATAGTCAGCAAAATGTGTCGAATACGGATATTATTGGGAGGTCACAGTGACCTCCCGTCACCTCCCATCGGGGCGCTCTTGGTTCTTCTTAAGATTAATCTGTAACATATTCTATTTCTAATAGAAGACCATTGTTGCATTATTATAAGTTCCTGCTCAACCAGAAGATTAAAATATCGGTTATTTTGCTTGATGAACATTCCGCGGACGTTTTGTTAGAAATATAAGTTGAGATAATGTGTTGTGAACTGAAAGTTGATTATATACATAAAGTTAAAATTTTTCAGGAGGCTCAAATTATACCGGGCTCTCGAAAATCACGAAAACCAAAGCCTCGCGAAATTGAGGGCTTTTACAATATGTAATAAAAGTGATATTAGCAAAATAATTTAGTTTTTAAATGCTAATTAGCGGACTAAAAACTAAGAAACTATCTCTATATATTTTTAATAATTAGTAATAAAAAGTATACTTTTTAAGAATTCATAAGCTTACTTAAATTCGACGCGAATCTGCGGGAAATAAAATACGATAGAATACGCAAAATCAAATTGTTTTTGTACTTGCTTGTGACAACTGATTAGATTGCATTATCAATCATTCTTCAGATTATTATGATCTGATAAGGAATCTTTATAACCATGGAAATCCTCATAACAATAGAATCTGTTTGGGGGCGATTCTCTGTAAACTGATAATTTGCTGTCCGGACCGAGTATTTTAAAAAATATAAAGTGTAATAAAGTAATTATCGCGCTTAACACAAGTAAAGCGTTAATACTCTGTGGCCCAATTGTATTTGGGGCGATAACAATTTAATTTTTTTTCTAGAAATCATCTAAGGGCTAAAAACACAGTCCCCTGGCTGTCCCAATCGTATTGTCTAAGACTTCAAGGTAATATTCCAAAAATCCTATCAACACTACATAAATTTGGCAATTAATATCTAAAAATAGAATGATGCAGCTATATTTTTTTCATGATACAAGGTCTAATTACGTATTTCTAAAACTTAAAATTGTCATGTAAATTCTGTCCGGAGTTTTTTCAAACAGTCCCCTGCAACAAATTCAAAGCTGTAATACGAAAAATCTATAACTTTTGCAAATTCTTTTTGGCATGAAGTTTAAAGTAATCAGTGTGAATTTGCCGAAATCGCCGAGAACGGTGTTGAAACTCTACTTTGCTTAGTTTGAGAGGCACATTTGTGATGAAAGTATGCATCAGGGTCGTTGCGAAAACAGTCCTCTGGGAAGTGATTTTATTAATGTCAATTAATTTAATTATAAAACATATTAGTTATTATGTCCACGATTTGTGCCTAAATTTATAGGTAGTCTCGTAACTAATTATGTTCCAATAGCTTTGCAGATATTACGCAACAAAGAGCAAAAACACAGTCACCTGGCACAGTCCCCTGCCTAGTTATACCAGGCGGGGGACTTACCCCCTGTCACAATTTTTCAGAAAAACACAAGCTTCAATTGACCCTCTTTCAAACTAAAGTAATAGATTCATTATATGAGCAATAGTATTATAATTATACGAACATTTCAAAAAACCATGCCCGGACAGATTTCGTGTGAAAAATGACAAGTTTACAGAGAATCGCCCTTGAACTCTTAAAACAGTTGTAATACTTCGGAGAAAGTTTTTTTGTGAAAAGTGAACAGAGCTGCTGTGATTTTGAGGAAGAAACGAAAAAAAAAAAAAAAAAATGCAGCATGTTAAGTTTTTCAGGGCCATTTCACCGTCACGAGCTTGATAATCAGACTCAAAATTTTTATCAACATTTTGCTATAGCTCTTTATATTTTAACTGAACTGGAGAAAAACACATTTTTTAATCTTTGAATTTGATGCAAAGACAACTCTTGATACAGTTATATTTCTGTTTAATGTTGTTATTTAAAATTTATTTGTATGCGTCACGTGCGGGGCATCCAAATTCAATCACATGTAATGTGCTGTATGAATTCGTTAATATTTTTGCTCTATTAATATAGCAATGACAAAACAAGCTGTAGATTTTAAAGATAAGGTTCCAATGTAAATGAAGTATATCTCCTTTGTTGAGAAATAATAGTTTAAACCGTTGAAAAAAGTTATGTTAGAGCTATTAGATGGAAAAGGAGCTATTTTGTCTCGCAGGTGGCCGTTCATATGTTTTAATAAACGGTAATAGGTAATGACGATTTTTTTTTTTTGAAATCACATATACGTCTTAAGCAAAAAAAAAAAAACTGTTCATTACCCATTTGAATTATTATTTTCAATGAAATATTTGAAGCGTCACGTGTGGGACAAAATTACCGTTTTCCGTGGAATGGTTCTTCAGTACATTTAAATTGGTATCTCTTTCCTAGAAAAGTACATTCACAGGCTTTGAAACAAATCACATGCCCTGTTTCAAGTTATGCTCTGTATTTTGTCTTAGGTGGTAAGGCAACTTATCCCTCTTTCCGTAAATTTCAAACTAATTTCCTTACTCTTTAATTTTCCTTCATTGATTAGCATTCTATGTGTCACCCAAGGATCCACCGAGAACGCATTAAAAATTACTTTGTTCTAAATTGGCCATCCAAACATTGAACGAAGATAACACATATATCCTAATAATGTTTTAATATTGAAATTAAATCTTTTTTTCACAAATAAACTATAATTCTTACTTTTTATTTACAACAGAGGCGAATTTTTTTTGTCCAACTTGCATTCTTCTGGGTTATAAGTACGGTTCTTCTTCATTATCCCTAGTATTATCTACTTTTTATGATTGAAACTTAAATCCGTACTTTAGAGCAAGAGCAACCAATGTCAGATTTTGACCAAATTTAGTTTGTGATAGAATTTTTCGGCGCACCAGAGACCAACGGGATGTAGAGGCTTTGTAGTCAGTTATAGTAATAGTCACATTTACTTAAGTCCAATAATCTTTGGTTTTTCAACAATCAGTATTTTTATTTTTAGCAAAAACAATCAGATTCACTGGTAATTTACGTATAATTATAAATACTGTAAAACGGGATGTATCGGACAGCGGGATGAATATGTCTAAGCATGTGAGTTGTTTCATAAAGGTTGACTCCCCCATTTTGGAGCTCTTTTTTTTTTTTTTTTTTTTTGAGGGATCCTAGATCCCCAAACTCGGATATTGGAAACAGAAAATTTAGTGTTTTCTGACATAAGTTTTAAAAGTGTGACACGTAGAGTATAATTAGCTTTCGTGCAAAATTGCTGACTCGTGGAGTATAGAATAATTGACCTATAATTTACTGATTTTTTGCTTCAAATTATCAACATTGCGATCGTGTAGTTAAAAAAAGTATTAGATACTATGGGTTTCTGACCTAGATCGTAAACTGCACCACATGGACTATAATAATGTGTCTCAAACTTTTTTGAAAGTGGCTAAAATTATTATTGACCTAGAAACTTGACCTTTTTTTCAAAATCATCAACTTTGAGACCGTTTAACTACCAAAGCAAAGAGAAAATCATGTTATTTTCTGTATCAATACAATGGTCAGTAATTCATCCTATACTTGTTTCCGAGGATCACTCCCGGCTTTAACAGCTATCCGGACACATACAAGCCAAAAAAAGTGATGAAAATAGCATTTTCAATGGATCTTTGCCTCCAAAGCCAAGAGTGAGCCACCAAATTATTTGTGCTAGTATGCACCTAGTATCAAGTAGTATCCATATTTAAAAGCATTGGCATGGGTCACTCATTGTTTTTCGAGCAAAACGATCATCTATTTTGTATTACATATTCACAACCTTAAACTTTGATCTCTAATCAGGGACAAATAAATCCGATTTATAAAAAACGAAACTTTACTTTTTCTTAGTACAATACTACAAACACAACCTGTACTTTTTGGGAAAACTGAAAGCATGAGCTATCAAAAGTGTCCAACTTAAGATTAAAAAAAAAAAAAAAAAGACTCTTAATAGCACGATGTAGCTCAGAGTTTATGAAAGTGATGAAAAAATAAAGATAAAATAAATAAATAAATGGAAAAAATAAACAAAGATCCATGTCAAGTGGACTAGTGGTCCCCATCCGACCATCTCCGATTTGGATTAAATTAAACAGAGGTGTAGATATACCTATGAAACTAACCTGTGCAAATTTTTAGCTTCCAAGATCCAAATCTCTGGAGGAGCTAGGATAGCGCAAAAAATGTGATCCAAAATGGCAGATCAGCTTCGTGAAACGAGTTGCAATGTTTAGTTTAAGGTTGCAGAAAATTTTATCATACTGGAGGCCTAATATTTTAGGAGCTTAAAGTACTTTTTGTTGTCAATACTCTCCAGTATTTTTTGTGAGATTGCGCTCTTTAGTTTTTGTGTAGCGCGCATCTAAACTTGCGAAAAAACGCGATGCGCAATTTTTTCCCTTTATTTCAGGTTGTCATAAATTTTTAACAAAAACGATTTAATAATTCTTACTTTGTAGTTCTATAGTCAAAGTACCTGTTTTTGACGGGTTGCGGCTGCAAAGCTTAAATATTGGTTTATAAAAGATATTATCGTCCAAAGTGTCTATAAAAATCATTTTATTGAAAAATCGCCTGTTTTCAACTCACTATATCACAGGTTTGTCACCTTCGACCATTTTTTCGTTGGCACTATTCGAAAGAACATATTTTTTCCTATCGAAATGAGTTTTTTTCCCGATTGTGTTCCTTCGAATAAGTATGAAAGCATTAGCTTGAAATACTGTCTGTTATGAAGAATTGGCATAATTAGGCTAAGACTGCAAAAATTTTTATCACACTGGGAGCCTAATATTTTTGGAGTTCAAAGTACTTTTGGTTGTCAGTACTCTCCAATATTTTTTGTGAGATTGAGCTTATTACATTTTATGTAGGACGCATGTTCACTTGTGAAAAAACGCGGTGGGCTTTTCCCCTGGATTCATAAATTTTTAACCAAACAAATTCAAAAGGTTCATATTTCGTAGTTATATTGTCCAAATACTTGGTTTTAATGTTTTACAGCTTCAGAGCTTAAATGTTGATTTTGTAAAAGATATTGTCGTACAAAATGTCTATCAAGATCATTTTAAAGAAAAATTGCCCGATTTCAACTCACTGTATCTCAAGTTTATCAACTTCCACCGTTTTTTCGTTGGCACCATTAGAAAGAACAGATTTTTTCCTATCGAAATGAGTTTTTGTTTTTTGATGGTGTTCTTTCGAATCAGGAAGAAAAAAAATAGCTCGAAGTATTGTCAAACGAAGAATTGGCATAATTAGGCTAAGACTGCAGAAAATTTTATTATAATAGAAGTCTGAATTTTTAACAACTTAAAGTACATTTAGTTGTTAATAGATTCTAATAACTTATGTGAGTTCAAGCTCATTAACTTTTGTGCAGCATACATGAAAAGTATTGGCAATTCCTGTTTGAAAAATAGCTTGATTTCAATGAACTGTAACTCAGGTTTGTCACCTTCCATCATCTTTTCGTTAGTACCACTATAAATAACAGATTTTTTCCTATCAGAATATTTATATAAACAACCAAATGTACTTTAGATTCCAAAAATATTAGGCTTCCAGTGTAATAAATTTTCTGCAGTCTTAGCCTAATTATGCCAATTCTTCATAACTGTCAGTATTTCAAGCTAATTTTTTCATCCTTATTCGAAAGAACACCATCGAAAAAAAACTCATTTCGATAGGAAAAAATCTGTTCTTTCTAATGGTGCCAACGAAAAAACGGTGGAAGGTGACAAACCTGAGATACAGTGAGTTGAAAACAGGCGATTTTTCATTAAAATGATTTTGATAGACACTTTGGACGACAATATCTTTTACAAAATCAATATTTAAGCTCTGCAGCTGTAAAACATTAAAACCAAGTATTTGGACAATAGAACTACAAAGTATGAACCTTTGAATTTTTTGGTTAAAAATTTATGACAACCTGAAATCCAGGAAAAAAATTGCCCACCGCGTTTTTTCGCAAGTTTAGATGCGTGCTACACAAAATCTAATAAGCGCAATCTCACAAAAAATACTGGAGAGTATTGACAACCAAAAGTACTTTAAGCTCCAAAAATATTAGGCTCCCAGTGTGATAAAATTTTCTGCAACCTTAACCTAAACATTGCAACTCGTTTCACGAAGCTGATCCGCCATTTTGGACCACATTTTTTGCGGGATCCTAGCTCCTCCAGATTTGGATCTTGGAAGCTAAAAATTTGCACAGGTTAGTTTCATAGGTATGTCTACACCTCTGTAAAATCTAATCCAAATCGGAGATGGTCGAGTGGGGACGATTTGAAAAATTGGTCCAGTTGACGTGGAATGACTCAATGGATAAAATTATTAAATAGATAAAAAATACCTGATTAAGAACTCACTCTGGCAGTACGTACTAAAATACACACATAGACATTTCGAATTATTTTATTTGATTGCATTTTTATTGCAGGCACTAATTTCTTGTAATACAGGTGAGAAACTTCATTAAAAGATATATTCAACTTTCATTGAGAAATTTCAAAACTTCGACGTCAAATTTGGGGAAAAATCCGTGAAACGCATGACCAGCTCCTTCGACTCCCACCAGTTTTGCCTTTGGGAACATTTTTCGGATGTTTTCTTCATCTTCGTTGCTGTAAAATGTTGGAGAATAAGTAAAATGTTTGGAAAAGTTAGAAAATAGAAAGTTGTAAATAACTAATCTAATAAAGTAAATGTTTGTGCCACCAAAGATCTACTGATGACAATAATAAATACATTTAGTTTTTTATTAAAATAACAAAGAATTTGTGGGTGCTCAGGCTTTTTTCAAATAGCAAGATTAATAGATTGGCTGATAAACGTATATAAATATACGTATAATTTAAGTTAAAACAAATTATATACGATTTCAAAAGTATATACTTCGTTCGAAATTAAAAGGTATACTTTTTAGCTCAAATTTAAATGGCATTAATTTAAAAATCATCAAATGAATCGAATTTCAACAATAGTTTTTAAGTCTTCTGTAAAACGATATGAAGTAAAACTCACATAGCAATGAAAAATATCTTCTTTTCTAGTTAATTGGTTACCAAAAGGTTAACTTAACGAGTTGTAAACGGTTCCCATATTCATTTTATTCGCTAAAACGAAGTATACAGCGAAATATTTTTATAATTAAACCAACTCACCTGCTAATGCTAATGCTGCTGTTATCAATAACAATTTTCATACTGCAAAATTTGATTAGCACGATTTGAGACAGGCGACGTCCCCCTCTGAACGAAAGGAATATCGGCTGAAGGTATAATTTGCGAGTGTTAAATGAGTTCCGAAGCTGCTTTAGTGCAAACTTCAATTATCTTATTTTGTTCGCTACCTTCTTGTTCTGTAAAAACAGTTAACGAATAAAAGTTTAACCATAAATTGAAAATACCAACCAGCATTATTGCGAGCGAGAGGAGAACAATGATGAAACTTTACGTACACTTTGAACTCCGATTCCATCCCATAAATAAACAGCGCAGGACCCTCGTAGAGGCCAGAACTTGGGGTAAAGAACGAATCCAGGCCTTTTTCTTCAATAGTAGCCAGGATGGCATCGTTATTTGTCTTCCATCGGCATTTCCCATCAGAGCAGGTCAGACCCAGTTGCATCTGCCCCATCTGTTCTTCACTGACACTCAAGTTGAACTGATAAATGAAAATGTATTTTAGTAATGGTGTTGATAATATTCGCATCTTGACACTAAGCTATGAAAATGAAGTCAATTTGTTCTGCGGAACGAATTTGTCACCTGATTCCTCAAGAAACGCATCCAAGAACACCGATAAAAAGAAAAGTTTTAGGACAGAGAAAATAAACTAATTTTTGAAAGTATTTAGGATCTGTCCACAAATGATGTGACACTTTTTTTTCGATATTTTTAACCTCTGTCACTATGTGTCACATTTTATCCCCCCCCCCCTTGCGACACTTCCCGCTATTTTTTATAAAAGTAGTGTCATTAAAAAAAGTGATGTGACACTTCTTGTTACCCATCCCACCCCTCTTATCACGAACTGTCACGCTTCCACGGGCCCTTTCCCCTTCAAAGTATGACATTTGCAGACGGCTGCTTATTTCGGTTCTCTCTTGTACTCATAATATCTCCCCAAAAACAACAGTGTTGTAAAAAAATCCCCCGCCAAGAAAACCTTAAATACTCAGCCTTAAAAAGTTATGATATCGAGTTTTCCCGCCAAGTTTGTGCCAAACTACAACTAACCTGTATGTATAGTTCTTTTAAATTGTTTTCAGTTTTGCCAGGCGGGAAGCTTTGTCTTGTGAGGTGGTTGCTTAATGAGTAAAAACTTCCCGCCTGGCAGGACTGAAAACAATTTAAAAGAACTATACATACAGGTTAGTTGTAGTTTGGCACAAACTTGGCGGGAAAACTCGATATCATAACTTTTTAAGGCTGAGTATTTAAGGTTTTCTTGGCGGGGGATTTTTTTACAACACTGTTGTTTTTGGGGAGATATCACATGTTTTTGCATTAATATTATTTCTTTGCCTGTTTTTTTTTTTCTCTTCAAAATTTACTTTGCATGTTTTTTTTCCCTTCAACATTTTTCTTGGCGGTCCGACATCTGTGGTTTTCTTGGCGGCATGCATTTGGTGCAAAAGTTCAAATATCTTCTTCAGTCTAGGATAAATTTGAAATCAATCACAATGTACCACCCGAACCGACGCAAAACAAAGCTAGTTGCTAACAATACTACGATTAAATTAAAAGTTTAAAAAAAAACCCCAACCCTTACTGCCGATCTCATATTAACCCTTCACTGCACGGTGTGCCAGATCTGGCACAAACCAAATAAACCCTCATATATTCCTATGATTTTTAAATGCAGTTAAATTGAGCTTTGTGCCCCTTCTGGAACATTGCTATAACAGTTTAGTGTGATTTTTATGTACTAGTTAGCTGCACTAGTCTAGGTATTACAGTTCTTGCTTTTTTAAAAAAAGGGTCTGCATTTCCGTTAGAAGTGTGCTTAGTCATTATTTCCTTTGTTCCAAAAATGTTTAAATACACTTAGTGGAAAGTTTGTTTATACCACTTATGACACAAAAACATTGTAGATTATTACACTTATCGGTATACAAAGCATATGCTATGTGCTTTGTGCCATATATAGAACAAACAATTAAAACATCATTTTTGGTGCACATTTTTAAGATTAATTTTTTTCTTCATTTTTCCTGAACTCAGGGTTATTTAAAAGGTAACAAATGATTTTTTTCATGAAAATATAAAAAATCGTGCAGTGAAGGGTTAAAATGAACTAAATTGAAGATCCCTTTTAAAAGCCTTATGCAATAAAATCAATTACAAATATTTTATTTGTTAACAAATAGAAACTGGCAACAGATGAAATTATAAATCATTGAGTTTTCTTTCCTCGTGGCCCAACAATGAAAACATAAATGCTCAGATGTTGAACAGAGCTAGTAGATAGAAATCGGACCAATTTTAAGCATTAATAACTCCGGGGTGCGATGACCCCGGGGGTAAATTTTGGGAAAATGTCCTCAATGTCTCATCGAGAATATTCATACCAAAAATCAACACTAAAGACCCCGGGGAGAAAAGATACGGAAAATAAAAACGAGGGGGGAGGGGGTGGGGGGGTCGAAAAACCCCCTATGCCGAGCTTTGGGACAAAATAAATGTGGGTGCAAAAGCAGAGCTCAATCCGAGTTACCGTTTAGTCTGGACCCCTGTCAAACAATTTTTAAAAAGTGCGAAAAATAGCTATTTTATAACATATATCACCCCTCCCCCTGAGGGTCCTGGATGTTTTGCTTTAGTATGTGCCGTCAGGGGCCGCTGGAGATTGAGTATACCAAAAATGAACTCTAAGGATCTTTATGGGGCTGAGATACAGAGGGGTGAAAACCCCGGTTTGGTTACTCGCGTAAACAGTCCTAGTCGCTCTTTTACATTTTTATTGGCGACGGAAATTTCTTGGCGGCTTGTATTTGGTTTTCTTGGCGGGGCGGGACGCTCCCGCGTTCCGTGATTTATGAAGTAAACATTCCTCTTTGATTTGTAATATATAATGGTTTCTTTAACATTCCTAAACTTTCGGATTATTGTCTTTTTGAGTGCGCCTCTACTATTCTAGGTGTGCGACATGTAAAACATCGCACTGCCCATTATTTTAGTATTTAATTAAAAAAAGTTTTACCATGCTTGAACAAAAAAGGTGAAATATATTTTTATGTATGCCAATGTTCGATTATTTTTATGTATGCCAATGTTGACTGGTACGGGGATTTTTCTTTTTATTTATTTATCTATTTATTTATTTACTGCAACATAAGGTGTGAGGCTGGGTCCACAAAAGTTAAAAAAATTAAAATATGAAAACTTTCAATAATTTTAGTATTATTTATTTATATAAGTACAACGGAAGACACCCGGTAGCAGAAACAGTGATACGTTGCCACATGCGTCGTAGATCCTTGAGAAAGTCTGCAGACTAGTTCTTAATCGAGAGAGAACAAAATCTAAATTTTTTAAAGAAAACAATCTTACACTTCAGCGAGCGAAGATTTGTATCGTATTTTCTGGGATCTAATCCATAGTTAGTATGTACTTGAACGTTTTAAGTTTGGCATGTCATTTTTAAGCATTTCTCGGAGCGCATTTAGATCTCACGAATGATTTAATGTAGGTTTATTTTGCCAACTATTTTTTGGGATTTTTAATTTGCTTCACAGACTTCTGAAAGAAATTTTACTACCGTGAGTGTACTGTTCATACGCATTCGCATAAAGCCTTACATGTAGGACCATGTGGGGGATATAGTAATAGTACGTATACGTCAAAAGTATGCAGTGACATTTTCAATAGACTCAATGCATTTATCCGACCATCCACCAGCCTGTATGTTTGTCAAAACAGTTCCAGTTGCGAAACTAATACTCATTAGTATTAATGCAGATCTGGACACATTTATGTGTAGCAGAACCTCTTCGATCTCTTAAACCAACAAGTTTCACTGCTAAGTTCCATGTGAGGGGTAAACTTCTGAACTCGCTTCATATTCCTCTTTAGAGGCGCTGTATTAATTGCAGTCATTCTGCTGCAATTGTACTTGTCCAATGTTCGCTTTTTATTTGGGCAACCCATGTAAAAACTCAAAATACATGTATTTATTTGAAAACCATGAAAAGTGAGGTAAGACCATTCGTGAAATGATAAACGAAACGTAATGAAACTTTGTAAAAAAAGATACTAGTTGGAGCAAACCTAATCTGATAGCATTATGAAGGCCACGCAGGTCCTAATCACAGCATCATGACGCTGCCAGCTTAGGTTTGCCCCAGCTTAAATATTGTCTTCAAACCTGTTGCATAAATTCTTTTATTTTCAAAAAGATGAATTCAGTTGCTTGTTTTTCGTTTGATCCTTCCGAAACTTGTTTCATGATACCTTGCAACGTTTTCATAAACATTATGATTTTCTGCCCACTTGAGGGTCAATGTTCGGCCCTATGTCTTCAGCTACTATTCTGTCTACTCTTGTTAGCTAAAATACAAAAGAAGTTACTGGACATAAAGTTCGGTTAGATGCTTTAAGTATTTTTAATTTTCTAATAGTAAAAACATATTCACATTGCATCTGACAATTGATTAATAATGTAGTAACAGCCACAAATATACAGCGACAAATGACTGAGAAAAAACTTTCGAAAGCAAATATTTAATACATGTTAATGCAAAAGTTTTGATGGCTATTTTTTCATAATTGAGAAATGAGAGAGCGTTTTTTTACAAAAAACAGAGCATATTTAATTAAAGATATAGTTTTGTAATAGAGTATGCTCGAAAATCCAAGCTTCAAAAGTGCGAGGTTCCGGTTAATTCAAAGTGCTTTACTATCATTTTAAGTTATATCTTTAACAACTAAAAAACGCTCTGCATTAAAATCTGAAAATCAGAAATTTCCCCAGTTGTAATGTTTTCTTTAGTACTTACAATAAAGTAATAAAATAGTATGGGGTGTTTGGTCTTTGGTGTAGAAAACAATCGCGAAATATATCTTGCCTGCTCGAGATATATTAATATATGGTTTGGAAATAGTAACTTGATATGAGAAACAACTTGTAATTAACATTATTTTACGTCCTAAGAATTTTCCATATAATCCAAATTTTCAGTAATCCGAGATAGTATGTGCACTAATTACAATGGATTTTCGAGACTGAACTTTAATATAAATAAATGTCATATGTCATCGTTAAAAACAAAATAAATGTATAGAATATCTAGCAATAGTAACATAGATTCTCTGTTTTTTTCTTTCTTTCAAATAGGGCTGCAGTAGAGGCATAACCTTTTGCAGACCTAGCGTGATCCCCCAAATAAGCATCCATTCTTTCACGTAGCACCAGAATCGACGGAATGCAATTACCACGAGAATTTAAATAGATTCTCTGTGAGACTGGTAATAATTCAGAGAAATAGCATATTTTCACTTCATGAGAAGTTGGTCGACCAATAAGTACATCCCTAACAAAACGAAGAAAAAAAGAAAAAGACACAGATATGGAACACATTTCTAATGTCGCATCATAAAAAATCTGGTATGGACCCCACACTACTTCCTTTTACGTGTAAATTTCTTAGTAGTTGCCTTAAGTGTTAAAAAAGTGCTTGGAGTGAGCAAGGTAACAATTCAAATATTTACTCCCCTAATCTACCACGAAACAATGCAAAAAATATTTTACCATGATTATTTTTCTAAATATTGCTGATTTTAATATCATTTAGTGAATTTTTCGCAAAATATCGCCAATAGCGCCAAGTTGAACCCAAATTCAAAAAATATTTTTTTCGCCAAATTTGTTGCCAACTTGGCGATATGTCGCCAAGTTGGCGTCAAACACTTGGCGACTAAAATCTTGGCGACATGTCGCCAAGTGGTGGCGCCAATTCATATCACTTGAGTCTGTATTGAAATTAACATTGATTTACCCCAAAAAAGGGGTAAAAGACCCCTTTGGGAACATTCGAATGCAATCACAAGGGGAGGTGCACAACTAGACCCCCCTCAGAGCCTACATACCAAGCTAGAAGTTTCTACGGCATATAGTTTTTGAGTTATGCGAGCCACATACGCACATACATCCGCACATACATCCGCACATACGTACATACAGACGTCACGAGAAAACTCGTCGTAATTTACTCGGGGGTGGTCGAAATTGATTTTTCGGCTCTTTGTATGTTGTTAGGTACATATGCACGTGCTGACAGGTCGAAAAAACTACGCGACATTCATTCAGGGGTGAGCAAAGTCAAAATTTAGACCGAAATTTGAGTGAAATTTTTTTCGTGATCACAATACTTCCTTTACTACGTAAAAAAACGATGGAAGGTGACAAACCTGAGATACAGTGAGTTGAAAACAGGCGATTTTTCATGAGAAGGATTTTGGTCGACACTTTGGATGACAATATCTTTTACAAAATCAATATTTAAGCTCTGCAGCTGTAAAACATTAAAAACAAGTATTTGGACAATAGAACTACGAAGTATGAAACTTTGAATTTTTTGTTAAAAATTTATGACAACCTGAAATCCAGGAAAAAAATTGCCCACCGCGTTTTTTCGCAAGTTTATATGCGTGCTACACAAAATCTAATAAGCTCAATCTCACAAAAAATACTGGAGAGTATTTACAACCAAAAGTACTTTAAGCTCCAAAAATATTAGGCTTCCAGTGTGATAAAATTTTCTGCAACCTTAACCTAAACATTGCAACTCGTTTCACGAAGCTGATCCGCCATTTTGGACCCCATTTTTTGCGGGATCCTAGATCCTCCAGATTTGGATCTTGGAAGCTAAAAATTTGCACAGGTTAGTTTCATAGGTATGTCTACACCTCTGTAAAATCTAATCCAAATCGGAGATGGTCGAGTGGGGACGATTTGAAAAATTGGTCCAGTTGACGTGGAATGACTCAATGGATAAAATTATTAAATAGATAAAAAATACCTGATTAAGAACTCACTCTGGCAGTACGTAACTAAAATACACACATAGACATTTCGAATTATTTTATTTGATTGCATTTTTATTGCAGGCACTAATTTCTTGTAATACAGGTGAGAAACTTCATTAAAAGATATATTCAACTTTCATTGAGAAATTTCAAAACTTCGACGTCAAATTTGGGGAAAAATCCGTGAAACGCATGACCAGCTCCTTCGACTCCCACCAGTTTTGCCTTTGGGAACATTTTTCGGATGTTTTTCTCTTCATCTTCGTTGCTGTAAAATGTTGGAGAATAAGTAAAATGTTTGGAAAAGTTAGAAAATAGAAAGTTGTAAATAACTAATCTAATAAAGTAAATGTTTGTGCCACCAAAGATCTACTGATGACAATAATAAATACATTAATTTTTTATTAAAATAACAAAGAATTTGTGGGTGCTCAGGCTTTTTTCAAATAGCAAGATTAATAGATTGGCTGATAAACGTATATAAATATACGTATAATTTAAGTTAAAACAAATTATATACGATTTCAAAAGTATATACTTCGTTCGAAATTAAAAGGTATACTTTTTAGCTCAAATTTAAATGGCATTAATTTAAAAATCATCAAATGAATCGAATTTCAACAATAGTTTTTAAGTCTTCTGTAAAACGATATGAAGTAAAACTCACATAGCAATGAAAAATATCTTCTTTTCTAGTTAATTGGTTACCAAAGGTTAACTTAACGAGTTGTAAACGGTTCCCATATTCATTTTATTCGCTAAAACGAAGTATACAGCGAAATATTTTTTATAATTAAACCAACTCACCTGCTAATGCTAATGCTGCTGTTATCAATAACAATTTTCATACTGCAAAAATTTGATTAGCACGATTTGAGACAGGCGACGTCCCCCTCTGAACGAAAGGAATATCGGCTGAAGGTATAATTTGCGAGTGTTAAATGAGTTCCGAAGCTGCTTTAGTGCAAACTTCAATTATCTTATTTTGTTCACTACCTTCTTGTTCTGTAAAAACAGTTAACGAATAAAAGTTTAACCATAAATTGAAAATACCAACCAGCATTATTGCGAGCGAGAGGAGAACAATGATGAAACTTTACGTACACTTTGAACTCCGATTCCATCCCATAAATAAACAGCGCAGGACCCTCGTAGAGGCCAGAACTTGGGGTAAAGAACGAATCCAGGCCTTTTTCTACAATAGTAGCCAGGATGGCATCGTTATTTGTCTTCCATCGGCATTTCCCATCAGAGCAGGTCAGACCCAGTTGCATCTGCCCCATCTGTTCTTCACTGACACTCAAGTTGAACTGATAAATGAAAATGTATTTTAGTAATGGTGTTGATAATATTCGCATCTTGACACTAAGCTATGAAAATGAAGTCAATTTGTTCTGCGGAACGAATTTGTCACCTGATTCCTCAAGAAACGCATCCAAGAACACCGATAAAAAGAAAAGTTTTAGGACAGAGAAAATAAACTAATTTTTGAAAGTATCTAGGATCTGTCCACAAATGATGTGACACTTTTTTTTCGATATTTTTAACCTCTGTCACTATGTGTCACATTTTATCCCCCCCCCTTGCGACACTTCCCGCTATTTTTTATAAAAGTAGTGTCATTAAAAAAAGTGATGTGACACTTCTTGTTACCCATCCCACCCCTCTTATCACGAACTGTCACGCTTCCACGGGCCCTTTCCCCTTCAAAGTATGACATTTGCAGACGGCTGCTTATTTCGGTTCTCTCTTGTACTCATAATATTTATGAAATAAACATTCCTCTTTGATTTGTAATATATAATGGTTTCTTTAACATTCCTAAACTTTCGGATTATTGTCTTTTTGAGTGCGCCTCTACTATTCTAGGTGTGCGACATGTAAAACATCGCACTGCCCATTATTTTAGTATTTAATTAAAAAAAAGTTTTACCATGCTTGAACAAAAAAGGTGAAATATATTTTTATGTATGCCAATGTTCGATTATTTTTATGTATGCCAATGTTGACTGGTACGGGGATTTTTCTTTTTATTTATTTATCTATTTATTTATTTACTGCAACATAAGGTGTGAGGCTGGGTCCACAAAAGTTAAAAAAATTAAAATATGAAAACTTTCAATAATTTTAGTATTATTTATTTATAGAAGTACAACGGAAGACACCCGGTAGCAGAAACAGTGATACGTTGCCACATGCGTCGTAGATCCTTGAGAAAGTCTGCAGACTAGTTCTTAATCGAGAGAGAACAAAATCTAAATTTTTTAAAGAAAACATAATCTTACACTTCAGCGAGCGAAGATTTGTATCGTATTTTCTGGGATCTAATCCATAGTTAGTATGTACTTGAACGTTTTAAGTTTGGCATGTCATTTTTAAGCATTTCTCGGAGCGCATTTAGATCTCACGAATGATTTAATGTAGGTTTATTTTGCCAACTATTTTTTGGGATTTTTAATTTGCTTCACAGACTTCTGAAAGAAATTTTACTACCGTGAGTGTACTGTTCATACGCATTCGCATAAAGCCTTACATGTAGGACCATGTGGGGGATATAGTAATAGTACGTATACGTCAAAAGTATGCAGTGACATTTTCAATAGACTCAATGCATTTATCCGACCATCCACCAGCCTGTATGTTTGTCAAAACAGTTCCAGTTGCGAAACTAATACTCATTAGTATTAATGCAGATCTGGACACATTTATGTGTAGCAGAACCTCTTCGATCAGCTATCTCTTAAACCAACAAGTTTCACTGCTAAGTTCCATGTGAGGGGTAAACTTCTGAACTCGCTTCATATTCCTCTTTAGAGGCGCTGTATTAATTGCAGTCATTCTGCTGCAATTGTACTTGTCCAATGTTCGCTTTTTATTTGGGCAACCCATGTAAAAACTCAAAATACATGTATTTATTTGAAAACCATGAAAAGTGAGGTAAGACAATTCGTGAAATGATAAACGAAACGTAATGAAACTTTGTAAAAAAAGATACTAGTTGGAGCAAACCTAATCTGATAGCATTATGAAGGCCACGCAGGTCCTAATCACAGCATCATGACGCTGCCAGCTTAGGTTTGCCCCAGCTTAAATATTGTCTTCAAACCTGTTGCATAAATTCTTTTATTTTCAAAAAGATGAATTCAGTTGCTTGTTTTTCGTTTGATCCTTCCGAAACTTGTTTCATGATACCTTGCAACGTTTTCATAAACATTATGATTTTCTGCCCACTTGAGGGTCAATGTTCGGCCCTATGTCTTCAGCTACTATTCTGTCTACTCTTGTTAGCTAAAATACAAAAGAAGTTACTGGACATAAAGTTCGGTTAGATGCTTTAAGTATTTTTAATTTTCTAATAGTAAAAACATATTCACATTGCATCTGACAATTGATTAATAATGTAGTAACAGCCACAAATATACAGCGACAAATGACTGAGAAAAAACTTTCGAAAGCAAATATTTAATACATGTTAATGCAAAAGTTTTGATGGCTATTTTTTCATAATTGAGAAATGAGAGAGCGTTTTTTTTACAAAAAACAGAGCATATTTAATTAAAGATATAGTTTTGTAATAGAGTATGCTCGAAAATCCAAGCTTCAAAAGTGCGAGGTTCCGGTTAATTCAAAGTGCTTTACTATCATTTTAAGTTATATCTTTAACAACTAAAAAACGCTCTGCATTAAAATCTGAAAATCAGAAATTTCCCCAGTTGTAATGTTTTCTTTAGTACTTACAATAAAGTAATAAAATAGTATGGGGTGTTTGGTCTTTGGTGTAGAAAACAATCGCGAAATATATCTTGCCTGCTCGAGATATATTAATATATGGTTTGGAAATAGTAACTTGATATGAGAAACAACTTGTAATTAACATTATTTTACGTCCTAAGAATTTTCCATATACCGTAAAGTCGGGTTACTTGGACCCTAGGGGGTTACTTGAGCCCATTACAGTAAAATGATAAAATCTAGGTTTGGTACTTATTAGTTGAAGACTAGCACGTAGTTCCTCGTTTCTCCTCTAGGTAGAAGCACTCTGCAGTCTCTAATGCTAGTACCTAACCCAGATTTTATCATTTTACTGTGGGCTCAAGTAACCTCCTTGTGGGTCCAAGTAACCCGACTTTACGGTAATCCAAATTTTCAGTAATCCGAGATAGTATGTGCACTAATTACAATGGATTTTCGAGACTGAACTTTAATATAAATAAATGTCATATGTCATCGTTAAAAACAAAATAAATGTATAGAATATCTAGCAATAGTAACATAGATTCTCTGTTTTTTTCTTTCTTTCAAATAGGGCTGCAGTAGAGGCATAACCTTTTGCAGACCTAGCGTGATCCCCCAAATAAGCATCCATTCTTTCACGTAGCACCAGAATCGACGGAATGCAATTACCACGAGAATTTAAATAGATTCTCTGTGAGACTGGTAATAATTCAGAGAAATAGCATATTTTCACTTCATGAGAAGTTGGTCGACCAATAAGTACATCCCTAACAAAACGAAGAAAAAAAATAAAAGACACAGATATGGAACACATTTCTAATGTCGCATCATAAAAAATCTGGTATGGACCCCACACTACTTCCTTTTACGTGTAAATTTCTTAGTAGTTGCCTTAAGTGTTAAAAAAGTGCTTGGAGTGAGCAAGGTAACAATTCAAATATTTACTCCCCTAATCTACCACGAAACAATGCAAAAAATATTTTACCATGATTATTTTTCTAAATATTGCTGATTTTAATATCATTTAGTGAATTTTTCGCAAAATATCGCCAATAGCGCCAAGTTGAACCCAAATTCAAAAAATATTTTTTTCGCCAAATTTGTTGCCAACTTGGCGATATGTCGCCAAGTTGGCGTCAAACACTTGGCGACTAAAATCTTGGCGACATGTCGCCAAGTGGTGGCGCCAATTCATATCACTTGAGTCTGTATTGAAATTAACATTGATTTACCCCAAAAAAGGGGTAAAAGACCCCTTTGGGAACATTCGAATGCAATCACAAGGGGAGGTGCACAACTAGACCCCCCTCAGAGCCTACATACCAAGCTAGAAGTTTCTACGGCATATAGTTTTTGAGTTATGCGAGCCACATACGCACATACATCCGCACATACATCCGCACATACGTACATACAGACGTCACGAGAAAACTCGTCGTAATTTACTCGGGGGTGGTCGAAATTGATTTTTCGGCTCTTTGTATGTTGTTAGGTACATATGCACGTGCTGACAGGTCGAAAAAACTACGCGACATTCATTCAGGGGTGAGCAAAGTCAAAATTTAGACCGAAATTTGAGTGAAATTTTTTTCGTGATCACAATACTTCCTTTACTACGTAAAAGGAAGTAAAAAGTGATATCTTGCATTATGTCTATACTGCAATAAATTTTACTTTTTAAACAATTCCCTTTTTACAGTAAAATTGTTACTCCAGTTCATAAACCAGGGCATCAATATTATCAACTTGGTAATCACAGGACAGGGAAGCTTACTATTCTCTATACTCGAGATTTCAAGTCGTTTCTGCCTTTTTTTCACCACCGTATTTTATTACGTGTAAAATATTACATCAACAAAAGTAAAAATTAACAAGAACAGATTCAACTCACGTAATTGAGGGCTGTGTGAATGGCAACTTTCCCTCCAAGACTTTGCCCTATAATGACCATTGTTTCCTCTCCAATGGTGTCCAACAAGTGAATGACGTCTTCTGTCATGGCGGCCACGCTCGTTTCATCATCCCAAGGACTGTTCCCATGGTTCCGTAAGTCTGCTCTACATACCTGAAGTATTAAAGACATCCACGTGCATTAAACTACAGATAAACATTCATCCCAAGAAACCTTTTGTGAATCTATTAAGTAATCTTATGTGAGTTTTTCTGTGTACAGTAAAACACCTCCCTTAATGGACACTCTCGAATTGCCCAGTCCCTTAACATAGGAAATTCCGTACAATTCCATGTGAATAGTGGACTCTCCGAATAATGGACAGTTCTCTAAACCAAAAAGGTTGCTTTTTGAGAGCTTTGGCAAAATTTTCGGTAAGCTAACGATGTACAAAATGGTTATATTTTTAAGGGAATTTGCCCGTTCCTTTTCTTATCTACAAATTTCTGTACGAAACCTTTCAAAATGTTTCTTCCTCACATAACAATTAATTTCCCCATTCAAATCTGTTTTGAGATGTTTTTTTCATTGCAATTGCTAGCTGTATAAGCAGCTCTGTGGTAGCTTTTCGGAAACCAAGTTGGTTCTTTAGTTTTGTGTGAAAGAACAATCAAAAGCGACATTTAAAATTACTGATGTAAGTCACAACAATGACAGGTACTGTGGCCCCTCGAGGAGTGAAGTGAACTGAAAGACAAATTGATGTTGCGCTGGATAACGAGAAGAAATAAATTATGCATTACCTGTACAAAATTTTTCAAAGTTGAAAAATGGTCAGAACTTATAAAGGACACAGATAAAATTAGGATCAGATTACGGGACGCGGGAGCGTCCCGCCCCGCCAAGAAAACCAAACACAAGCCGCCAAGAAATTTCCTTCGCCAAGAAAAATGTAAAAGAGCGACCAAGGACTGTTTACGCGAGTAACCAAACCGGGGTTTTCACCCCTCTGTATCTCAGCCCCATGAAGATCCCTAGAGTTCGTTTTTGGTATACTCAATCTCCAGCGGCCCCTGACGGCACATACTAAAGCAAAACATCCAGGACCCTCAGGGGGAGGGGTGATATATGTTATAAAATCGCTATTTTTCGCACATTTTAAAAATTGTTTGACAGGGGTCCAGACTAAACGGTAACTCGGATTGAGCTCTGCTTTTGCACCCACATTTATTTTGTCCCAAAGCTCGGCATAGGGGGTTTTTCGACCCCCCACCCCCTCCCCCCTCGTTTTTATTTTCCGTATCTTTTCTCCCCGTGGGTCTTTAGTGTTGATTTTTGGTATGCATATTCTCGATGAGACATTGAGGACATTTTCCCAAAATTTACCCCCCGGGGTCATCGCACCCCGGAGTTATTAATGCTTAAAATTGGTCCGATTTCTATCTACTAGCTCTGTTCAACATCTGAGCATTTATGTTTTCATTGTTGGGCCACGAGGAAAGAAAACTCAATGATTTATAATTTCATCTGTTGCCAGTTTCTATTTGTTACCAAATAAAATATTTGTAATTGATTTTATTGCATAAAGCTTTTAAAAGTTGTCTTCAATTTAGTTTATTTTAATATGAGTTCGGCAGTTTTTTAATCGGAGGTCGGGTTGGGTTTTTTTTTTTTTTTAAATTTTTGATTTAATCGTAGTTCTTGTTAGCAACTAGCTTTGTTTTGTGTCTGTTCGGGTGGTACATTGTGATTGATTTCAAACTTATCCTCGACTGAAGTAGAGCCTTGAATTTATGCGCTAAGTGCATGCCTCCAAGAAAGCCATACGTCCGCTGCCAAGAAAAATGTTGAAGTGGGAAAAAAAACTACATTTTCTTTTACGAAGGTATTAAATAAAATTCAGTGTTATCCTATACGAAGGTATTCAAGAAAATGTATAAAAGATTCATAATCGATACGATAATATTTCAGTGTTATAAAAACTTTGTAAAGAGGCAAAACTACTCAGTATGGAAACAGTAAAAGATCAGCGATATTGGACGCTATTGCTCTTAAGAGGCTTTTGTAAATCAAACAGTCAGTGTTATGTGTCAACAGTTTATGAGATGTTATAATGTTTTCCATGTTCGGCAACACTCTGTTCTTGTATTTCAAAATGTTGTTTGACGTACGTTCATTTAATTTTTCGACTCATTAAATGTTTTCTTATTAAAATCAAAACTTTTTCTTACATAGCGATTATCTGCATCCTTAATTTTTGCAGTAAGTTCCTCATTTCTGAGTAAAACAACCAACTACCAACTTATGAAAGATGGTTTTAGATGCCCGTACCAAACGTAAAAGACGGAAAAATTGGTATAAAGAAAACAGAGACGAGGCACTGAAAAAACGAAAGTTATATTATACAGAAAATGCTGAACCAAAAAAGGCAGCTGAAAAAATTAAGCAAGAAAATGATTCTGAACGGAAAAAGAGCGCCAGCCAAATTAAACACAGGAATAACTCAGAGTCTGAAAATAAATGGAAAAAAGAGTATATGAAAAATAGATGTTTGAAAACGACTACTTTCCTCCGGAACTATTACAGTTACTTTAAACACAAAAAAAGAAAACCGGCTAAAAGAAAACGACTCAACAATCCAGTCAATTTGGCGAATAAAAATAGAGTTAAAATCCTACACCGTCGTAAGCAAGGCCATGCCAAAAATTATTTGTCTTTAAATTGGCTGAATAAGGAGAACCTGATAAACAGGCTGGCAAAAAAAATCAAAGCAGGAAGCTATGTTGACAAGTTGATCGCAGCCAGGACCATAATGAAATGGTGCGTTTATGCACACAAAAATAAAAAAAAATCTTTTATCAAAATTGTCACCTGCTTCAAAAAACAGTGTATCGAGAAGATGGGAAACGTTTCATGTGCTTAAAATGTTTCTGAACGATTAGACGTAATGTGCGGGAAATCAGAGCACACATCCTATTCTGAACCATACTATTACGAGCCAACATATAATATTTTCAGAAATAAAGCCAAAAAAATCATCTTAGACCAAAAGGGGGTAGCTACTAATATTTTTAAAAATGTTGAGGTCCGTGATAAAGGGAAAACTAAATACAGCTGGAAGTGTAATCCTGATGTTTGCGCTGTCAATAAATATTATGTAATCTCTAAAATTGAGCGAACTACATAGCTGCGTGACCAAGCTGAAAATAACCAGAGCTCTCAAATACTTTTCAAGTATCAATAAGTGTTCGAATAAAGCACGAGCAAAAGTTAAGAACAGGAATCACAGTTCATTGTGCTATGCTATAACAAATAATAAAGAAGGCTGTAATTCATGGATGGTGTTTCTTAAAAAAATAGCACCTCATTTTCCTTACATTCGAAATTTTATAAGAACGCTGTACAAACTTCGAAAATCTTCTGCGGACCTATGTACGCTTTGTGAAGCGTTTCGAGCTGAGGACTTTAACTACTTAAGCAATTTGGCCGAGAAAACTTCAAGTAATGCTACAACGTTTTTTACTGATGAAAAATTAGATAAAGAGATAGTAGAGGCAAATATTCAGAGCGAATATGAATGTGCATTCAGAATGTTGGAGAAACGATGTTCTGATGTTCCTATACATGAATGCATATCATGTGAAAAACTGCTATTTAATCATCAAATAAAAAGATTGGACAAATTGAAACTGCCAATTGAAAGTACTCACGAGAATTCTTGGTGGAAACAATTGCTGAACATAAAAAAGAAAGAACTTAACAAGGGCAAAATTTGTGAAATCTGTTTGCGGAGTTTTCGGAAAGGTAATCTTCCGCCATCTTGTATCTTAAATAATCTTCAATTTACAGAGCAACCAGTTGAATTATCATGTTTGAACGGTTACGAAAAAGTTTTGATTCAAAGAGCGAAGGCTTTTCAAGTGGTAACTAGAATGGAATCTGTGGGATGCAAAAAGATTCCAATAAACAGCAAACTGCAGAAGATTAAAGGCCGAACATTTCATTTACCGTTGCCAATTGAGGAAACTTTAAAGAAACTACCCAGCCCCGAAGATCCCATAAACTTTTCGAAAGAAATTTATGTTCTTGTGCGAGGAGCGCCAACTCGAAGTAAGATTATTTGGGAATCTTTAGTAGATGTGAATAAAATTTACGCAGCTCTGAAATATTTAAAATCTCAAAACGTCTTGTACAACAGAATTAAACTGCCTGATAAAGCAAGTGAACTTTTAACAGTGATGGACGAGAACTCCATACATATGATTCAAAATGATCAAGAGAAAAAGTCAAATCAACCTTCGGATATACATCATAATTCTTTACTTACCCAAGTGGAGATCGAAAAATGGGATGAAGGGTACCAAGAATTTACAATATTGGCTTTGCACGATAAAAGGATAAATGCAACAGATTGTAATTTGTACCAAATGCTAAGAGTTCAAGAAGAGCCAATAGATTACAAGTGCCGGGACATAGATATTCGATGTTTTCCAGATTTATTTTTTAAAGGAAAATTCGGTCAATTTGAAGAACGAATTGTGAAACTAACATCAGCAGAGTTCATTAAAAGTCGTTTGCTGTCAAAGCATCCATATTTTCGTCGAAATCAGCAGTATATATTTTTTCTTTTACACGATTCAAATATTCGTCAATTACAGCGTGGGATATTTCATAAACTAAATGTGACAAACTTTAGAGAACGGCTAACAGCAGATGCCTGTTTACAAAACATATCTGACGGAAAATTAGAAGGGAATCTGACAACAATATTTTCTAATTTACGAAACACTCCGCAGTACTGGACACAGCCTAGAAATGATGTTACATGTATGGTGTATCACTACGGACCAGCAACTTGGTTTTTGACCATGAGCCCTAGTGAATGGAATTGGGACGATCTAAAGTCATACTTGATCAAAGTAAATTGTGACATACCTAACATTAAAAACAAAACAACAAGTGAAATCATTGCACTTGATCCAGTATCAGTATCGCGATTCATCGAAAACAAATTTCGTGGCATGTTGGATTTTATCCTCTCAAATGATCACCCTTTGGGAGAAGTGAAACATTATTTTTATAGGCGTGAGTACCAAGGGAGAGGACTTCAACATTTCCATCTTCTTTTGTGGGTGGAAAATGCACCGGTTTTAGGGGAATCTAGTAACGAGGAAGTGGCAAAATTCATTGGCAAGTTTGTGACCTGTGCGTTGCCGATGAGTACTGTGTCACCTACACTCCATCAGAGAGTCGAGCAATACCAAACACATAAGCATAATGCATACTGCTTGCGAAATAAAAAAACAAAATCAGGATTTCAAAAGATCTGCAGGTTTGGATTTCCCCGCCCTGTTTCCGATTCATTACAATTGCGTGATGTTGTTCAAGCAGTTGTGTCAAGAAAAGCACTTCAATCGAAAGGGAGACTATATGACTTGAAACGTAGCGTTCAGGAGCAAAACATAAACGATTATAACCCTGCTATACTGTTAGCTTGGGATGGAAACATTGACCTACAGTTTATCGGAGAAAAATCAACTGTACTAAATTGGTATATCACAAAGTATACCACAAAAAGCGAAAACAGTCATGTTGGTGATATATTCAATGACATAAATTCAACAAAATCTCTAAGTTCCAAGTTGTTTAGCCTGGGATTAAGGCTGCTCAACAGTAGAGAATGCGGTGCGTTGGAAGCTAGCGATACTCTTCTTGGAATTCCCTTATATGGCACTGACCCTGATACGACGATTAGATGGTTGGATGTTAATATGTTGCGCAGAAAACGATTATTGCCAATACATGAGCTAAAACATCTCGAAGGTGAATCAACTAGTATATTTTTTAAGAGCTGGGTTGACGACTTTTATCCAAACAGACCAGTAGAGCTTGAAGACATGTGCCTGTACGATTTTAGCCGCTGGTACGATGTCAAATCAACTCCTCTGAAAAAGGAACGAGAAACTTACAAAATTGGAACAGAAAATTACATTATCAAAAGAAAGCGACCGTATCTCATCAACCACTACAAGTTCAGCTACCGCCAAACACCTGAAAAATATTTTTATTCTCTTCTCATAATGTTCAAGCCTTGGAGAGATGTGTTGGAATTGAAAGGAAATTTAAACACATATGCCGAATCATTTGCAGCATCCAGAGACAGCCTAATTAATGCCGCTGTGTATGACAAAAAATTACAAGAAATTCAAGAAGCGTTTGAGAACGTGAAAGAGTTAATAGAAGTTAAAAAGAATGAAGTCGAAAAGGACGGGCTCCTTGAGACAGAAGGCCCCGAAGCTGGAGATGCATTTCTAGTTAACGAAGCAGGCAATGCCATGGGAGATATGAGAGTAATTGCTGAGGATGCGGCAGAAAAAACAAAAAATATTGAAGAAATGCTAAGTGAACTAAATGAAGATCAAGCAAGAGTTTTTGATTATGTAACAAAAGTCGTATGTGACAACAGTTTTGAGGATAAGCAGATTTTAAGATATTATGTCAGTGGAGTTGGAGGAACCGGAAAAAGCCATCTAATACAAACATTACGCAGTTGGATTAGTTGCAAAATTCCTAAAGCTATGGTATCAGTGTCCGCTCCAACAGGCTTAAGTGCCTACAATATGTCCGGAATAACCATTTATAGACAATTTCAGTTACCTGTTGAGCATGGCAACACACCCAAATATCACTCATTATCAAATGAGGTACTAAAACTCATGAGAGATGAACTGAAAGATGTAGTCCTTTTCATTATAGACGAAATATCAATGGTCTCAAACTTGACACTGCTATATATTCATTTAAGATTGTCAGAAATTTTTGGAACAAATGATCTTAATGATGGTTGGTTTGGCAAAAGAAATATTTTACTATTTGGTGACTTGCTCCAACTTCCTCCAGTTCATGAGGCGCCTGTCTACTTAAATATTTCGTCCGAAAGCATTGCTAAATATGTGGGGTCTATTATAACTACTAATATCTGGGTGGAGTTATTTACATACGATGAGTTGACAATAAATATGCGCCAAGCTAATGATCTGAAATATGCTGAACTGTTAGAAAGAATAAGGGTTGGCACTCTCAACACTAACGACATTAAGAATCTAGAAAGGCGACTGATACCTTTGGTATCAGAAAATGCTCAGGCCAGGTTAAAAGAAATAGGAAACTATTTAGCCGATTTGCCCTTCGACACAGCATGCTTGTGTGCTACCGGACATCAATGTAACAACTTAAATGACGAAATGCTCTCACGTCTAGAAGGTGATAAGATAAATTTGATTGCTATAGATTCCATTGATTGCCGGCCTTATATGCGAAAAAAAATTAACAAACTTCTTGAAGAGTGTCGTACAGATTGTTCAAGAACTGCCGGCATGGAAACGGTTATAAAAATTAAAATTGGTGCGAAAGTCATGCTCAGAAGAAATATTGATGTATCAAAAGGTTTAGTAAATTCAGCCATTGGAGAAGTAAAAGCAGTAAAATATGGACTTGATGATGATGTGGAAAATGTTGTGATAAAGTTTGCCAATGGATTACTGCACAGTTTAGAAAGAATAACTACTAAATTTGAAATTGTGGATAAATGTTTTGTTTTCCGAAAACAGTTTCCTATTGCATTGAGCTACGGCATTACAATTCACAAAAGCCAAGGACTGAGTTTGAAGACAGCTGTTGTGGACATTGGACAATCTGTGTTTTCATGCGGTCAGACATACGTTGCACTATCGAGAGTAACGTCAATTGAAGGCTTGCATCTAATAAATTTCAACCCCAAAAATGTAAAGTCACTGAGATCAGCAACAGAGGAATATAACCGTTTACGAAGTGCTTACAGACCAGATCTCCCTCTTTTACCGCTGGAAAAAGGAAATGTAATGTATCGCAAAGATCGAACTTGGTCCACTGGACAGGCCATCATAACTGATGACGAATCTCTTATCACCAAACAAACAAATAAGAAGACTAACGAAAAAGAATCATTAGTTCAAATAAATCTATATCTATAAAAATGAGTGTATGTATATATACTTGTTCTCTATACAAATCCACAGTTTGCGTCAGATTTTCATCAAACTTGACACAGAGGTTCCTTGATGACCTAGAATTCTCATAGGCGGGGTCTTGAAATTTTAAAAAATCTAAAAAGCTCAAATTTAAATTTTTTGTCAAAAAATGACCCTTTTATAGGAATCTAGCCTATTTATATTGTAATCGAGATAGACCTTTTAGCATTCAAATTGATGAAATTTGAGATTTTTAAATATGAGTATTTTCCAACAATGATTACGATTAAAGTAATGAGATTTCAATTTAAGGCTCACCTATTTCCTTTTAGCATTGAAATGAGTAAAAAAACAATCATAATTCATGTAGACTTTATAAAAAGAACCACGGATTTGAATTTCAAATTTGCAATGCAATGACAATTGCGTCTGTAATGGAGATAAGCCTTCAGAACGAGAAATTTATTTCTGAGTTATAATAATTTTTACTTTGTAGGTGGGAACAATTAATAGAGAAAAGTTAATATTTTAAATTTGGCGGGTGAAATTGATGCAATTTTTTCACTTCCATGTGCATATATTTCATGCCAGTGGACGCGGCAAAGCACAGACAACATTTATCTTTAATTTTCACCTTTTGATAAGACTATTTTTCTGCAAACGTTTAACTTTCTGTAATATTTTAGTTTTTTTCAAAGTTTGTACCTAAGAGACAGATTGATGCAAATTATTTTATACCCATATGAATAGAACTCTTTCAAACTTTTTTCCCCTGAATACTATGTTGTATTAATAAGCACCCGGGCAACGCCGGGTATTAAGCTAGTGGGTTTATAAACGATGACGGCGTTTCATGCTATGCAAACTCAGTAATGCAATGTTTGTATGCTTGTGAAGAAGTAAGAAATGTCATTAAATCCAATCATGGAGTGCCTAAACAACTGAAGACTAATTTAAATTTATATGAAAGAGGAATTTCAGATGATACAAGACAAATAAGATCTTTAATAGGGGAGCAATATTCAGCAAGAGAGAAGCAAGATGCTGTTCAGTTTTTAAAGGACGTTTTCAAAAAGTGCAATGAATTGCAGCCACTTTTCAACTTCACAGCTAAACAGAATTTAATGTGCGTTAATTGTAAAAGTGTTAGGACCACAGAAGTATGTGAAAGAATTCTTAGGATTCCTTTCAGACAAGATTTAAAAACTCTACCTGAATTCATCTATGCTACTGCAGGAC
Source organism: Uloborus plumipes (assembly GCA_038373865.1). NCBI lineage: Eukaryota > Metazoa > Arthropoda > Arachnida > Araneae > Uloboridae > Uloborus > Uloborus plumipes. The sequence continues at coordinate 29,748 of JAXGGA010000629.1, forward strand.
AGTGGGGACCAACTCTCGAAGAACACAGGTGCGAAGCATGTGGGACAATTGGACAAACCCGCCTGAAAAACGATATTACGTCAGCTTCGTGTTATATCGTGATCCAATTGCTCAATTTTGACAACAATCTTAACAAAAATTCTGATTTTAAAATTGCAAAAGTTTCTAATTCCCAAATTTCTATAGCTGGATCAATGTACATTCCAACAGCTGCCCTTCTCCATTTCGGTACAAGTATTCAAAAAGGTCACTACAAGGCTTTAATTCGGAGCTCCAGCAAATGGATGTGTGCCGATGATCACATTGCAGCAAACGAACGTTGGCCAACTAATTCAAAAAATGTCTATGTGCTTATTTTAAAAAATAAACTACAATACAGGTCCCCTTTGAAACCAAAAGAAGTTATAAATGCAGAAAGAAAAACATCCGATTCTTCAATCTTTACAGCACCTATTGTGCCTGACCATAAAACGGATAATGCTCAATGTAGTTTTGCAACAGGACAAAAATATAAAGATAATATACTAACTGAAGGCTCGCAGCTGCAAGACCATGTTATCAACAGATTCGGAGAGATATTAAACATATATTCACTGCAAAATCAACATTTAAACGAAACTGTTTTCCAACATCAAGATGTTTTGTTCTGCTACGACCATTTACTAGAATACATTAAATCCGTCAATAAAAACGAAAAAAACATACAAATCTTATTTGGAGGCAAGATAGGAACGAATCTCATTGGACACTGGATATGCACTTATTACGATGGCAATAACTTACATATATATGACAGTTTGAATAATAATTCATTGTACGAAGAGCATAAACTTTACATTGACCATTTATACCCGTTTTCTCCTCCAATAGTTTATCACAGAGTTCAGCAACAACCGAATCTTACTGATTGCGGAGTATTTGCCATAGCATTCGCAGTTTCGCTTTATTTCAAAGAAGACCCAGAAAAAATTGAGTATGAAACTGGGTCTATGAGAACCCATTTATGGAATATTTTCAGAAAAAACATATTAATCACATTCCCAAAAAAGAGCACGAGCACAACTTTCCAACGTATTTTTAACTAGCTGCGTGACCCTGCTTTGCAAGTTTTATCTTGAAAATAAGCGTTCAGAGGCGGTTACTCACTGCTTTATACCTTGAGCTCTGCCCAAAAAAATCTACGAGTTGTACCGTACCAAGTGCGGTCGCTCGCTGGTATTCTAATTTTACATTAGCTACCAGCTTTTTTAGCTCTCTTTGCTTTCTAAGAGAATTTTTGCCTCCAACTCGACTACTTCCATATTCCATGCTGATGAGAGCACAATAAGATCGAAACAGCTATCCATGGATCGAAATATCCGAGTTGGCGGTGTATTGCATATTTCAGGAAGCGTTTGAGAACGTCGATATAGCGTTTGAGAGAGTTGATATAAAATTCAAATAATCATTCCTTGGGAGATTTCAAAAGATCTGCAGGTTCGGATTTCTCCGCCCTGTTTCAAATAATTGCAAATACATGAACTAAAAAATCTCAAAGAATCGACCAGTAGAGCGTGAGGACATGTGCCTGTATGATTTTAGCCGTTGGTACGATGTTATATCAACTCATCTGAAAAAGGAACGAGAATCTTACAAAATTGGTATGAAAATGATATTTTTATTCTCTTATAATGTTCAAACTTTGGAGTGTTGTGTTGTAAATTAAAGACAAGTGGAAAACATTACAAACCAAAATTAAAAGTGTTTCGCGTCTGTTCTTGGAATCTCGTGACAGATTTAAAACTTATCTCCGGCTGAAGTAGAGTCTTGAAATTTTGAACCAAATGTACACAGCCAAGATAACAAAATGCCCGCCGCTAAAAGAACCGTTGTCGTCCTCCAAGAAAAAATTTGAAAGAGAGAAAAAAAAAAAAAAAAAACAGGCAAGGCGATAATATTGATGCAAAAAGATGTGATATCTCCCCAAAAACAACAGTGTTGTAAAAAAATCCCCCGCCAAGAAAACCTTAAATACTCAGCCTTAAAAAGTTATGATATCGAGTTTTCCCGCCAAGTTTGTGCCAAACTACAACTAACCTGTATGTATAGTTCTTTTAAATTGTTTTCAGTCCTGCCAGGCGGGAAGCTTTGTCTTGTGAGATGGTTGCTTAATGAGTAAAAACTTCCCGCCTGACAGGACTGAAAACAATTTAAAAGAACTATACATACAGGTTAGTTGTAGTTTGGCACAAACTTGGCGGGAAAACTCGATATCATAACTTTTTAAGGCTGAGTATTTAAGGTTTTCTTGGCGGGGGATTTTTTTACAACACTGTTGTTTTTGGGGAGATTTGAATATTACGGGCCTTACTTTTTGTTTTGATTTAATGAGCTCATTATTGTTATTATTTTGTTTAATTTTATATTTTGAGAACAGGAGACGTGGAGAAAGATGCAACAATTTCAAAATTTGCATTGAGAAAGAGATTTTCAATACAAAAAGAAATGGTTAAATGGATGAATATTTTATTATTTTCCTACCTGAAGTACGTCATTTTTATTTGATGCAAGACAAAATTATTAGTTACACTTCTAAAGTGAGATACAGTAAGTAATGCCCAGTTGTAAGTGTCGTCGTATAGCCTAATGGCAATGGTACATATTTAATATTATAATTTTTCCTTAAATTAATCTGTAAAATCTGGAACAGTAAAATCCTCACAATGTAATTCTCCCTAATAGCGGACACCTCCCAATAACGGACATAACCTCCGGTCCCGTGACTCCGTTATTCCGAGGTTTTACTGTATTTCTTTTTTATATTTAGGAATAATTCTGGCTGCGCACATACACGTCAGAAGGCTATTTAGGTACAATATATATTTTGCGTTAAAAAACCGTTTATGTTAAAGAATAAGGGCATGAAAATCAATGTTTTTGAAATCCTAATCAAGTGTTAAACCTTTAACCTAACTTAAGCCAATTGAGAGTTTAAAACAATTTGGCCAGCCACATTAATATTTTGCTTCCAAGACACCAATTCGAAGCGTATACTATAATGCACTAATTTTTACACTGCTAGCTTCTTGTAATCTGGTATATTATAGCTAAATTCAAGCAACCGGGAGTTCAGAAGTTCAGACATTCATTAGTCATTTTGATCTAAACTTTGATTTCAGTAAGTGCATATTCTTAAACGTTTTTGCAAGAATAAGTTGATTCAAAGCGAAACTGTATAGGGTTTGAAAAGTTTTTTTACGAGTGGATATTCTTTCTCACCTGCGCGGGTTATAAACGCGATTGATAAAAAATTTCGTAATTTTTACTTTCTTCTATATCTAATATATAGAAGAAAGTATTGGTTTCGTGAAAATTTTCGAATGTCGAATTTTGACGGATTTGCACGTTTTGAGGTGCGCTGAGTCCATTTCGACCATTTTTGGAAAATGTCTGTCTGTGTGTCTGTCTGTCTGTGTGTGAGTCTGTATGTGTGTGACCAGTTTTTGTGGCCACGCTAGAGCAAAAACTACTGCATGAAATCGAACAAAAATTTTTGCACATATGTACCACCATGTGAACTGGTGCACCTGACTTTGTTTAGCGAATTCCTCCAAGGGGGGTGGAGCAATCGCACGTGTTCTGCGCGTGGGTGATTGCTATATCTCAGGAAGTAACCGGCGGAATCAAACGAAAATTGGTCCATAGGTAGACCCTACTGAGTACAGGTGCTGATTCAATTTGCGTGTCAATATCTTGAAGGGGGGTGGAGAAATCGCACGTGTTCTGCGCGGGGGTGATTGCTATATCTCAGGAAGTAACCGGCGGAATCAAACGAAAATTGGTCCATAGGTAGACCCTACTAAGTACAGGTGCTGATTCAATTTGTTTGTCAATATCTCGAAGGGGGGTGGAGCAATCAAAAGTGCTTATTTTGTCATTGCACCTACTGTATCTCGGGAAATATTGCTGCGATTTGAATGAAATTTGGAATAACACTAACCCAATATGGAAACAAGCATCGAATAAATTTTGGCGCCAATCGTCCCAGGGGGAGGGTGGGGTGATTTTTGCGCTTAGTCAACAATGCGAAAAGTTAATTCATTAAAAAATCGCTTTCACGCTATTTCTTATCAAAACATCTGAAAACTTTCAATGATTTGAAATTTTTAACTGTTGCCAATTTCTTTTTACTAACAAATAAAATGTTTGCAATTAATCTAAACAATGCTTTTGCAATGATTTCCAATTTCGCTCATTGATTCTGCATTTGCAGGGTTATTACAATAATTGGGAAATTGGAGCTGTTTCCAATTATTCGGGCGAGTACGTATTTTATTTTGTAACTGGAATTCATAAGATAGATATAGAAGAAAGTTTCGTGACGGCTACGACAGCTAGTTTTCTTCTGTTTCAAAATTTTAACATTGAAGGGCTTTATTTCGTTAAAGCAGTTTTAAAGTAGAAATTAAGCTTTTTTTCAAGTAAAAATAATAATAAAAATAAATAGATAAATGAAAAAAAAAAACTAACTCTCATGAAGAGGTGTGTTCTCTGTGTGTTTTTGTGTTCTGCTCTAAAATCCATACTACTGTGCTCATTTCTTTTTTCAGCCAAAGGGGATAATAATGATATCACGGAGTTCATAAGATATTTTAATACTCGATGAAAGAGGGGGAAAAAACTTGAGAACCTCTTTTTGGAATATTTCCATAAATACCAGTATTTTTTGATTTTTAAATCTGAAACTTATAGGGAATCATTTGTTTCTCCTTACCCTTCTTCCAGTTTTAAATGCCAATGTTTCGTAGGTTCCATCCCAGTTGCTCTTCATCCCTCCCACACCATGCAACAAGAGGATGGGCGCTTTGTTGCCGATTCCATCATCAATTTTACGAACGCATTCGTAGTCGAGGTCCACAGGCGTTATTCTAAATATGAAAATTAAAATGAGCAAGAGTTCGGAAACGAAATAATAATGATAAAAAAGATGTAATTTATGTTTTGGTCAAGCATAATGTTTCGTTATTAAAATTGCTATTCTTGTAGAGCCTGTTTTATTTCTTATTTTACTTTAAGTTATTTGATTTGCATTAAAGATGCACTTGAAATGCGGATGAATAATTTTGAGTTTCTGTTTCTGATTATGTAAACAGACTTGGATATATAATATCCATGAAGAAGTTTTAAATTATCTAGTTACAAATTCAATCATCACCACCTACTCGTTTATGACGAGATAACTCGTCCATTTAACATGTATTCCTGGGACTGCCCAACCGCAGGGTGGTTAAAAGGAAATTTAAAATTACTGTTACATTAAGAGATTCCAGGGATTTCGTTGCAAGATTTGTAGTATGTTGTTTACATCTAATATTTGCAGATTACATTACTTAATGTATAAATCTAGCATTACATACAGTCAAATTAAAAAAAAATTGCAAAATTTTGAACAGAATGTTTCTCTTCATCCTCTAACAGCAAATCTAATGATTAAATTTTCAACGCAATTTGACATGTCCAATAACTTCAATGTATATTTATGTCAATGTCATTAAAAGTTTTTTTGACCACTTTTTCATGTTTTATATAACAGGTATACGGGCAAGTTACTTTGTGTGAAAAATCACTGAAAAGCTAGAAGCCTCCTGTTCTACAAAGTAGCTTCATTTCCCATATCATTAAAGTTTGAAATTTCATTTTGATCTTAGGACACAAAGGTGACACTTTTTATGCAAACCCCTTCACTCTTCTATTTTACCCCTTCCCCCTTTCGCTGCATAATAGTGTTTACGAATAGCGGCAGTGGTGGCCCGATCGGTAAGGCGTCGGACTCGTAACCGGTGGGTCTCGGGTTCGATGCCAACCGGAACAAAGATCCACCATCTTCATCTCATTTCATTTCATACTCCAGGGTCCCCCGTACTTACCACAGCTTCGTGGTTTAACCGGGATAGGGCCCCGAAGAGCGCTCTGTTCTTAATTTTGGACCAGAACCTAGGGTCGAGAAAACCCTAGGCCCAGCACCCCCATAGGTATCGTTTCACTTGGAGGACTTTGTGACCACGACATTTTTAACGCCTCCCAGCCACCATTAATCAAGACGGTGGATCTTTGATCGGCTGGGATCGAACCCGGGTCCCTCCGGACACGAGTCCGATGTCTTACCGATCGGGCCACCACGGTCCAAGATCCACCATCAAACAAATGTTGGATGAGAGATTCTCGTACTCACAAAGTTCTCCAACTAAAAAGTACGCCAATAATACTGACGTTATGACCTCAAAATTTTAGGGATTGAGTGTTCACTTTTCCTACTACACATGCATTATCCGTTTTTTGTACTTTGATTTGTTTCTTTACCCGAAAATTTTTTTGATCGGTTCTTATTGAAGAGCCCTAGTAGTTCATACTCGATTCAATCAGTTTAAATTCCAGAATTAAGGCATGTATACTCACTTCGAATTTTCAACAGGAACTGCAAATGTATTCTGAATTGATAATATGGTAACGCAAATTAAAGTTGAATAAATCATTCTCGCTACCTGAAATACATATTTTTTATATATTTTAATACATATTTTAATTAAATTAACAAGTAGTCTAGTGATATCAGCTAAATCAGATCGAGTTCTTCCCACATTTTGATAGTAACAATCAGGGGTGCCCTTCCCTTCCCCCCAAGTTCAACGGCGCAAAATCTCCCCCCCCCTCCATTTTTCTTAACCCTATTTTTTTTTCAATTAGGTTAAGCATAACGCTTTTTAGAGTCACAATTTCCAGATAAATTGGTAACATTCGAATTTATTTAAGGAAAATAATAAATTTATTCAAAATATTTTTGATTTTTTTTTAAAAAATTCAAGAAATAATTTAGTTTGAGATAAATCAAGTTACCACAAATACGAAAACAAACTCTTTACGTTTAACACAGCAACTACAAGTGAAAGCATTAGCATTGTAAAATAAAGGTAGGATCCTGCGAATAATTGCTGCTACTACTATTGAATTTTGCCGTCAGCTCGGATTTTCAAGTGCGAGTGTTGAGGCTACTAGAGTAGCACAATTTACTGTCAAAGCGAAATGTGTAATTTAGACATCAATCCCAACTGAAATAATGTTTACATTAATTTTTTCAGGGTCACCGCGAGATCTAAAAAACTAGAGTGAGGATTTCAGCAAGCCCTCTCCTCACCTTTTTTCTCCCTGAAATATTATAAATATAAAGAGAGAGAATATAGAGTCAGCTTATGATTTAAGAGGCCGTCAGTACTAGATCTAAGCAATAAATATGACCAATGAATGATGAATATGAATGAAATAAATTTGACCAGTATAATATTGATTCAGAAATGAGGGTTCCTGTGGTTTCTCCAGCTGAAAATTTTCAAAATTGCAGTTTTAGACAATATTCAGTAAAGATAATTAAAAGAACGAGAAGAAAGTGTCCGGCGCTATTTTTCGAAATCGAGATTGAAAACGCTGTCAGGAAAGGGGGGAATGGCTCTCTCCCGGAACTTTTTCGAAACCGCAGTGCTAAAAACTGTTCTAGAATATCTTTAGTAATGTTTGGTAGTCCTCCGAAAGTCAAAAGTCAAAAAAAATTATTATTCATCTTTCAATTTCTTGTTGAATAAATTTAAACATTTTTCTTTCTCCAGCTTCATGTTGCAGGAAAAAAAAAAACTGTCTCGTAGGAACTCCCCCCCCCTCAAATCTTGATGGACCAACTTGAGCCAGAATTCCCCCTAGTGGGCACCCGTGCTAACATTAACAGTAGAGATTTTAGTTTGATCACTTTTTTAAATCTTTTAGGCTGCTCTTGGTGTTCCGGTGAAATTAAATTTTTAGTACTTTAAAATATCAAAAGCATTCCACTGTGAGGCTTTTTTTCATTTTCACTTGTTGATGTTTGGGGGGGGGGGGGGGGGTATGCTAATATAAACTACGAACAGAGCACAAAACTTGAGAGATTTTGAAATTGCAGAAACAAATAATACACTGGCGGAAAAAAAAATCCCAACACAAAGAAGGACTTGTGTTAGATAAACGAAATTTGGTAGGCGTGTTTATACAACTGAAAGATGACATCAATTGAAATTTCGTGTTCCGCGCATAAGTGTGGCGCAGCTGGCGTCACTCAGAACATGCAAATAAGGCTTGTTTTAAAAGCGTGTTGTGAAGCTCGTGTGTATTATTTTTCCGTGAAATTGGACGAATTGCGTTCATGTTAGCCAGGAATACCTTTTAAGAAGACGAAGAAGCCATTATCAATAGCTCACCGAGTTTAAACGAGGTCGTACAAATTGGATACGAGAAGGTGGATTTTCATTTCGCGATATTGCAGAAAGACTTGGGTGGGAATGTTTTCACCATGCATGATTATTGGAAGCTATGGGCAAGGGATGGTACTACCTCAAGAAGATCGAGTTCCGAGCTGCCACGTAGCACGACTGAGAAGGAAGATCGCCGAATCTTCCGTACGGCTGTGGCCCATCGTACTGCATCTGCGGCTGACATTCGAGCTGCAGTTGGTACCGTCGTGACCCAAGGAACGGTTAGAAACTGTTTACTTCAAGGACAGCTCCGAGCCAGGCAGCCTGTAGCCGGTATTCCATTGACTGCAAACCATTGCCTTTTCCGACGGCAGTGGTGCCACGACAGAGCTCACTGGAGGTCGGAGTGGAGATCTGTTGTAATTTTTGATGAAAGGAGATTCTGAATTAGTGCCAGTGGTGGCTGTATATTGGTCAGAAGGAGGCCAGGGGACCGCCTGCATCCAAGCGGTCTACGGCCTAGACACACGGGGCTCACACCTGGAGTAATGGTCTCTGGAGCAATTTCCTACGACAGCAGGGGCATTCTTGTGGTTATCCCAAACTCACTGACTGAAAATTTGCCGTCAGTCTGTTAATTTAACCAGTAGTACAGCCCTTCATGAGTAGCATTCAAGGGGGCGTTTTCCAACCGGATAACGCTCGCCCTCACATCGCTGCTGTAACGCAATGTGCTCTACAGAGTGCTGACATGTTTCCATGACCTGCAAAATCACCAGGTCTGTCTCCAATTGATAACGTATGGGATATCATGGGATGGCACCTCGAGCATCATCCACAGTCAGCAATGACGGTCCTAGTATTGACACAGCAAGTGCAACAAGCATGGAACTCCACACCACAAAGTGACATTCGGCACCTGTATGACATAATGCATGCACGCTTGCAGGCTTGCCTTCAAAATTCTGGAGGTTACACCCTCTATTAAATTAACATAATTTCACATTTGCACAGCATTTTCTTGAGCTTAAATTAGCCAGTGATCTTGTACATTTAATCAATTAAACATGTTAACTAGACAATTGCATTACCCAAATTTCATTACTCTACGGCAATTTTTTCTTGGTGTTGGGATTTTTTTTTCCGCCAGTGTAGTATTTTTTCGTTTCATTCCATATTTTTCATTTAAAAAGTATGTACTTACCTCACAAGTATTTTAGGCATTATGCGCGACATAAAAATAAACCTTGGCCTGATCATTATCATCATCTTTTCATTATCTTATGTTACTCGTGTTGTCCTTTATCTGATTAGATAGCACTAAATTTCGTTCTGATTTTTACGATGTGACAAACATTTTATTCAAATGGAGTCCGCTTAGCAATTGAAACGAGTTTCGTGCACGAAAAGACAAACAAGAAACAAACTGAACTGCTCAAAATACTTTATTTATATTTAGATTTCAAAGTTTTATAGGGTTTGTTGGAGTAAGTGGGATCCCTTTTTAGAACAGTTCGCATTTGAAGGCTTATACAAACAAATTTAAAGAAAGAAAAAAAAAGTTATTGACTTATTTTATCTTAAATGTTATTAATAAACAAAAGTTCATCTTCATTTTATAAAATAATATTTTAATATTTTATTAAACAATCATATTATTTTTCAAATCACATTTGTGTCCTACTTACACCATGCTAAGGGGTAAGTGGACCACCTCCCTGTTATTTAAATTTAAAGCAATCTTATCTAAAACGCAACAGGTAACTGGGTCTTACTTGATAAAGTAGGTAATTTTTTAGAATAAAATACTTTTTGTAAGTTCATCTATTAATGAGATATCTACTGGCATTTAAATCTGATTGATAAAAAATTCTAAAACAAAAAGCAAAATTACATCTGCGAATTTTTTGAAAGGCTATATGTATCTTACTTTTATATATAAAATAGAGTTGAATAAATAAAAAAAAACTGATTAAGAACTTGCTCTGGAAATAATTACTAGAATAAAGACAAAGAAAATTTCAAATTATTTTATTAATTGCATTCTTATTGTGGAAAATTAGGAAACTCTATTACAAAATACATTCAGCTTTCATCGAGAAATTTCAAAACTTCGACATCAAATGTTGGGAAAAATCCGTGAATTGCATGACCAGCTCCTTCAACTCCCACCAGTTTTGCCTTTGGGAACATTTTCCGGATGTTTTCTTCATCTTCGTTGCTGTAAAACGTTGAAGAATGAGTCAAATGTTTCGAAAATTAAAAAAATAACAACTAATAAACAACTAATCTAATGAATTAAGCAGTAAGTCACCGTGCAATATACCGCCTACTCAGTTATTCAAGCCTGCAAATGGAGTAGCCAAGTTAGCGGTAAATTCCATATAATAAAATAAATGCATCAAAGATTTCCCGATGACAACAATAAATACATTTAGTTTTTATTAAAAAAATAACAAAAAGGTTGTGGCTGTCCTGGCTTTTTATAAATTGCACGATTAGTAGATTGGTTGCTAAAAGTATATAAAATACGGATAATTTCAGTTACAATGAAACAAAATGTTTTCAAAAGAATATAATATTTCGTTCGAAATTTAAAGGTGTAATTTGTTGCTCTTAACTTTTTAAATGGATTTTTTTAAACTCAAATAAATTGAGCTTAATAGCAATTGAGTCTTCTTCTGTAAAATAGCATGAAATAAAACTCATAGCAATGAAAAAGAGTCTTTTCTAGTTTCCATTTTCAAAATATTAATTTCAAATTCGCCGACAAATGAAGAAATTGACTAAAAACAGGGTTTCTTGTTCTGTTTGTGAAATGCATTTAAAGTAATTTCAATATTTCCATCGCAAACGCTTCTTTATTCCTCTTCTTTTTATGTGTCTGTAACCGTGCTGGTTGACTGGCAATGGTTGATACTTGGTACACACAGAAACAAAATTATGCTCACTACGCGAGTGAAAGAAGCAACCTAACTATTAATTTTTACTCACAGCTTTCTTTGAGTTAAGAAGATTCCTTGTAAATTCGAATCATGTACAGTCAAACCTGTCTATCTAGAATTTCACGCGATAGAAGAAAAATTCAAGATACGGAGGTTTCGAGATACAGAGGCTGTGATAAAATTTACAAAAATAAGCAATTGGAGCAAAGTCAAATATTTAATATACGAACATAGTCTTTGAATGATTGTGCAAAAGATGATTTTTCTTTCCAAGTTATGCCGCTTATAAAGGTGGCTAGAGATGAAATTCAAAAATGAGAGTCATCGAAATTCGAGATATAGAGGTTTTCGAGAAAAATCACTCGAGATAAACTTGAGAAAAAGCATTAAATTTATGCTGTAAAAGCAGGGAAATTGAAAAATTTCGACCTAGAGAGATTTTGGAGATAGGCAGGTTCGAGATAAACAGGTTCGACTGTATATGTAATGTTTAATGCACTTTGATCTAAACCATGCTGAACTTGTTAATATGTAAATTCCTTTTATCATGCCAACTTAACGCTGAAAAAAAGTTAGTAATAAGGGAGAGGTTAGGGAACACAGACTATAACGTAAAGAACAGCGTCAAAAAATTAAAAAGAAAAAAAGAAAGAAGTGCATGCATACACGTATTTCTGTTACAATGATTTTTTTTTTTTTTGTAGTGCAGATATATAGCTTATGGATACAATGACGTTCAGAAAAAAAGTCGGTATTCTAACAAGTAACCATAGACTGCGAAAAATTCTAACAAGAAGCTATTGATTGCGATACGTTTAACTTGCCAATACTAGGTTCAAAATTGTTGTTAGTTCATTCCTATTATTTCTTCTCACTTGATAATTCCATAAACCTTATCTTGAGATGTGATCAATTTGAAGGTGGTGTGTTAAACTTTCAATAAGTCTCTCGTGAAATGAGATTTCATGCGATAACTAGTAACTTACTCTTTTTCCCCCTCGTTTAGTTTGTGGCAAATATCTTTACAGGGGGAGCTCACTTTTTTTTCGTATAGAAGAAGTAGTTCCTAGTAGCCCTGAAAAGCGTGTATGCAAAGTTTGGAGTTTTTCAACGTTGCAGTATTGAAGTTGTAACTGTTTAGATTCTTTTTTCTATGTTTTAGCTCAAAGGTACTTATTAACTGCTTACATTAATTGGTTACTGAAAAGATTGGCTTTAACTTTTGTCAACTGTTCCATGTTTCTCTTATTCGCTAATACAAAGTATGCGACGGCAGATTTTTATGACTGAACCAAACTCAACAGCAAATGTCAATTCTGCTTTTTTCAATAATAATTTGTGTACTGTGAAAGTTTTACTAGCATGTTTTATTGGTGACTTACCCTGAACAAAATAAATATCAGCCGAAGCTACGATTTGTGTATGTTGAAATGAGTTCCGAAGTTACTTTTTCTGAACTTTAGTGTATAAAGCAAACTTGACGTAAAAAGTAAATAATTTGTATCTCATTTTGCCCATTACCATCTTGTTCAAAAGAAACAATCAACGAGCAAAAATTTAATAATGAATTAAATAACTGACCATCATTACTACGAAAAAGAGAAGTGCAATAATGAAACTTTACGTACACTTTGAACTCCGATTCCATGCCGTAAATGAACAGCGCAGGATTCTCGTAGAGGCCAGAACTTGGAGTCCAGAACGAATCCAGACCTTTTTCAATAGTAGCAAGAATGGCATCATAATTTGCTTTCCATCGGCATTTCCCATCGGAGCAGGTTAAGGCCAGTTCTACCTGTTCCATCTGTTCGTCACTGATGCTCAAGTTGAACTGATGAATAAAAAGTTATTTTAGTAACGGAATTGAAAATATTCGTATCGTGACACTCACTCCAGGGTCCCCTATAGTCTATACCTACCACTACACGTACACGCGGTGTAACATGTTGGATGGGACCTTGAAGAGAGTTCTATTTTTTGATCCACACCAGGAACTGATTTGGTCCAGCATACCCAAAGGCATAGATTTGAAACAGGAAATTGGAGGACTTTGTGGCAACGAACATATTTAACATGCCCTAGTCATCACCCCAGTCATTCAGTGGATCTTTGACCTCTAGGATCAAACCCGGGACCCTCCTGTTACGAATCCGATGCCTTACTGATTGTGCCACCACGGACTTATACTGTTTCATTTTTTTTCACTCCAGTCGCTGCCGTCTTACGGCTTTATATAAAATTATGAATTGTGCTAGTATTGCTGCTAAAAAGAATATATTTTCATATTTACACCTGTTATTCATTTTAAAGGATTTTTTTTTGTTTGAGTTGTGCAGGATATTGTAGTCCATTAGCGAGATATCATGATAATAAACCTAGAAAGTGAGCTAACTACAAATGTGAAAAAATAGAGGTACGGGGCTTTTAAGGTTCTGACTGCAGAGTAGAACATTGTAGGGCTAAGACACAAAAGTAAATACCGTCTTTATACCTGATGCATCCATTCTTTGAAGTGCGAAAAGGTGATTTCCATTGCTTGTTTTTCATTGGATCCTTCCGGAACTTGTTTCATGATACCTTGCAACGTTTTTATAAGCATAATGATGCTCTGCGCCACTTGAGGGTCAATGTCTGGACCTATGTCTTCAGCTACTATTCTGCCTACTCGTGATGGCTATAAAATAAAAGAAGTTATGAGAAATGAAGTTTGATCAGATGCTTTAGGAATTTTTTTGGTTGAAAAAAGCAAAAAAAAAAAAAAAAAACCCAGTTACATTACATCTGACGAACCATTGAATAAAACGATGTAACAGATATAATACTGCAGCTGCAAATGGCTGAGGATATATTTTCAAAAATAAAAATTTGAAAAATTCAAAAGTTTAGATTGCTACATTTTTATAACTGAGAAATAAGAGGGAAAATATTTGTATAAAGCACACCACTAGTACGTGCACCTCTAGGAAAAAAAACAGCCACTGGTATCGAACACATTTCTTAAGTAGCATAAAGTCTCCCTGATATCTGTCATTTTACACCGTAATAATCAATTACTATCAGGCCAAAAAAGGGTCGAAAATCCCCTTACTTTATCCAATGCCTCTTAAATACTAAATGCCTACTGTATATTTTACTATTAAGAGCAAGAATCTGAGAAACTGTCACGCCTAGTATTATGAGGTGATTCATGACCTCTCAGATTTTTTCCAAAAATTACCAAATGTTTATTATCTTATTGAAAGACCAAATCCAGAATGTTTTGTTCTAAAGTTGGGTTGTTTAGTTTTTATGGATCCCTAAAGGTGAAGGTGCGGCATCAAAAATTAAACGGATTCTCAAGACATGGAAATTGCTGTGAGCCAAAACTCTTACCAGAAACTGTTGAACTCCAACTTTCTTTTTGTATATGGAATATAAAAGGTTGAATCTTTACAAAATGAATGTTAAATTTGTGGTAAGTTGATGCCGTAATGTCAGTGAAGGCCCTCAAAACAAGGCATTTTTGACGTTTTTCAGCATTTTTGAAGTCCAAAAACAGGTTGTACATTTCAGTTGCCACGGGAAAAGTAGTGTCGTTTGAAAGACCAGTGTAAGCACTTTAAAATAATGTATAAATAACCGAGGAAAGTTCAACGTGCTTTTAGTTGCGTAAGGCCGAAAAATGAAAAATGTCACATTTTACCGATATTCAAACGGTCAGAACTTCCTCTGCCAACAACATATTGAAATTTTTTTTTGCCAATGTCATATTCTATTCTTTGTCTTAATAGAACAGTTGAGGCCTTTGAGGTGAAATGCTTAAAATTTTTTTACAAAAAATGTTGTTGGCAGGGGAAGTTATAACCGTTTGAATATCGGTAAAATATGACATTTTTCATTTTTCGGCCTTACGCAACTAAAAGCACGTTGAACTGTCCTCGGTTATTTATACATTATTTTAAAGTGCTTAAACTGGTTTTTCAAACGACACTACTTTTGCCGTGGCAACTGAAATGTACATAAGCTGTTTTTGGACAACAAAAACGCTAAAAAACGTCAAAAATGCCTTGTTTTGAGGGCCTTCACTGACCTTACGGCAACAACTTACTACAAATTTAACATTCATTTTGTAAAGTTTCAACCTTCTATATTCCATATACAAAAAAAAAAAGTTGGAGTTCATCAGTTCCTGGTAAGAGTTTTGGCTCACAGCAACTTCCATGTCATGAAAATCCACTTAATTTTGGATGCCGCACCTTCACCTTTAGGGGTCCATAAAAACTAAACAACTCAACTTTAGAACAAAATATTCTGGATTTGGTCTTTCAATAAGATAATGAACATTTGGTAATTTTTTGGAAAAAATCTGAGAGGTCATGAATCACAGGCGTGACACTCTCTTAGATTCTTGCTCTTAATACTAAAAGCCTACTGTGTATGTTGATGTATCTTAATAATTTGATAGCATTATTGATTTTTTTTTTAAAGTTTGATCTTTGCACAAAACTTTTATTTCATTTTAGTTTTGTTTGAATTTTTTTACACGTAAAACGTAACTGATATGAGAAGGGGGCGAAGGGCCTTGAAATGGAAATCTCCAATGTCAGAATTGTCGGGCTCTGAATACATCAGCAAAAGTCATAATCAACAAGAACACAGAGATTGTACTAACGTAGTTGAGAGCTGCGTGAATGGCTATTTTCCCTCCCAGACTGTGTCCGATAATGACTGCTGTTTTCTCTCCGATGGTATTCAACAAGTGGATGACGTCTTCCGTCATGGCGGCCACGCTGGTTTCATCATCCCATGGACTGTCTCCTTGGTTACGCAAGTCGGCTCTGCACACCTAGAGTATTAAAGACATTCACGTGCAATTAATCACAGATAAACACTCATCCCGAGAAGCCCCTTGACAAGTAAGTAATGTTATGTGAATCGTATCTATGTGTTTCTTTTTTAAATTGAAGGGGGAGAGGGGAGCTGGGACCCTGCCTTGTACATACATGCTAAAAGGGTTTTTGAGAAAAATAAATATCTATTATAGAGTTAAAAAAATTTTTGTGAAGAAGAAGGGCATGAAAAATCAATGTTTTAGAAATCTAGTCTAGTGTTGCCCAACCTCTAATTTGGATTACGCCAAATGAGAGTTTTTAAAACATTTAAGTCAGCCACATCCATATTTTGCTTCTAAGATTTCAACTCAAAACGTATAAGATATGGTAGGTAAAAGGCAGTAACTACACACTTTTACTTTTCCATTTTTGTCAACTATTGTTCTTTAGTTTTTTGGTATAAGTTTGTTTATTTGATTTCCGTTCAAAGTAAAGTAAAAAAAACAGAAAAACAGTCGAATTCCAAAATTTTCCTCTTGTTCGTATGGAATCTATAACGTGTTTCATCAAAAACCTCAAAACCTCATTTCTGCAGATACAGCCCCTTACCTTCCCGCGGTAGTATAATTCACAAAGAGATACAATGCGTTAGAGACAATGCTTGATTGACTAAAAATTCAAATGCATATTAAACATGTGAAAAAACGTATTTTAATATGAACCTGACGTTGAATTTTGTTCTTCCAGCTTCTTGTGATTTGTTACATACATTGCTAGTGCTAAATTCAAACAGTCGTTAACGTATTCATTAATTGTCCTAGTCTGAATTTTGATTTTAGCAATAGTATATTCTAAAATGTTCGCGCAAAAATAAGTTGGTTCGAAGCAGGAGTGTGAGTTTTGAAAAATTAATTTTAACAGTACAAAGTTTTCGACTGCTGTTTTACAAGATACTTGGTGTTTCACTAGACACTAAATATACTATTTTAGATAACAATAAGTAAAATAAAATGTGTTTAATGGATGCAGTAGCAATTAGATTTAGTTTAGGTAACTTTGACCTTGAAAAATTGTCAAAAACTACAAATATCGGTTTGCTATTATTTTTAGTTGTTAATATTACTTCAAAAATGTCAAAAATTCATGCATTATAATTTATTATGTTATATTCTGTGTGAAAAAAGGATTTCTGTGTTTTAAAAATGTAAAGAGCACGACTTTTCAATTAAAAAAGCGTGACAGAAATGATGCAAAAACAATCCAACTTTACAGAAATCAGCAGCTAACTGTACAAAAACTTGGGTTGTAACCAATGAAAATATGGAAAATTATTTATTAGTATACATGTTTTCAATATAAAATCATTAAGTTACCATTTCAATAAACTTTAATTTTGAGAATTTAAAAAATCATTTTGTCCTGTTTTTTTTTTTTGTGAGAAACACCCCTTACCCTTCTTCCAGTTTTAAATGCCAAGGTTTCATAGGTTCCATCCCAATTGCTCTTCATTCCTCCCAAACCGTGCAGCAAGAGGATGGGCGCTTTGCTGTAGTTTCCATCATCAATTTTACGAACGCATTCATAGACGAGGTCCACAGGTGTTATTCTAAACATGAAAACTCAAATGAGCAAGTGTTCGAAAGCGAAATAATTATAATAAAAAAATGTAATTTATGTTTTGGTCAACCACAATGTTTCGTTATTAAATTTCTGTTCTTGCAGAGCCTGTTTTAGTTCTTACTAGCTGCGTGGCCCGGTGTTGCATGGGCTACCTCTGTAGAAATGTACTACTCAACACAATACCCAATATAAAAATGCCACGAACTTTTATTATGTGTTTAGATATGTACCCATGTTGTACTAAACCATGACAAATCAAATTATTTATTTAGATTAGTAACTATATGCAACTATTAAAAAAATGTTAGACTCATTTGAAGCCAACGTATATACGTGATACATAAGGAAAAAACGTTAAAAGAATAATTACACACTACCCAATATAAAAATACTATGCAATTAAATTGTGTGTTTAGTACCAATGATACAAAATAGTAAAAACGTTACAAAAATATGACGAATCATATTATTTACTTAGATTAGTAGCTATCTTAAATCATTAAAAAAAAGAAGGTTTGACTCATTTGAAACCTACTTACCTACCTATTACATAAGAAAAAAAAGGTTAAAAGAATAAGAAAACAATATCCTATATAAATATACTATGGTTTTAAATTATGTGCTTAGTTAAGTACCTGAGGTACACTATAATAATAAAGTTGCAAAGAACAACCACAAATGAAGAACAAATACTAACAATGCAGAAATGAGGAAGACAAAAGTTGAAAGAAAAATCCTACAAAACAAATTATATACCTCAATATCAAAGAAAAACACGAAAACTATTTCGTGATCTAAGCCATGAGGCAAGAAGCAAGACGCTCGAGGCTAGAGCAATTGTCAACCAGCGCTTTCTATACAGTTGCTAAAAAAATAATTTTAACGAACGATATCTCTCGAGAAGAGTGGAAACTAATCCACATTAAAAGGCAAAAGCAACTGCTTGATTGCCAACCATTGATAGTAGAGGTCGCCTCCACAGTTGCAAAAGCTTAGCAATACTCTTTATGAGCGTCATCTCTAGAGAAGAGAGGAAACTAATTCTTTTCGTAGAGTTTATTATTTTTTACATTATTATTTTTAGTTACAACAATAACTCCTATAGCCTAAAGCCTTCCTGGATAAATGGACTATTCAACACAAAAAGAATTTTTTAAATCGAACCAGTAGTTCCTGAGATTAGCGCGTTCAAGCAAACAAACAAACAAAGAAACAAGTAAAATCTTTACTAATAATACAGCTTTGTATTATTAGTAAAGATTTTACTTTAAGTTATTTGATTTGCATTAAACATGTACTTGAAATGCGGATTAATACTTTTGAAAGTTTCTATTTCTGATTATGTAAACAGACTTGGATATATAATATCCATGAAGAAGTTTTAGATTATCTAGTTACAAATTTAATCATCCTATTTTATTAAAGGGAAATTTAAAATTACTGATACATTAAGAGATTTCAGGGATTTCGTTGCAAGATTTGTAGTACGTTGTTTACATCTAATATTTGCAGATTACATTACTTAATGTATTAGCATTACACACAGTCAAATTAAAAAAAAAATTGCAAAATTTTGAACAAAATTCTTCTCTTCATCCTCTAACAGCAAATATAATGATTAAATTTTCAACGCAATTTGACATGTTCAATATCTTCAATGTTTATTTATGTCAATGTCATAAAAAATTTTTTTTGACCACTTTTTCGTGTTTTAAATATAACAGGTATACCGGAGTTACTTTGTGTGAAAAATCACTGAAAAGCTAGAAGCTTCCTGTTCTACAAAGTAGCTTCATTTCTCATATCATTAAAGTTTGAAAATTAACTTTAATCTTAGTACACAAAGGTGACTCTTTGTGTACAAACGTGGTATTTGACCCCTTCCCCGTTTCGCTGCGTTTTGTGTCTACGAATAGCGGCAGTAGTGGCTCGACCGGTAAGGCGTCGGACTCGTAACCGGTGTGTCCCGGGTTTGATGGGAAATGTTGTATGGGAGACGTTAAAAATTCTCGTACTCGCAAAGTTCTCCAACTAAAAAGTACTCCAATAATGCTGACGTTATGACCTTAAAGTTTTAGGGATCGAGTGTTCACTTTTCTCACTACACATGCATTATCTTTTTTCGAAACTTTGATTTGTTTATTTACCCGAAAAAAATTTTGATCAGTTCTTATTGAAGAGCCCTAGTAGTTCATACTCGATTCAATAAGTTTAAATACCAGAATTAAGGCATGTATACTCACTTCGAATTTTTAACAGGAACTGCAAATGTATTCTGAATTGATATTATGGTAACACAAATTAAAGTTGAATAAATCATTCTCTCAACCTGAAATATATGTTTTTTAGATATTTTAATACATATTTTAATTAAATTAACAAGTAGTCTAGTGATATCAGCTAAATCAGATCAAGTTTTTACTACATTTTGATAGTAACAATCAGGGGTGCCCATTCCCCCAAGTTCAACGGCACAAAATCTCCCCCCCCCGTCCATTTTTCTTAACCCTTTTTTTTCAATTAGGTTTAGCAAAACACTTTTTAGAGTCACAATTTCCAGATAAATTGGTATCATTCGAATTCATTTAATGAAAATAATAAATTAATTCAAAAATATTTCTGATTTTTAAAAAAAAGTCAAGAAATTAATTAGTTTGAGATTCTTATTGAAGAGCCCTAGTAGTTCATACTCGATTCAATAAGTTTAAATACCAGAATTAAGGCATGTATACTCACTTCGAATTTTTAACAGGAACTGCAAATGTATTCTGAATTGATATTATGGTAACACAAATTAAAGTTGAATAAATCATTCTCTCAACCTGAAATATATGTTTTTTAGATATTTTAATACATATTTTAATTAAATTAACAAGTAGTCTAGTGATATCAGCTAAATCAGATCAAGTTTTTACTACATTTTGATAGTAACAATCAGGGGTGCCCATTCCCCCAAGTTCAACGGCACAAAATCTCCCCCCCCCGTCCATTTTTCTTAACCCTTTTTTTTCAATTAGGTTTAGCAAAACACTTTTTAGAGTCACAATTTCCAGATAAATTGGTATCATTCGAATTCATTTAATGAAAATAATAAATTAATCTCCATATATTATTTCTCTAAGCCGAATCCTATACCCGGTCGAAACTCGCTCATTTCTTTATCGAATTGCATGAAAATTTATGATTTTGAAGCTTATCCCGCGGGCTATTGACGAAAATTAGACCCACCCTCTAAAAAGTGTCGGTTCGTTTTTTATTCGAACTTCAATTTTTGGGCACAAAATTGACTCTATCTAGCGAAATAATTATCGTATCGTCTCCATTTTGATTTCATTCGAAAGATTAGAAAAAATGCATTCTTTAGAACGTTTCTCCGCTAGCGCCGCGTAACGAGAATCTCGAAAATCTACGTTTAAGCGACTTATAAGCGATTGAAGTTTGAAAAAGTTAAATTTTTTGCTCAACCGTCAAAATCGTTACATTGTTGTTCAAATCAATTTTAAATGCGACATTTCAAGCCAAGGCTTAGCTCGGTAAACCTTAATTGTAACTTTTATTGTTTCAAAATACTATGGTAGTTTTGCGATAACGTTAGTATTTAGTTTAGTAATAGCCTTGGGTATTTGATTTTAATATAGGGTATCACTTTTGTAGTAGTTGTAAAAGTGAACGTGTCTTTGATCTCTTTGAAAAGTTGTCAGAACGACGGCAGTAGATGGCGATGTTGTGCAAATGAAGCCAATAAAAATTGTCGTATTAAATTTTAAGTTTAGAGTTTTTTTTTTTTTTTTTGCGGAATTCCGCACGGGTCACCTAGTCTCCATATATTATTTCTCTAAGCCGAATCCTATACCCGGTCGAAACTCGCTCATTTCTTTATCGAATTGCAAGAAAATTTATGATTTTGAAGCTTATCCCGCGGGCTATTGACGAAAATTAGACCCACCCTCTAAAAAGTGTCGGTTCGTTTTTTATTCGAACTTCAATGTTTGGGCACAAAATTGGCTCTATCTAGCGAAATAATTGTCGTATCGTCTCCATTTTGATTTCATTCGAAAGATTAAAAAAAATGCGTTCTTTAGAACGTTTCTCCGCTAGCGCCGCGTAACGAGAATCTCGAAAATCCACGTTTAAGCGATTGAAGTTTGAAAAAGTTAAATTTTTTGCTCAACTGTCAAAATCGTTTCATTGTTGTTCAAATCAATTTTAAATGCGACATTTCAAGCCAAGGCTTAGCTCGGTAAACCTTAATTGTAACTTTTATTGTTTCAAAATACTATGGTAGTTTTGCGATAACGTTAGTATTTAGTTTAGTAGTAGCCTTGGGTATTTGATTTTAATATAGGGTATCACATTTGTAGCAGTTGTAAAAGTGAACGTGTCTTTGATCTCTTTGAAAAGTTGTCAGAACGACGGCAGTAGATGGCGATGTTGTGCAAATGAAGCCAATAAAAATTGTCGTATTAAATTTTAAGTTTAGAGTTTTTTTTTTTTTTGCGGAATTCCGCACGGGTCACCTAGTTCAAAAATATTTCTGATTTTTAAAAAAAAGTCAAGAAATTAATTAGTTTGAGATAAATTAAGTTAATACAAATATGAAAACAAACTCTTTACGTTTAACACAGCAACAACAAATGCAAGCATTAGCATTGTCGGATAAAGGTAGGATCCTGCGAATAATTGCTGCTACTACTAATGAATTGTGCCGTTGGCTCGGATTTCAAATGTGAGTGTTGAGGCTACCAGAGTAGCACAATTTACTGTCAAGGCGAAATGTGTAATTGAGACATCAATCCCAACTGAAATAATGTTTACATTAATTTTATCAGGGTCACCGCGAGATCTAAAAAACTACAGGGGGATTTCAGCAAGCCCTCTCCCGACCGTTTTTCTCCATGAAATATTATAAATATAAAGAGAGAGAATATAGAGTCAGCTTATTATTTAAGAGGCCGTCAGTACTAGATCTAAGCAATAGATATGACCAATGAATGATGAATATGAATGAAATAAATTTCACCAGTATAATATTGATTCAGAATTGAGGGTTCCTGTGGTTTCTCCAGCGGAAAATTTTCAAAATTGCAGTTTTAGACAATATTCGGTAAAGTTAATTAGAAGAACGAAAAGAAGGTGTCCGGCGTCTATTTTTCGAAATCGAGACTGAAAACGCTGTCAGGAAAGGGGGGAATGGCTCTCTCCCGGAACTTTTTCGAAACCGCAGTGCTAAAAACAGTTCTAGAATATCTTTAGTAATGTTTGGTGGTCCTCCGAAAGTCAAAAGTCAAAAAAAAAAAAAAAAAAATATTATTCATCTTTCAATTTCTTGTTGAATAAATTTAAACATTTTTCTTTCTCCAGCTTCATGTTCCAAGAAAAAAAAAACTGTTTCATAAGAACTCTCCCCCCCCCTCAAATCTTGATGGACCAACTTGAGCCAGAATTCCCCCTAGTCTGCACCCCTGCTAACATTAACAGTAGAGATTTTAGTTTGATCGCTTTTTTAAATCTTTTAGGCTGCTCTTGGTGTTCCGGTAAAATTAAATTTTTAGTACTTTAAAATATCAAAAGCATTCCACTGTGAGGCTTTTTTTTTTTCATTTTCACTTGTTGATGTTTGGGGGGGGGGGGGGAGATATGCTAATATAAACTACGAACAGAGCCCAAAACTTGAGAGATTTTGAAATTGCAGAAACAAATAATAGTAGCTTTTCATTCAATATTTTTCGTTTAAAAAATATGTACTTACCGCACAAGTATTTTAGATATTATGCGCGACATAAAAATAAACTTTGGCCTGATCATTATCATCATCTTTTCATTATCAATTGTTACTCGTGTTGTCCTTTATCTGATTAGATAGGACTGTACATTTCGTTCTGATTTTTACGATGTGACAAACATTTTATTCAAATGAAGTCCGCTTAGCAATTGAAATGAGTTTCGTGCACGAAAAGACAAACTCTTGAAGAAACAAATTGAATTGCTGAAAATACTTTATTTATATTTATATTTCAAAGTTTTATAGGGTTTGTTGGGGTAAGTGGGTTCCGTTTTTAGAACAGTTCGCATTTGAAGGCTTATACAAACAAATTTACAGAAAGAAAATTATTATTGATTAATTTTATCTTGAATGTTATCAATAAACAAAAGTTCATCTTCATTTTCTAAAACAATATTATAATATTTTTTAAACAATCATATTATTTTTCAAATCACATTTGTGTCCTACTTACATCATGCAGGTGGACCACCTCCCTTTTATTTAAATTTAAAGCAATCTTATCTGAAACACAATATGCAAATGGGTCTTACTAGAAAAAGTAGGTAATTTTTTAGAATAAAATACTTTTTGTAAGTTCATCCATTAATGAGTTATCTACTGGAATTTAAATCTGATTGATAGAAAAATTTTAAAACAAAAGGCAAAATTACATCTACGAATTTTTTGAAAGGCTATATGTATCTTGCTTTTATATATAAAATAGAGTTGAATAAATAAAAAAAAACTGATTAAGAACTTGTTCTGGGAATAATTACTAGAATAAAAACAAAGAAAATTTCAAATTCTTTTATTAATTGCATTCTCATTGTAGAAAATTAGGAAACTCTATTACAAAATACATTCAGTTTTCATCGAGAAATTTCAAAACTTCGACGTCAAATATTGGGAAAAATCCGTGAATTTCATGATTAGCTCCTTCAACTCCCACCAGTTTTGCCTTTGGAAACATTTTCCGGATGTTTTCTTCATCTTCGTAGCTGTAAAACGTTGGAAAATGAGTCAAATGTCTCGAAAATTAAAAAAATTCAAAGTAATAAACAACTAATCTAATGAAGTAAATTAAGCAGTAAGTCACCGTGCAATGTACCGCCCACTCAGTTATTCAATCCTGAAAATGGAATAACCAAGTTGGCGGTAAATTCCATGTAATAAAGCAAATGCACCAAAGATTTACCGATGACAATGATAAATACATTTACTTTTTATAAAAATAATAAAAAAAAATGTGGTTTTCCTGGCGTTTTATAAATTGCAAGATTAGTAGATTGGTTGATATAAAAGTGCATAAAATAAACAAAAGAAACAAAATGGTTTCAAAAGAATATATTTCATTCGAAATTTAAAGGTACCAAAATGGGGTGTATAGGAACAGCGGGGTCAATCGGAACAAAACTTCCCGACCGTACAACGAAATTCTTCATAAATAAAATATTGGGTATTTTTCACCATGAATTTTTTTCTTAGTA
This sequence comes from Uloborus plumipes, assembly GCA_038373865.1. Lineage (NCBI taxonomy): Eukaryota > Metazoa > Arthropoda > Arachnida > Araneae > Uloboridae > Uloborus > Uloborus plumipes. The sequence continues at coordinate 54,627 of JAXGGA010000629.1, forward strand.
AGGTAAGATCATAGGGAATAGGAAAAAATTACTTTTGTCAATCTGGCAACGCTATTGGCTTCTAAGGAGGGCTGCACGTGGAACGCTAGAAAACATCACATTTCCATAGACTGCAAAACTTCATATGCAAGATCAAACCTTCTTATATTTAAAAACTAAGAGTGGTATGTTTCAATTATACATGTATCTGAACAACAGAATACAGCATTAGAATTTACATTTTTTATAAATTGTGTCATAAAAATGAAGAATTCTGAAAAATGGCATAGAAAAAAAAATTTGCGGGGTGAATCGGAACACTTAGTTCTGCTGTTCCAATTCAAACTTATTTGAAGGAAACTGTTTGAAAAATCAAGATTCTAACCCCAATTCTTCTAATCAAGACAAGGACAAGGTTTTATTACTGTTTATCCCTTCTCGTGAGCAACTAGATCTTAGAATGACAAACAGTTGCAGATTTCAAAAGATTTTTTCTCCAGGAGACTTCTTTTTACTTAAAATAAAAGGGAGAAAGTCACATAGACTTTATGTAGTAAACGTCCAGCACACAGACAGTGATGAATAAGCGAAAAAATCTTTCAGGACAATCCCCGAAACCCAGAAATTTCAAAAAACTAAAGAAAAGGCAGAGTTCATCCCAGGAGATGTTATGAAAAAACTTAAGCCAAGTCACAATTGCTAGTTTTAAGGACAAGTACATATTTGTGGACGACATGAGTGACTTCCATTCATGTTAAATCTTTGCATTTCAATTCAAAAGCATTTCTTAAAATTACTTTTCATTTTTCATAAGTTCAAAATTATTTTGAATTTTCACAAATTATAAACGTTTACTGGTACTGAAATTATACATTTATTTGACAGTAATTATCTGTTCTTATTCTCCCCCATCAATATTACTCATGTTTGTGAGACCTATTACAGATTAAATTGAAAAAAAATAAAAATTTTAACTAGTGTTCCGATTGACCCCTATCAGCGGGGTGATTCGGAACACCCATAATTTGCTATATATTTTAATAATAATTGTTCAAAATCTTTTGTCTTTGCTTGGAATATCAAAAGTAAAGCAAGACCGAAGTTTTTACCCAAAAAATCAAATTAAAAAAATCTTTTAACTGCTTTTTTTACAATCAAAGCTGAAAAGTGTTCTGATTAACCCCATTTTAACGGTATTAAATTTTGTAGAATTTCTACCATTTCAAATGACTCTCCATCAATTGATTGAATCCTATTCCTCAATTTGTCATCTTCTGTATCACCATTCTATAAATGGACAATCCATGAAAAAAGGAGGAGTCATAGTGCCATCTCTGCAAAGTTGAATTATACCAACTGAGGGGGGGAGGCAGTACTGATTAGTGATGAAATGGAATTTGATTCTGTCTTATGAAAGACTAAAGCAAATATAAGAGCAGCGGGGCTGAACCTGAAGTGTAGGATTAGGTGAGCTTTGATGCCCAATGGTTGATTCTTGGTACAGCACAGAAACGATTATATATGCTGATTGTGCCTCCTAACACCTTTTTCCTGAGTTCGCTTACTGTAACAAGCGTTATTTAATTTCTTTGTTAAGTCGACTTCATCATCCTCATTTGGAAATGGGACACTGTAATCATGCAATCGTAATTTTAATCAAGTATTTCTTGTGTAATCGTAATTGCAATCTTTCTTTCAATAACCGTAATTTAACCTTGTAATCGTGTAATCAGAATTTTTTTCAGAATATTTTTACACACACGAGGCGCGTTCAAAAAGTAAGGGCCGTTTGCTTGTATTTAAATAATGGCGCTTCGAAGCACAGTTTTACTACTGCTGGGCCATTAACTGACTCATTGTGAAGCTACAGCGTCATTTATTTCATTTCTGAAGTCGTATTGTTGTCCGTGAATGCAAAGAACAATGGCCACGAAAATCGTTGATCCCGCCAACTGTGAATTGCATTCTGTGATTCGTCGACAAATTAAGGCGTGCGATCCAAAACAAACGCCGTGGGAAATTGTCATCAGGCATAATCTTCCTCCCCGATAACGCGCATCCTCACACTGCTGCCAAAACCAAGGAGAAAATTTAAGATTTTCGTAGAGAACTTTTTGACCACCCACCGTACAGTCCCGATCTTGCACCTAGCGACTACTTCCTCTTACATTTTAAACAGCGACTAGGTAGACAACCTTTTGAAACCGAAGAGGGACTCAAAAACGCTTGTCAACTGGTTCAACTCTCAGGCGGCAAGTTTCTACGCAGAAGGGTTAAAGAAGCTGATGCAGCGGTACGAAAAATGCTTAGAAGTGAATGGCGATTGTGTAGAGAATTAAGTAAGTTTGTACCTAGCTAAATATGACATTATTTTTTTTCTTATGAGTATATTTTTTTCTGTGACCAAACGGCCCTTACTTTTTGAACGGGCCTTGTAATTTAATCTTAGTTTACGCTTTATATTTTAATGTTCATATCATTTTATAAGTATTAAAACTAGAAAATGTGTTGTATGTATAGATTTTTAAAACATTTTTTTATATTTAAAAATGCTACATTTTACTCGAGAATTTTATAAAAGTTTTCTTTGAGAATTTTATTTTACGGACGTTCGACAAAAAAGTCGGCATTCTAACAAGTAACAATAAACAGCGAAAAACTCTAACAAGAAGTTATTGATTGCGATACTTTTAATTAGTCAATACCAAGTTTAAAATTGTTATTTTATTCCTATTATTTCTTCTCACTTGATAGTTCCATCAACCTTATTTGAGATGTGATCAATTTGAAGGTGGTGTGAGGCTACACTTTCAATAAGTCTTCCGTAAAATTTGGTTGTATGATTTTATGAGTAACCTTCTCTTTTTCCTCCTCGCGTTCAGTTTGTGACAAATAGCTACATGGGTGAGCTCACTTTTTTTTTCGTACAGAAGAATTAGTTCCCAGTAGCCCTGAAAAGCGTGCAAAGTTTGAAGTATTTGAACGCTGCAGTATTGAAGCTGTAACTTTTTAGATTCTATTTTCTATGTTTTAGCTCAAAGGTACTTATTAACTGCTTACATTAATTGGTTACTGAAAAGATTGGCTTTATCTTTTGTTAACTGTTCCCATGTTTCTCTTATTCGCCAAAACAAATTATGCGACGACAGATTTTTATGACTGAACCACTCAACTGCTAATGTCAATGCTGCTTTTTCCAATAATAATTTGTACACTTGTTTAATACTAATTTTTCTGAGCTTTAGTGTATAGTGTAAACTTGACTTAAAAAGTAAATAATTTTTATCTCATTTTCGCCTTTATCCTTTTGTTTTATAGAAACAATCGACGAACAAAAATTTAATCATGAATTAAACAAACTAACCATCATTATTGCGAAAAAGAGAAGTCCAATAATGAAACTTTACGTACACTTTGAACTCCGATTCCATGCCGTAAATGAACAGCGCAGGACCCTCGTAGAGGCCAGAACTTGGAGTCCAGAACGAATCCAGACCTTTTTCTTCAATAGTAGCCACAATCGCGTCATAATTTGCTTTCCATCGGCATTTCCCATCGGAGCAGGTCAAGGCCAGTTCTACTTGTTCCATCTCTTCGTCACTCATGCTCAAGTTGAACTGATGAATAAAAAGTAATTTTAGTAATGGAATTGAAAATATTCGTATCGTGACACTCACTCCAGGGTCCCCTATAGCCTATACCTACCACTACACGCGGTGCAATCTGTTGGATGGGACCTTGAAGAGAGCTCTATTTTTTGATCCAAACCAGGAACCGATTAATTCTTGGTCCAGCATCCCCAAAGGTATAGATTTTAAACAGGAACTTGGAGGACTTTGTGGCAACGAACATATTTAACATGCCCCAGTCATCGTTAGTGAACAAGGTGGATCTTCAACCTCTGGGATCAAACCCGGGACCCTCCTGTTACGAATCCGATGCCTTACTGACTGAGCCACCACGGACTTATACTGTTTCATTTTTTTCACTCCAGTCGCTACCGTCTTTCGGCTTTAATAAAATTATGAATTGTGCTAGTATTGTTGCTGAAAATAATATATTTTTATATTTACACCTGTTATTAATCTTAATGGCGTTTTTTTTTTTTTTTTTTGAGTTGTGCAGGATATTGTAGCCCATGTGCGAGATATCATCAAAATAAACCTTGAAAGTGAGTTCACTACAAATGTGAAAAAAATGGAGGTTTAAGGTTCTGACCTTGACCTCTGACCTGACCTCTGACCTCTGACCTGAGGTCTAATGGAGGCTTTTAAGGTTCTGACTGCAGAGTAGAACATTGTAGGGCAAAGACACAAAAGTAAATACCGTCTTTATACCTGATGATTCTTTGAAGTGCGAAACTTCAAAGAATCATCAGGTATAAAAAACTTACAAATTCTTTGAAGTGCGAAAAGATGATTGCCATTGCTTGTTTTTCGTTGGATCCTTCCGGAACTTTTTTCATGATACCTTGCAACATTTTTAGATGCATAATGATGTTCTGCCCCATTTGAGGGTCAATGTCTGGACCTATGTCTTCAGCTACTATTCTGTCTACTCGTGATGGCTATAAAATAAAAGAAGTTATGAGAAATGAAGTTCGATCAGATGTTCTAAGAATTTTTTTGGTTGAAAAAAGCAAAAAAAAAAAAAAAAGTTACATTACATCTGACGAACCATTGAATAAAACAATATAACAGATATAATAAATACTGCAGCTACAAATGGCTGAGGATATAATTTTCGAAAATAAATATTTGAAAAATTCAAAAGTTTAGATTGCTACATTTTTATAACTGAGAAATATGATTGAAAATATTTGTATAAAGCACACCACTAGTACGTGCACCTCTAGGAAAAAAACAGTCACTGGTATGGAACACATTTCTTATGTAGCACCGTAATAAAGTCTCCCAGATACCTGTCATTTTACACCGTAATGATTAATTACTATCAGCTATTTCTTTTTTTCAGTAACATTCTTACTCCAGTTCAGAACATCAATCTTTTCTTCCTTGACTTATTAACTACAAACAGATCAGCTTGTTATTCTCGATTCTTAAGATTCGACATTATTTGCACTTATTTTTTAATCATTTGTGTCATTATAATTTAATACGCATAAAATAAGACATCCAGAGGCTAATTACCGCATTGGTCCGCAGGGCACAGGCCCCTCCTCTTAGATTTCAGAGTGTCCCAAAATCCCCTTACTTTATCCAACGCCACCTAAATACTAAATGCCTACTGTATATTTTACTATTAATACTATAAGCCTACTGTGTACGTTGATGTATCTTAATAATTTGAGAGCATTATTATTGATTTTTTTTAAAAGTTTGATCTTTGCACAAAACTTTTACTTCATTTTGGTATTGTAAGAAATTTTTTACTCGTAAAACGTAACTGATATGAGAAGGGGGCGGAGGGGTCTGAATACATCAGCAAAAGTCATAATCAACAAGAACACAGATTGTACTAACGTAGTTGAGAGCTGTGTGAATGGCTATTTTCCCTCCCAGACTGTGTCCGATAATGACTGCTGTTTTCTCTCCGATGGTATCCAACAAGTGGATGACGTCTTCCGTCATGGCGGTCACGCTGGTTTCATCATCCCATGGACTGTCTCCTTGGTTACGCAAGTCGGCTCTGCACACCTAGAGTATTAAAGACATTCACGTGCAATTAATCACATATAAACCCTCACCCCGAGAAACCCCTTGACAAGTAAGTAATGTTATGTGAATCGTATCTCTGTGTTTCTTTTTTTAACTTTTAAGGAAAGCTCACGACATACCGATTCACGACAGCACGCGCTGGGTCAGAATGACCCAAATTTTTTAGAGAATTTAAATAATAAAAATTTTATAAATAAATATTTAAAGAGCATTTAAACAATATTTAATGAATAATTTAGTAGTAAATAAGGATTTTGACAAGTATTAATCAATCATCCCAAAGGTATATCCAATGTCAAGGAGTCAACTTTGAATGAAGCTACAGTGGACCTGGGATCCTGCCTCGTACATACGCGCTAAAAGGGTTTTTGAGAAGAGAAAAATATCTATTATAGAGTTAAAAAAAACCATTTGTGTAAAGAACAAGACATGAAAAATCAATGTTTTAGAAATCTAGTCTAGTGCTGCCCAACCTCCAATTTGGATTAAGCCAAATGAGAATTTTTAAAACATTTTCGTTAGCCACATTTATATTTTGCTTCTAAGATTTCAACACAAAACGTATAAGCTGCGGTAGGTAAAAGGCAGTAACTACACACTTTTAGTTTTTCATTTTTGTCAACTATTGTTCTTTAGTTTTTTGTTACAAGTTTCTTTATTTGATTTCCGTGCAAAATGAAAAAAAAAAAAAAAAAAACCGTCGAATTCCAAAATTTTCCTGTTGTTCGTATGGAATCTATAACGTGTTTCATCAAAAATCGCAAAACCTCATTTCTGCAGGTACTGCCCTTTACCTTCCCGCGACAGTATAATTCACAAAGAGATACAATGAGGTAGAGACAATGCTTGATTAACTAAAAATTCAAATGCATATTAAACATGTGAAAAAACGCATTTTAATATGAAACCGGACACTGATTTTTTTTCTTCCAGCTTCTTGTATTCTCTGTCACATACGTTGCTACTGCTAAATTCATGCAGTCGTTCACGTATTCATTAATTGTCCTAGTCTGAAATTTGATTTTAGCTAGAGCATTGACTTAAATGTTCGCGCAAAAATAAGTTGGTTCGAAACAAGAGTGTGGGTTTCGAAAAGTTTATTTTAACAGTACAAAGTTTTTGACTGCTGTTTTACAAGATACTTGGTGCTTCACTGGACACTAAATATACTATTTTAGATAAAAAGAAGTAAAGGAGAAAATGTGTTTCATGGCTGCAATAGCAATTAGATTTAGTTTAGGTGACTTTGACCTTGAAAAATTGGCAAAAAATTACAAATTTCGGTTTACTATTGTTTTTAATTGTTTAATAATACTTCAAAAATTCATACATTACCATTCATTATGTTATGTTCTGTGTGAAAAAAAAAGATTTCTGTGTTTTAAAAACGTAAAGAGCACGAATTTTCAATTAAAAAAGCGTGACAGAAATGTTGCAAAAACAATCCAACCTTACAGAAATCAGCAGCTACCTGTACAAAAACTTCGGTTGTAACCAATAAAAACATGGGAAATTATTTATTAGTATACATGTTTTCAATATAAAATCATTAAGTACCATTTCAGTAACCTTTATTTTTGAGAATTTAAAAATCATTTTGTCCTGTTTTTTTGTGAGAATCACCCTTACCCTTCTTCCAGTTTTAAATGCCAAGGTTTCATAGGTTCCATCCCAATTATTCTTCATTCCTCCCAAACCGTGCAGCAAGAGGATGGGCGCTTTGCTGTCTTTTCCATCATCCATTTTACGAACGCATTCATAGACGAGGTCCACAGGTGTTATTCTAAACATGAAAACAATAAGGTACAATGAGAGAATCTTTGCCTCCAGCTCGATTATTGGCTATTCCTAACTGAGGAGTCCATTATAAGGACGAAAGTGCAGTCTTAGGATGCTATGATCGAGCTGTGAGTGCATTTGCTTCATGAAAACAAGAGTTTGAAAACGAAATAATAATGATAATAGATATTATTTAAGTTCAATTACTGAGCTATTCTCGTCGAGCCTCTTATTTATTTATTTATTTGTTTATTTATGCATAATTTATTTTTTGTGCATTAAAGATGTTCTTGAAGAGTGAATTTTAAACTTTTTATGTCAGATTGTGTAAGCTGTGCATGGTTATGGAATACCAATAAAGTTCATGCAATATACCGATAGCACCGTTATATCATCCAGAGACTGCAGTTCTATCCTCATTACGGAGCTGAAGGCCTAGATGTCATTTCAATGAAGCTCAAAGTGACAACGCACTTGTAGATAAAGTAAATGTATCTCACTAGAGAGAGACCTTTACTTCACTCCTCGAGGGGCCACAGTACCTGTCATTGTCGTGACTTAACCTGATACGGCATCCTCGAGGCTTTTTATTAAACAATTATAACAATTACAATGTCTAATTTTCACAAAAACATACGATAATTACAACGAATAGTTACACAAAGCATAAAACATTTACAACATATAATCTCACAAAGACATAAAATAATTGAAACATATAATCACATAAAGTTAGCAGTTTACATTTTCTCATTAAAAACAGGGTTACACAGAAGGTTATATAAACAGTTGTGCAGGTAGACGAGGAGAGTGGGATAGAGAACTTTGAGCATATGGTGAATAATTTAAACCAGTGGTGGCCAACCCGCGGCACGCGTGCCACAATGTGGCACGGCAGACCAGTAACAGTGGCACGTGAATACTTTTTGAAAAAAAATCCAAAATTGAGGAAAAATGTTGATATCAAAAATATTGATAAGAACTAAAACCCTTAAACTGATTAATATAGTGATATTATGACAATTAAGTGTCATGAGGCTGACTTACAAATTGTTTGAACTACAATATTGCAAAGTACTTAGAGTTACCTTCGGACATGGAGCTACGAGTTCGGACATCCAACGAAAGCTGTCACGCTAACAGACAATGCTTTGTAAAGTATATTTGTACTTGACAAGAATGAAACTTTCGATGCTGCAGAATGGATACTTGATCTGCAATAGTTTCAGCTACGGGTGATGAAATTAAAAAAAAAGTAAATAACTCTGCAACAAAAATTAAGAAACCAGGTTGGACAAAATTCGGTATGATTGCACAAATGAAGACCCTTAAATTGTTTTTGTTACATTAGTTGAAAATAATTGGGAAAAAAACTTCAAAAGTGTCATCGAATTATCTATCACAAGTTCCTTGACAAGGAATGAGACTTTTTCTCTATTGGTGACCCTGTAGCGTTCACTGTTTTAACAAATTACGAATTAGAGCTCTGAATGTTTTGTGAACTTTTTCTAGGAGAAAGAGGAGAGTATGGCAAGTTACTCCTTCATTAAAATGTGCAATAGCCCAATAGCTATCCAATGGAAAAATAGTCACAAGATTTTAAAATTTTAAGCAGTATGTTTTCAAAATATCTAGAAGGAAAGCAATGAGGACTTGTGACTGAGAAATGGAGAACAGCAAATTAATGTAGCTATGTCACCTCTTAATATCCTGTGTTTAAGTAATTTAAATTTAAGATTGTAAAAAAAATAATTTCCTAAACCAGTAGAGGCCATCTACATTATTTTATGATGAAACTTCAGTTTTTCTTTCTCCCTACGTTGGAGAAAAAGAATAAAACATCAAAAATTAATACTGAAAGTATCAACCGAAATTTAATAATTTTCCAATGATATATGAAGAAAATTTTACACTGATTTTAAGTATTCATTCAGTGTTATTTTTCATGATTTTGAGGATCATTATTAAAAAAATGCTGATCTTTTTAAATTCTTTGTTTAGTTCTCTGCAAGACACTACTACTTGTTACCCTTCTGAAATCCAAATCAGAATTACTGACCTTTTGCATTGGTAATCAAATATGAGAGCGTTCTTCAACAGTAAGTCACCCACGTTGTATGGAAATTAGGAAATTTGTAACAACAAATTTTTTTTCACATTTGCATACTTTAGCCGTCTGAAGCTGTTGTAGATTTGGTTAAAAATACGTTTCTAAACAAATATGTTTCGTTATGAATACAGAAAAATCGAAATACTGTTAAATATTAATTGATAACCCTTAAACTTCTTACGATTTTCAAGAACTAATCCTAAAATTAAAAACTTGGTAAAAAAGATAGACTCATAAACCACATTAAGTACAGATTGTTTAATTTTTAGAATAGAATGTTTGATGTTATTTTCTTCTATTTTAAGCATAAGCCAACAGACAGAACCTATAAAAGTGTCTACTAACGATAACTCTTAAGTTCGGACTTGTTTTATCTTTATTATCATTTTAAGTTCAATTACTCTGATTAACGAGAAAAGAGGTTTCATTTGAGTAAGAATTACATAGTCAGTCGACCTAAAATCTATTTTTAACTTTTTAAAAATTTCCAGTTTGTTAGAAAAATACAATGTGGCACGCTGGGCTTTTTCTCTCCGGATAGTGGCACTCTCCCTAAAAAGGTTGGCCACCCCTGATTTAAACTATGGGACATTTACTCCATATAGTCGGAGTTAACAATACTAAAACACGGTGGATTAGGCCAGTAGAGTATTTTACCGTGGAATGTCCGCAGCAATGTTGCGGTTCAACTCGTAAATTGAAGACAAAGCTTGGGTATTATGCAGAAAGTTATCGTCGTTAAGCGAGGGCTGGTACCACTCTTCTAACAATTTTTGAATTTTTTAAACTGAAGAGAACATTTTTCTGCAAACTGATTTTTTGACACAAATATTAGTGAAAACAATAGGGAAAATTTCTAAGTTGTTGGACCTGTAAATAATTTTGACACAATTCACCAGTTGGCAGTACGCAGTACACAATGTAGATAGCAGTACTGCCTGGGTACGTTTTGTATGACGGCTTTCAAAAAATTGAAGCCACAACTGGGTTCCTGTTATGTTGCATGTTGTTCTGTCTTTCGTTTTGCATTTATAGTTTAGTTACTTATTTAGTTAGTTGAGTTATTATTATTCTTAGTTATTGTTATTAGCTTAGTTCTGCGCGAATATGATTGGCGCCAAACAAAAATCGCGAATTTAGCGAAGGTGTACCCTCAAATATATTTTGACTTAAACACTGGACTTGTTGGCGATAGTTGGCCAAATTTGAATCGATATAGACCAGGAGCACTGCACGGAGTCACTTTAAATTTCCTTTTTTCCCCCTTTTTTATTTCTTTAGAAATTGCGCAACGCAATATTGATCTAATCTTTTTTTTCTTATAGGGTAAGTTCTGGTAAGTGCGTCCACGGGGTAAGTGCGTCCACTGGGAATTATATGAACACTGTCCTGAAATGACTTCTGCAACACATCGACTATGTTAGATAAATGTCTAATGATAATTTTAATAGGTAGAATTCAGGCCTGGATTCAACAGACGAAACTCAATCAGAGATAACTTAAATGTCCTCAAAAAAACTCTGAAGTAAAAGAAGGTTTTGTTTCAGTTTCTCTTGTAGTCATACCAAGCAATTGAAGCCAAGAAATGCAAGTTGTTTCTTTTGAGTAATAGCTACTAATAACATACATGGGGTATTTTGATCAAATACTCTAATTAAAATTTGTTTATATGACGGTACGCACTTTCCCCTTCTTTAAAGTAAGGTGGGGGTAAGTGCGTACCATTATGATGGGGCAAGTGCGTACCACTATCATGAGGCATATGCGTACTATTATGCGGAGCAAGTGCGTACCATTTATGATGAGGCAAGTGTGTACCATTACGTGGAAAATCCGGCTCTCGTAATTCACCTTTAATTTTACTTATAACTCTTTTATAAGCCGATTATAAATCCGACGTCATTTCCATCAAGTATTTATATTTACATTGAATGCGGCATAAGATTTCGATTTTATTCATTACCTCTGAAATATATTGGCTTTTAGATATCAGTTAGTAAATTTTTCGTTGAAAATAGTTATCATACTATACTTAATTTAAACCAGAATGACAAATGAAGCAATGAAATTAAGTGAAACACTAAATAAGGAACCAACTGATTCAAAAAACGAAGGTGGAGTAATGAATAAATTATATTTAAGAAAATTACGAACACCTTGTGAAAAACTATTTTAATGTACAAGAAAAAAAAGTACAAGTATCATATCATGATTTTTTTTTCTTACTGCTGCTGATTCTAACAAGAAAAATATTTTAAAACCGTATTTATTCAAAAAAAAAAAAAAAGCGAATTGTTCACTCAGGTCACCTAATGATCTACCATACAAATAGAATTAAAGAAAATCACTGGGGTGCGCACTTACACCAACGCTATTGGACGCACATGTCTCCTCTTACATTTAAGAAGAGGTAAGTGTGAACCCTGGCTTAAACACAGACTGGTTAATGTATTGAACCAAAATAAACTATGTATACTATGTATAAGTGATGTATAAGTGATTATTACTAAATAAAAACAACTTACATCTGCTCACTTGGTCTTATTAAAAGGACAAAGGAAGAATCACAGACACAACTCTCTCAATTTTCAAATCACAGTTGTTCGTAAGATACGTGGGATATCACTGATTGCGTTTCATCCATGTAAGCAAGTACTGATCTCTAGTATTAGGAATTATCCCAAGGCAACTACATGTGTCATAAACCAGGTCACAAAACCTATTCTTATGGTTTATTTGACATATTATATGCTTGAAAATCTTAGTAAAGGATCTGGAAAGAAAACTAAAAAAAAATTGTGAGTGTATAGGATTTTTCAACAGAGCAGCATCCTTGAGAACATGAACTTTGAAAAAAAGGGTACGCACTTACCAGAACTCACCCTAATGTTTTTTTTTTATTCCTATTTACCCTGAGTAATATTTTTCATAAACCATCGTTCATTTTTGAAATTAATTTGGAACAATAGTAACTTTTTCCTCTGTTGCAATTGAACACTCAAACTTAACAATGCGTTTTTATTAGCAGCAACAATTGGAGATTTAACAATATTGATAAACTGAATAACTTTGTACATTCATTTCGTAAAAAGTTCTTGAGATTGACGTTCAAAATATTGTGCTTTCTTTTTGATTTGTGCTAAGTTTTCAAACTATTGAATATGACGAGGATGACTTCTGCATTTCTTACCCTCGCTTTTTATTGCTTTCTCGGAGCAAAACTCTCTAACTACATCGGATATGACGATGTCTCCGGATTTTTATACAGCGTCTCAACACTGCTGTTAATTCACGCATTGGATTTGGGGAGAAAATACATCAAAATGCTTCATATGAAGCCTGGTCACAACCAAACACACGTGGCCACGCAAATGACGGAAAAGAATTACGTTATTGTATTTTTATGTAAGCCAATCGCTGATAAAAATGATGTGGCGACACAAACTCCCCCGCCAAAACCGCCTCGAAAGCCAGCGGTGACCAAATAAACATTTTAGGAAAGTATTGATAACTGTACATAGTGTACGTAGATTTTACTTATTTTGTCATAGATGTATGTATTTCTTTTTTATCTAGTTGATGCCTTTGTATATTATTTTCTCAAAAAAGCGACATTTTGAAGAACTTGGAGATTTTTAGTGTTGATTGATAAAAAGATGGCTTTGTGTGAAAACTGACTATTTATGGATCTTCAAGAGTTTGAATGGACAAGTTATGATTGTATATAGTATTCTTATTTATTTCGTTATGGGAAAATATTAATTGTGACTGCTAAGAAATATACTAATTTAAATGTGACTACCAAATGTGACTACCGAATGTGACTACTAAACGTGACTACCAAAAGAGACTACCAAATGAGACTACCAAAAGTGACTACCAAAATTGACTACCAAAATTGACTACCAAAAGTGACTATCAAAACTGACTACCCAAAGTGACTATCAATAGTGACTGCCAAAAGTGACTACTAAAAATGACAATTGTCTTTCCTAATCACTGATGGTGACAAGTGACCTAAGGCGACTAATCGCGGACAGTGACAATTTCCTTTTTATCAGAATGAATCTTCGCTGTTGATGACGATTGTGACTGTTCCGACGAGTGGTCGGATACCCACGTTGGACAAAAAGTTGACTGCTTCTCTATGACTTTAAAGCTCTTTCCCTCTCTTACTCAGTTCTCCATTTCTTGCTGCCATTCGCACGACCAATATAACTCGCAACTCTGGACCAATTGCAAAGATGGTTTAAGAGAAAAAGAGAAAATCATCTCAAAAAATGTATCGCCTCAAAAATGTTTAGAAGTAATTGTAATATGTAACGCTAAGTTCTATACACAATGTAAATGCAGTTCTGAATCAAAACTGATATGTTTTTAAACAAGTTTTATGAGAAATTGATATTCACCGTGAATCGAAATATTTATGTCAATAATTGTAATATTAAACGCTCCAAATAAAATAGTTTTAAATCTAAATTTTGCTTCTGTTGTTATTATGATATATTATGTGCGTATTTATGTCTTACAGAAAATTAAAAAGATATCCGAGTAGAATAAAGCAATTGTGTGTGTGTGCATTAGTTTATAAATTGGGGAATAACGTTCTGAAGAATAAGGAACACACACAAAATATACAATCGAGCCTGGATTACTCGCAGCCTTATAACTCAAATGTTCCTTTACCTCGAAGCGTTCTTTGGGTTCCCAGACTCTTGAGAAGGCTTCCTATAACTCGAACTTGCAACTACTCGAAGCTTTTAGCGATAACTCGAAGTCCTTGGGGCTTCGAGTTATTGAGACTCGGCTCGATATATATATATATATATATATATGCACACATACACACACACTGCAAAACACACAAAAACACTACAAAAAATGAACTGTTGTTTTTACAGTTTATTACCCTAATTTTACAGTTTATCACCGCAAAATTAGATGTACACTGCTCGACATTGAAACTGCAACACCAAGAAGAAGTGGTCAGAAATTCATGCAAATTTTACCGTAGACGCACGTCACTGAGTTATGCAAATGATATGAAATGCGCAGCTCTCCGACGCACGTGAAGTAAGATATAAGAGAATGAAGTTGAAAAGTGGGCTATGTTCATGTTGGTTTTTCTGCCAGACCAATTATCGGAGAAATTTGGTTTTTGTCTCGAAGGATACGTGTGATAGGAGGAAATGCCACGCCGTCCTCAACGAAGACACTTCCAGCATATAGACGACTTTACAAGGGGTATGGTGATCGGACTGAGAAGGGGAGGTTGGTCCATACGTCAAATTGCAGCTGATACCCACATGGATGCAAGCACTGTGCATCGGCTGTGTCGGAGATGGTTGGAAAGAGGAAATGTAGCCACATTGAGGGGTGCAGGTGCAGCCAGAGTGACGTCAGACCGCTTGGATCGACGGATTCACCGACAAGCTGTGGCGGACCCGCAAGTCACTTGTACATCGATTCTGCTGCACGTGCAAGGTACCCTGGATGTTCCTGTGTCGACCAGAACCATTTCCCGTCGACTGGTTGCACGTGGCCAGCAATCACGGCGCCCGCTAAGAAGACTGCTATTGACCTCACAGCACAGACTCCAACGTTTGGAATGGTGCCGGACCAGAGCGACGTGGATGGCAGAATGGCAAACCGTAGTGTTCTCAGATGAATCCCGCTTCTGTTTGTCCAGCGATAGTCATCGCATACGTGTGTGGCGTCGACGTGGAGAAAGATCGAATCCGGCAGTAACTGTGGAACGCCCCACAGCGCGACAGCGTGGCATAATGGTTTGGGGCGCTATTGCATACAATTCCGTATCACCTCTAGTTCGTATTCGGGGCACTATGACGGCCCAACGATATGTAGATAATGTACTGCGGCCGGTGGCAATCCCCTACCTTCAGGGTCTGCCAAATGCAATTTTTCAACAGGATAACGCCCGGCCTCACAGTGCTCGAATCAGCCAACATGCTCTACGAGGTGTACAGATGCTTTCCTGGCCACCATACTCTCCTGACTTGTCACCAATCGAACATGTGTGGGACGTGATTGGACGCCGTTTGCAGAACCTGCCACTGCCTCGTTCAGAGGACGAACTGTGGCAAATGGTTGAAAGGGAATGGAGTGCCATCCCTCAGGACACCATCCGCAGGCTTATTGACTCCATGCCTAGACGTGTTTCTTCGTGCATCGCTGTCCGTGGTGGTCCTACTTCTTACTGAGCCGACGCCGTCCTCGCTCTAAATTTTGCTTATTTATTTTGAAATAAATATCACTTATTGTTCCATGCTGTCTCTGTCTTCTTACCAAATTTCATCAATTTCTGACCACTCCTTCTTGGTGTTGCATTTTCAATGTCGAGCAGTGTATTATACTGTAAAACATCAGTATAATACTGGCAGTAAAGGTCTCAATTTAAAACTAAAAATATACATTAAATACGGATAAATAATACAACCGTATATATATTTATCCGTATTTAATATATATGGGTGATTCTACGCTATTTGAATTCAGACGGCCAATGGAAAAACTTCAGGTAAAACTGATTTTATTAATATTTTTGTATGCTTAAGCATTACAGATTATTATCCTTTATATGGACCACCCAATTAATTCACTACAATTATTTTATTTTAGCATTTATAGCTGAAAATAGTCATAAATGTATACTCCCCTGGCCTGTCCAAATACTAGTTTTTATACAAACATGTTCGACGTTCAATTTTTGCTAACTTGGCATAATATTTTTTGCCTCCTTAATCATACACTTACATTAGCATAGAAACATATTTCATCAGTAAACATTGAAAAAGTATTTATTATTATTTTAAAAAAATACACTTCTTGACGGGCCATATCAACAGTGTCCCCCTCACCTGGCGAACTTCAAAGACTGAAATTTAGCATAAAAAATCCATAAGGATGAAGTTGATTGCGAATAACCAGTGTAATACTGAGTAAAGTTAAAAGCAAGCTAAGAGGTTTTTTTAAAAAAATCGAATATTATTGCATTAGTTCTCGTTGAAAGTGCCTAAAAGCGTACTGCGCCAGTCGCTGTAGTATTTCCCCTGGTAAGGATAACTTTTTATATTTCATCGTTACATAAATGTGCGTATGTATAATGTAATGCTTATTGGTGTGCAGACATCACGGTTTACGTGAAGTTCTAGTAAGAAGAAGGCGTGATGTTGTTTTTATAGGTAATGTGTGATTTTGTCACTTCTCTGGCGTCACTGCCCTGGCAGTTTTGTTCTAAAAAAGGGTAAACATACATTAAAACTGTGTTATAAGCATAATTAATTTCATTTTTAATCTTAATTGCTCCTTTGAATGCCATTTGAATGAACGTAAATAATGCGGGAAGTATTTTTATTTTGGATCTGCGGTACGACTTGTATGCAACATGTCGTGCTTTCAAGATTGATTTTTTTTATTTTATTACAACGCGAAACATTTTTTTGAATACAGGTCTTATAGAAATGAGTTCATACTCTGATTTTGCTTCGAAAAATTAGTGAAATAATAGCAAATCAAACCAGAATTCTTCCAATAGTGCCACTCCCGTGGCAACGCATTTTCCCTTGGTATCGATAACCCTCCCCCAAAAATTGGAATTTCGTCTGGCCCTTACCATAACAATCATAAAAATAGCGGCTACTAGTGATATATTGAGTGTGAAATTGAACAAATTATTTTTTCTTTGGGGACACAAAAAACGCATTGACCGTAGAATCACCCATATAATATATTTAATGTAAAATTTTATTAAATACGGACTGTACGGACTGTATATGGGTGATTCTACAAACACGGGAACATTTTTAACATGTAGATTTCAAAAAATTAATTTAAAATTAAAAATCTGAAAAAAATCAGCATAGTACTTTATAAGTTGCATAATTAAAATAGAATATCAGCAGAGCTTAAATGTTTGTATTTTATTGTATTTTTGTATTTTTATTTTTTTGAAGGCATATGTGAATTATAAAAAGGACATGTGGCTGACACAATGGGTATGTGAATAACACAATAAGTATGTGAATAACACAAACACAATAGGTATATTAATGAAATTTTTTAACCTGTAAACTGTTAGACATAATTTTTAAACATTGTACTGACAAAGTTTGGTTTTTGATTCATCCACGTGTCTTATATTGGGGCATGTGAATGACATTAGTAAAAGGGCATGTGTATGACAAAACACAAGTAATGTGCTTTCAAAAAGCCATTTCTGAATATTTTTCGGTCTAACTTCGAATAAGAACCAACAAATGCAAGCTTTAGGACTATTCATTATCAAAATTTATTTACATGTACATTTTACTTGCATTCTGTAGGCCATGTTAATGACAAAGACTAAAAACACTTGCCTTGAAAGTTGAGTTCAGCTTGCTTTTTATCAAAAAGAAATTGCAGAACAGTAAAATTAATCTTCAGCCAGAAATAACAAAGTTCCATGCTTTATTTTAAGACGTGTTGCCAGATTTTGAAATAAAACATTTCAGAGAAAAATATCTGTACTTTTCAAACATGTGGATGACTGATAATCGCTGGGACAAAGTTTAGATTAACTTTTAGAGATATTATTTTCACATTATTTTGCTTTTTTTTTGTGATTTACATCTTGCACACATTCACATTTATAAATAAAAAACTCTTGAGAAAAAAATCACTTATTTTTTTTAAATCTTTATTCCGCCAGCTACCTCGTCTGGTGGTCAGAGTAGTCTGCCATGGAGGGTGTGGCCCCGGGTTCGAGTCCCGGCTTGGGCATGGATGTGCTTTCTCTCTCCTGTCCTTGTCCTTTCTTTGTATGAATGTGTTGTTGTGTGAAAGGTTGCCTACCCTATAAACGGGTACCTATGGCATGCGTGTACTGTGGAAGTCGGACTTCACACCAAATAACGGTACAGTTGGAAAAGTGAAGCAGCGCAACCCCAATTTCCAGCCTGGCTGGCACACGACAAAAAAAAAAAAAAAAATCTTTATTCATTGATTGTGAAAATTGCACCAATGGGACAGGGCATGTGGATGACATTTCAATGTAATATTTTATTTTTAAATAAATAATAATTAATTATAGACTTTGTTGATAATCAGAATTTTTGTACAAAAGACGCATTAAAAATATTCCCAAAATAGTTTTAATTAAATTAAAAACGAAAAGAGCAATCAGTATGGAACACAAATTTGCCCATTTTTGTAGAATCACCCATACATGAAAACATAAATATACGAGAAAGTTTTTACATCAAAATGTGTGTATGTATACTTACTCAGTACTCTTAATAGGCACTGCAAACGCATACTGAAATGATAATATGGAAACACAAATTAAAGCTGCGTAAACCATTCTTGCTACCTGAAACATATTTTTTAGATGTTTTAATACACATTTAAACTGCATTAGTAAGTTGAGATTTCAGTTAATTTAGATGAATTGTTTATTACATTTTGATAGTAACATCAGCAATTTAGAGATTTTAGCTTGCTCATTTCTTCAAGTGTTTTGTTGTTTTGATGGAAAAAAAACAGTATTTTCAAATCTCAAAAGCAAAATACACTGTGATGCTTTTCTTTTCTTTCTTTCTTTTTCTTTTTTTTGCTTATGTTGGTATTTGATCGCAATGAAAAAACTTTCGAACGAAAACTGCAATGTAATATAATACTTTGTTAACAACTTCAAGCAGTTGGTTGAACATCACATTTTTGAGTGTTTTTTGGTGAGTAAAACTCGGCGGAAGATTAAACTATACTTTTGTCAGGTTCTAAACAGATAGTAGAAAATTCGCTTTCGTGTTAAGTAAATTGGAACATTTATAAATTACGATATTCTAAACATCGTAAAAAATCTTTTTTTTAGTTTGCATCCTGTGACAAGTAGGAGAGGAGGGATGAGGAAAGGAAGCAGCTCTTAGCGGCAACACATTTGTTTTAGAAAGTGCTGGATTAAATTCCACCCAAGTCGGTTCTAAACTCCAGTGTTTTTATTAATTTTAATCGCAAAGTTATAATAGTACCTTGTTAAACGTCCGGTTAAAAAGTGTTGTAAATGCTAGCACATGCAGCAAATGTATAGACATGTTAAATTTAATTATATAACTCGTAGGTTATCGGTAATGTAAGGTTGCTTGGAACCAGAAGACATGTGTTAGGCCGCAGTCATCATTTTTAAAAATACACAAGCAAGTGGTTTAAGTTATCATTTACAAAGGAAATGCGATGCCTCGAGAGAAGGAATTTTCAATAGCAACCATTTACATTACAACCTGCAATCGACCAATACCTCCTCTGATCTATTCTGCCGTAGAAAGGTAAAGAGCAGTAACTGCATTCTTTTTGTCATTTTTGTCTTTTATTGTGCTTCAGCTTTATTGTACAAGCATTCTTATTTGGTTTTCGCTAGAAAAAAAAAACAAAAAAAAAACGTGAAATTCAAAAATTCCCAATTGTTAGTACGGAATTCAACACGGCTTTCTGAAAATATCTCAAATTCATTTCTGTGGATATTGCCTTTTACCTTCCCAGCGCAGTATTACGCTTTTCGCTGCAAATGGATTTTTTTCCCTGAAAATAGTAAGCATTAACCAAAACCTAAAAGATTTTGAAATTTCACAAATGAATAACAATCGCTTTTCATTCAATACTTTTCATAAAAACCGTATGTACTTACCTCATATATGCTTTAGGCTTTAAACTCGCGGCATAAAAATAAACTTTTGCAAAAGTCGGACCTTTTCATTATCTTAAATTACTCGTGTTGTCATTTAACCGATAAGATATCATTGTAGATTTCGTTCTGGTTTTTATGATACGAGAAGGTTTTTGTTCAAATGAAATCCGATAAACAATTGAAATAACTCGTACACAAAAGTACAATCTCGTTTATCTTAAAGAAACAAATTAGATAGGTCCAAAATATTTATTTATATTTAGATATCAAAGTTTTTATGATTTATCCCCATGCATTTTCAGTTTTTTCAACGTTTGTTCGTTTGTGGAATTCTAAAATCTGCAAGTATGAAAACAATAAATTTGATAAACTGCGCGATAAATTGTTTTTACTTTTTTCGTCATTAATCCCAGTTAAATCGGATTTTTTTCGCCGAACACAGAAAATGTTTACTTTGTGGTAATTATGAGTTGTGTTTGAATGCATGCAATCGAAATTTTTGCTCCAAATTATGGTACGATAGAATAGAGTGCAATATTATTGTAGCGAATACCAATACAACGAAATTTCCGTTTCAGCGAAATACATTCTCAGTCCGGATTTAATCGCCATTACATTGCTTGATATGTATCCATTGCTTGAATTCCATTGCAATGAAATTCCGTCACAATGAATAAAGTTTAAGGTCCCTTGTAGTTCTTTGTTAAGGGATTTCACTTGCGCAGGGGGGCACTACTGGAACTAAAGATTGCATTTTTTTAAAGTGAATTTTGTATGATGAACGACCCAGAGGCAACTGAAGATATTTACCCAGAGCAACAAAATTTTGCTTACGTACTCTCACTAGCATAAAGCAACTGTGTTCCGCACTACTGGAAATTTGTAAAATAAAAATTTAAATGAAAGGTGTTTTTCGATGCATCTTTAGGTACAGAGTGGGGAAGAGCAACTTGCTAATATAGTCATTCCATCATTGCTACGCAGCGTACATTCCGTGCCCGTTTCATCAGTGTTTCTACTGTTTCATGAATAGGGGAAACTAGGGAGACTTGATACATGGCGATTTTTTCCATAAAAATAATATTTCAGGAAAATTTAAGTCACATAATTGATTGACAAAATCAAGCAACAGTAATATGCAGGAGATAGCAATTTCAGAATTATCAGCAAGTTTCAAGAAATTCAGTGTGAAATGATACCATACCACAAAAGTAAACTTTTAATATTTTGGAATTTGTCAACTTTTTACCTTTAAATCTTAAGGCAAATAAATTTTCGAAGTTCATATGTGTTAATCATTTTTTTAGCTATGTAGTGATATGCAGTTGCTGTATATAATTTTAATGCAAGTTATTAAAAAATTAGGATAAACAAAGGAAAGCGAACTAGGGAGACTTGACTCAAACACTATCATGATGTTTTTGTTTAAATTGATGATTTTGTCTAGTGATCAGCTAACACATTGTGATTTAGGTCAAATCATTAAATTTTATCTAAGTAATTACTATATTTACTATGATTAGAACCTGAATAACCATCTTAATACTGCCAGGTTAGGTTTAACTCAACTGTAGAATCGGACACTTCAGAGTCATAGTATGAAGTACCACTATGTCCTCAGTCAAGTCAAAATACTAAAGTGAATGAGCTTTATAGCCAGAAAGTGCGAGTTAAAGACTGGGTAACTGTCAAGTTTTGTGGGGAAAAGAGAACGGGGTATTTTATCAACTCAGTAACAGAAAATAATTATGATATTTTGACTGAAATTTTCTAGCAGATTAAATGCCCGGATGTTAATACTGTTTCTGAATGAGGTTTGGAGCAAATTGAAATCTCTTTCTCAATCCTAGCGACAAAACCAAACAAACAAGAAGTTCTGTCAAGAACTAAACGAGCCTACTTTCCCGTATATCGACATCGGCATTCTAGCATCTGATCATTATTCTCTTAATTATCTGAGACTAAAAATTATGTTAAAAATACCTTTTTAGCACTTAAAGCTGATTTCTAAAAGCAAAATATATCCCTCTCATCAGATGAAAAAGACACATAAGAAGTAAATAAATGAATAAATAAAGTTTTGTCGCACCTTTTAAAGAATGTAACTGTTACAGTTCTTCCGTAGAAAAATTCCTCAATTGTTTAAAATAAATAAATAAATAAATAAAAGTACAAAGTACATCAAAACACATTTTATCAAAAAAAGAAAAAAAAAGAAAAAAAAACTTGTCCGTTGATAAAATGTCTCAAATTTCACTTTTAATCCGTTGCCAGTTGTTAAATATAAATAAAGAATAAAATGCTCTCGTGAATGAAACATTTTTTTTACAAAAAAAAAATGGTCTGCCAATAATAATAATAATAATAATAATAATAATAATAATAATAATAATAATAATAATAATAATAATAATAATAATAACTAAAATAAAACAAATAAATAAGTAAACAAAAAATCTTCTGCACAGTCAGTCATTTTTTTTTTCTGAGCTTGCATTTCCACCATGTTTGCGAAGTCGGAGTCGGAATCAGAGTCCTCACAGACGATTATTCAGTAAAGTACTTTACAAACATTATTTATCAAAACCATTTTCTTACAAAGTTAGTTTGAAGGAAATCCGACTTTAAGTTCAGGATAAACATTCACCTTAAATTCCCCGTAGACGCTAATGTTAATTTTTTTTTCTGAACGGTTCAATATTGAACGAAAAATGGTTCAAATCAAAAAGCGAAATATGGGAATGAGCCTCTCCGAGATCTTTCAAACAAAAAAAAGTTTATTCCATTGGGATGGTTCACTCAGAAGTTATTAGGTGGGAAAGGTTGCTTGAACGGTTCAATGTTGAACGAAAAAATGTTCAAATTGAAAATTTAAATACGGTAATGAAGTATCCTTGCTGAGATCCTTCGAACAAAAAAAAAAGTTTATTTAAATCGGACTGTTGACTCAAAAGTTACTATTAGGGGTGACAGCTTGCTTGAGCGGTTCAATGTTGAACGAAAAAATGTTCAAATTCAAAATTTAAATACGGTAATGAAGTATCTTTGCTGAGATCCTTGGAACAAAAAAAAAAGCTTATTTAAATCGGACTGTTCACTCAAAAGTTATTAGGGGTGACAGCTTGCTTGAGCGGTTCAATGTTGAACGAAAAACTGTTCAAATCGGAAATGTAAACACGGGAATGAAGTATTCTTGATAAGATCTTTCGAACAAAAAAAAGTTTGTTCAAATCGGACTGTTCACTCAAAAGGGACAGGTTGTTTGAACGGCTCAAAGTTGAACCAAAAATTGTTCAAATCGAAAAATCAAATTTGGGAATAAGCTGTACTCGCCGAGATCTTTCCAAAAAAAAAAAAAAAAAGTTTGAAAATCGGAATGTTCATTCAAAAGTTATTAGGGGGAGGGGGGACAGACAGACAGACCGACCGACACACAAATTCCCCATCTCAATACCCTACCTTCAAATTTTTAATTTTTCGATTTTCATTTTACCTTTTTATTTCTTTTTGGCTTTTTTTTTCGGACTTGGAGATATTTTTTTAACTTGGCGATATTTTTTTCGGACTTGGCGATATTTTTTTAGCTTGGCGATATTTTTTTGACTTGGCGATATTTTTTAGATGCATTAAGCCACTTTTAATACTTTTTTCGTCTTTCTTTTATTTTTAACGGGAAAGTAGGCTAAACAAGAAGTTCTGTCAAGAACTAAACGAGCCTACTTTCCCGTACATCGACATCGGCATTCTAGCATCTGATCATTATTCTCTTGATCATCTGAGACTAAACATTATGTCAAACATACCTTTTTAGCACTTAAAGCTGATTTCTAAAAGCAAAATATACCCCTCTCATCAGATGAAATAGAGACATAAAAAGTAAATAAATGAATAAATGAAGTTTTGTCGCACCTTTTAAAGAATGTAACTGTTACAGTTCTTCCGTAGAAAAATTCCTCAATCGTTTTCAAAAAAAAAAAAAAAAAATTAAAAGTACAAAGTACATCAAAACACATTTTATCAAAGAAAGGAAAAAAAAAACTCGTCCGTCGATAAAATGTCTCGATTTTCACTTTTAAACCGTTGCCAGTTGTTAAATATAAATAAAGAATAAAATGCCCTCGTGAATGAAACACTTTTGTTACAAAAAAAAAATCGTCTGCCAAAAAAAAATAATAGTAATAAATAAAATAACACAAATGAATAAATAAACAAAAAATCGTCTGCACAGTCAATCATTTTTTTTCTGAGTCTGCATTTCCGCCATGTTTGTGGAGTCGGAGTCGGAATCAGAGTCCTCACAGAAGATTATTCAGAAAAGTACTTTACAAACATTATTTATCAAAACCATTTTTTTACAAAGTTAGTTTGAAGGAAATCCGACTTTAAGTTCCAGGATCAACATTCAACTTAAATTCCCCGTAGGCGCTAATGTTAAATTTTTTTCTGAACGGTTCAATATTGAACGAAAAATGGTTCAAACCAAAAAGCGAAATAAGGGAATGAACCTCTCCGAGATCTTTCAAACAAAAAAAAAGTTTATTCTATTCGGATGGTTCACTCAGAAGTTATTAGGTGGGGAAAGGTTGCTTGAACGGTTCAATGTTGAACGAAAAAATGTTCAAATTGAAAATTTAAATACTGTAATGAAGTATCCTTGCTGAGATCCTTCGAACAAAAAAAAAGTTTATTTAAATCGGACTGTTCACTCAAAAATTATTAGGGGTGACAGCTTGCTTGAGCGGTTCAATGTTGAACGAAAAATTGTTCAAATCGGAAATGTAAATACGGGAATGAAGTATCCTTGATAAGATCTTTTGAACAAAAAAAAGTTTGTTGAAATCGGACTGTTCACTCAAAAGTTAGCATCGCGGGACAGGTTGTTTGAACGGTTCAAAGTTGAACCAAAAATTGTTCAAATCGAAAAATCAAATATGGGAATGAGTTGTACTCGCCGAAATCTTTCCAACAAAAAAAAGTTTGTTCAAATCGGAATGTTCATTCAAAAGTTATTAGGGGGGAAAGGTTGCTTGAACGGTTCAATGTTGAACGAAAAATTGTTCAAATCGAAAATGTAGATACAGGAATGAAGTATCCTTGAAAAGATCTTTCGAACAAAAAAAAGTTTGTTCAAATCGGACTGTTAACTAAAAAGTTAGCATCGCGGGACAGGTTGTTTGAACGGCTCAAAGTTGAACCAAAAATTGTTCAAATCGAAAAATCAAATATGGGAATGAGCTGTACTCGCCGAGATCTTTCCAACAAAAAAAAGTTTGTCCAAATCGGAATATTCATTCAAAAGTTATTAGGGGGGGACAGACAGACAGACCGACCGACAGACCGACAGACCGACACACAAATTCCCCATCTCAATACCCTACTTTCAAATTTTTAATTTTTCGATATTCATTTTACCTTTTTATTTTTTTAACTTGGCGATATTTTTTGGACTTGGCGATATTTTTTTATACTTGGCGATATTTTTTGGACTTGGCGATATTTTTTAGATGCATTAAGCCAATTTTAATACTTTTTTCGTCTTTCTTTTATTTTTAACGGGAAAGTAGGCTAAAAAGGGCACTGCGTAAGCGTACCCTAGTCTACCCTGCAGCTTCTTTTAAAGTAAAATCTACAGCGTTATGAAAGAAGAAGCTGTACCGTTACTGCAATGGCGTATACATGTTATAATTTTGGAGGAGGCTAAGATGACCAGGATTAGCTCCCACCCCCCGGCTAAGGCATTTGAACAATTCCTTTGAGGGGCGAGTTTGTTAAATATGAAGTTTGAGGGGGCGAGTTTGTAAAATGTGAAGCACCTCAGTTAGGAAAAAAATGCATATAGGTTAAAAGAAAGATATCTGAAACTGGATTAAATATTAAGAAAAATTGGAGGTATTAAAACTATTTAAATTCTTATGACCAAACTTTAAAATTATTTTGTAGTTAGTTATCACATAAAATGTCTTGATTGAAAATTAGTTTTTAGCTTTTATTCAAGTTTTAATCTGCAATGTTTGGCGTCAAGAAGAGTTTTTTTTCCATCGATTTCCAGTGTCTTGTGCTATTTCCCAAACAGCTAAAGTTGAAAATCCTTTCTTGTCCCGTTACGCTTATTTCAGAGCATTTTTTTCAGATTCCTCTCTTATCAAAAATCATCTTGAGAATATGTTTAAGGATTTTTATCAATTTTTGTTGAAAATTGACAAGCTTTTTAGTTCCTTTTGCATATTATCATTGATTTGTGTTATACACAAATTGAATTTACCCGCTTTTTAACATTCTGCAAAAAATATTTGGGGGTGCCCCCTCTTTTCCCCCTTATTTTCCGCCCCTGCCCACTACCCCACATCTTTTTTTTATTTTATTTTTTTTTAATGTGACGTTTTTTGGGGGGAGAAGATCTAGTGATTTTCTACTCTAGTGATGATTCTAGAAAGACTGCTTTTGCTTTGGATCAAATTTGAAATTGACTCAAAAATCGCAGTGAATTTGAGTTATTGATTTTTTTGAGGAAATTTAATTTGAGATAAACTTAAAAAAACTTTTTTCTGCTATAAATGCAAGATAATTGAAAACTTCGACAGAGGGAGGTTTTTCGAGATAGGCAGGTTTGAGATGAACAAGTTCGGCTAGGGTCGATTATAAGTAATTATTTCGTCATGATCACTCATCAACCTGCTATTATTAGTGATGTTAATAAGTGTATTAGTAAGGCTGGCCCGAAAAAGTTGTCATTAGAAAATTGATCCGAAAGCTCGTCCGTGTGGTCAAGATAAGATGTGGTGTAATATAAACCAGGAAAATTTGATATACCAGACCAGAGCAGACCATACTATAAAAGCTACAGGTTGCATAAGGCATCTTTAAGGGTGATCCGTTGTATCACCAGCGGCGCCCTTAGGGTGCTACTCGACTCCCTATGACACCCTGGAAGGTGCCATTTGGCTCCTTAGAGTGCCATGGGGTGCCATAAGACACTCACAGGCAGGGCCGTCAGTTCAAGTTTTTCCGGGGGGGGGGGCGGCAAAGAGTCCAAACACAATGCAATTTCATTGGAAAACATAAAAAACCACCCGCACTTATACATAAATACATTGATTTCTCAAAGCCTAAATGTCGAAAGCTGCGCCATAGGGTGCCATATTGAGCCAAATGGTACCTTCAAGGGTGCCATAGGGTGTCAAGTGGCACCCTTCAGGGGGTGCCGCTGTTGCTACAACGCTTTACTCTAATTAGGTGTCTTGTGCAACCTGTAGTTTTAACAGTGCAGAAGAAAGCATTGACAACAAAAGACATGACAGTACGTCGAAAATTTATTGCTTCATCTCGTCTCTAATTTTCACATTACACAACAAAAATCATCTTGAGATATTAGTAGTTTCTATAAAGGAAACTCAAAACTTCGTTTTCAAATTGAGGAAAGAATCCATGAATAGAATGTCCCGCTCCCTCAATTCCAACGAGTTCTGCTTTCGGGAACAATTCCCGAATGTTGTCCTCGTCTTCATTCCTGCAAAATAGTTAGCCTTTAATAGGTTCGATTATTCGGGGTATAATGAATTAGATACTGGTTGAAACAATTCAAGGAACATGCAAGTCAAACAATATTGGGGGAAAATTGTGGGTTCCTTTACTTTTCCGATACACCCGGTTAAAACGGACCGATTTAATAAGGTCGCCGTTTCAGTAGAATGTCAGGCTGTCGAAGTAAATATTCAAAATATTTATATTTTTCTTTGTTACTAAAAAGCAAATGCAAATGTTACGCTATAATCTGAAAAGCACACTACAAAAGCATGTACAGTTCAAAAAAAAAAAAAAAAAACGCACTGTGTGCACGCATATAATTTCAAACCAGTGTTATCCACTCTATTCGCAAACGCCCCCCCCCCCCAAATGATTGATAGCTAGTGCAAAGTGGTGCAAGTAACAAAACGCGACGTTTCATACACTGGTAAAACTACAGGTTGCACAAGGCACCTTTAAGGGTGAAACGTTGTAGTACCAGCGGCATCCCCAGACGGGTGCCCCTTGAATCCCTATGTCCCCCTGAAGGTGACAAAGGGCCCCATGTGGCAGTCTATGGGCGCCCTATGTCACCCCAACGGTACCATAAGGAACTGAACTGCACCTTCAAGGGTGCCAAAGGGAGTCAAGTGGCAACCTTCTGGGGTACCGCTGGTACTACAACGTTTCCCCTTTAAAGGTGCCTTGTGCAACCTGTAGTTTTAACAGTGTATCCAGGTGAATATTAATCATACTAATGTCAAACTTTTTCTGTTCGAATTGTTTTTTTTTCTTCTATGTTTTTGATTTCCCTACGTACGAGGCGCATCTAAAAAGTAAGTTCCCCTATTTGAAAAAAAAAAAAAAAAAACTAACACTTTCAGAAACATCATTAGTGGCAATACGTACCTCAATGTTTCAACTATTTTTCAACATACGTAACACCAGAATTGAGGCACTTGTTGTAGTGTGGGATCAACTTTTATATCTCTCTGTCGTAGAACCCTGCCGCCTGTGAATGGAACCGGCGTGTGACGGACGTCTTCAGCTTTTCGTCGTTGCCAAAACGCTTACCAGATTATAGAAATTTCTTGAGGTGCAAGAAAACTTGAACACCGCTGGGAGCAAGATCTCTGCTCTATAATGGAGGATCAAACAGCTCCCAGCCTAATTCCGTCAAAACAACCGCTGTGCGTCGAGCCGGACTGTCTGATTTACTTAGGTAAAACCTTTCGCGTATTTACGTATGCGTCAGGTCTTCTTTGATTTTACCAAAATAGGGGTAATAGGTAAGATAATAAGGAAAAGAATAATAAAAAGCATTTTGAGCCGTATCAAACAACGTAGAACGGTTCTAATTTCAGATACATATTTTAGTTGAATATGTCAAAAGGATTGCAAATGTAACTTTTAAATTGAAAACTTCGGAAAGTTCCCACTCAAAACTCATCATCGCTTTTTAAGTGGAATGGTTCGCGAGTGCTCGGCTTTCACGGACGAACAGTATGTGAACGAGCATTGTCATGCGGGACTCATTGCTCTGCCCATCGACTTGACTGATTTGATGATGAATTTCAATTGGCACAATGCTTTGTGCATTTAAGAACTTTATCTTCGACCGAACTTTACAGAGGGCGGTAGCAGGAATAAGGGTTTCCATTTTGGACCACTACTACCCTGCAACAGGCGCGAGGCGAGACCTATCCGGCTGGCATATTACTGATACGTCATAAATCTGTTACGCGTGCACAATTGACACAGCTAATCAAGTTTACTTTAAAGGGAAAAGCACCGAGAAATTTACTTTTTGGATGCACCTCGTATAAGTTAGGGGAACTAGGATCCGTATGAAAGTAAGATACTGTATTTTTTGACTAACTCTTTTTTCCGCATCAAACTTTTAATATCTTACGTCTGCACTTCATTTTGAGCACTTTGCGAACGGTTGCAAAAATAAAGGTCTTGCTAGTTAAACAGGAACATCCTGTATGTGTGGGTATATACCCACACATACAGGAATTCTCAATGTTTGATTCAGTTAAGCCTTAATTCAGAATTATCATTATTATTACTGTTTCATATGAACCACAATTTGTAACAATAAATTTCATGTTTACCATTTAGGATAAATCGCTTCAAATTTGACCACTTATTAATTGATATCTTTAATTAAAACCGTATAGTTGTATATAAATTCAAACTAATGAAGCCTGAAAAATTACGAATCTATCGGTACCTAAGTCGACTTCCAGTTAATTGACATTCAGGAGAAAGAAGCATGACAAAGATTTTTTACAACCATTAACGGAATAAGAAAGATCTCGCTTAGTGAAGGAAAAACAGGAGAAATAATATATAACAATGCAAAAATTAATGAACTGTTATGATTCTTCTTTTTTTTTGAAATATTCCACTTACACTTTGAATTCTGAAATCGTGCCGTATAAAAATAGTGCCGATTTATTAAAAATGCCAGAACTTGTTGTCCAAAAGCTGTCGAAGTGGTTTTGGATGGCATCCAAAAATAGATCCAAATTTGCTTTCCAACGACATTTTCCGCCATCACAAGTAATAGCTTGATATAATTGGCCCTGGGCATCGTCACTTTCACTGATGTTGAGCTACAAAACGCAAAAGCAAAAAGCTTTAAAAATTAAGACTTAAATAAAAAGTTAATACACAGTACATTTAAAAATCACCATACGTATTTATAAATATACTGGCTCTTTCTGTTATTATAAAGTAGTTCATGTGTATGAAGAACAAAATCCGTCTAAAGTTTTAATCACAGATCTTTTACTGAATTCGACTGATTATTGAGACATACATTTGTGGAAAGGAAAACTTTTTTTTTAGTTTGATACCAACATAAATGTTAGCAAAACTTTTTTTTTTCTGTGACTAAGGTAATTCATTAATTATGATCTAATTCATTACTTTATGGAGAGCAATTCCGAATACATCAATGATACTCATGTTAAAAGAAAACACACCCCGCTTCAAAAATCATCAAGAAACGATAATTGTTACTTCCAAATTTACTTCGCTTCCTTTAGTGTTATCTTCATTTGAGCTTAATGTAGCTAGTCTTTCTTTTTTCTTTTTCTGTTTTTGTTACGTTTTGTTCTTAGATCAAAAAAAAGTGAAAATGTTTTTCTCTCTTTTTTTTTTAAATTTTTTCTTAAACTTTTTTGCGTGAAGTGAATAAAAATTTTCTTGATTTGAAGTTTGTCTGCATGAGCTGCAGTAGATCATTTTTAATGAAAAAGTTAAACCATACGAGGATTTTTCAATGTATAGTGTATCAAAATTGCAAAGAGAAACTGCTGTGAACTAACCTTGCGAATAGCTAAATGTGCTAATACAGAGCACTAAAATTAATATAATTAGGCTGTGTTCATTAGAGTTTTGTGGATTATTGGTGAAAACCTTGCTATTTTAAAAGTTCCAATGCACACACACACATACACAAAGTAATTTATATCTTTTATACCTAATATCTTTAAACGAGCAATTCTTGTATATATATATATATATATATATATATATATATATATATATATATATATATATATATATATATATATATATATATATATATATATTGAAACAGGCAATCAAAATGAAAAGACGAAAACCAAAAACACAAAAGCGAACCAAAGCGCAGCATTTCATCAGGGGGAAGACCGCACTTTGGCCCGAAAAGGCTCTTTCTATATAACATGTGGGAGGGTCCCAAAAACATGCTATCTCCCCCGAGAGCCTTGAAAGAAACCAAGAAAACGCATAACACTCACCTTCAAACGGAAGGAACAAGGAATGTAAAAAGCACCTGAACAGATTCCGAAGATAAAAAGATAATATTAATGTGCTGTTTTGTTTCTAGCGGCTTTGCGCTGACAGTTCAGCACAGGCTTTGATGTTCATGTATTTTTAAGTCTTTTGGGATTTTAATTTCCCCCCCTTTTTAATTATATGTATTTCTGTATTCTGTATTTATTTATATATATATATATATATATATATATATATATATATATATATATATATATATATATATATATATATATATATATATATATATATATACCGTAAAATGGGGTGTATAGGAACAGCGGGGTCAATCGGAACAAAACTTCCCGACCGTACAAAGAAATTCCTTATAAATATACTATTAGGTATTTTTCGCCATGAATTTTTTTTTTTAGAAAGGTAAGATCACAGGAAGTAGGAAAAAATTACTTTTTTCAATCTGGCAGCTCTACTGGCTTCTAAAGAGGGATGCAGGTGGAATGCTAGAAAACATCACATTTTCATAGACTGCAAAACTTCATATGCAAGAACAAACCTTCTTATCTTTAAAAACTAAGAGTGGTATGTTTCAATTATACATGTATCTGAACAACAGAATACCACATTAGAATTCACATTTTTTATAAATTGTGTCAAAAAAATGAAGAATTCTGAAAAATTCCATAGGAAAAAAATTTGCGGGGTGAATAGGAACACTTAGTTCTGTTGTTCCAATTCAAACTTATTTGAAGGAAACTGTTTGAAAAATCAAGATTATAACTCCAATTCTTCTAATCAAGACAAGAACAAGGATTTATTACTGTTTAACCCTTCTAGTGAGCAACTGAATCTTAGAATGACAAAAAGCTGCAGATTTCAAAAGATTTTTTCTCCAGGAGACTTCTTTTTACTTAAAATACGAGGGACACAGTCACATAGGACGAAGTCACATAGACTTTATGTAGTAAAAATCCAGCACAGACAGTGATGAATAAGCGAAAAAATCTTCAGGACAATCCTCGAAACCCAGAGATTTTAAGAAACTAAAGAAAAGGCAGACTTCATCCCAGGAGATGTTATGAAAAAACTTAAGCAAAGTAACAATTGCTAGTTTTAAGGACAGGTACATATTTGTGGACGATATGAGTGACTTCCATTCATGTTAAATCTTTGTATTTCAATTCAAAAGCATTTCTTAAAATAACTTTTCATTTTTCATAAGTTCAAAATTATTTTGAATTTTGGCAAATTATAAACGTTTACTGGTATTGAAATTATACATTTATTTGACAGTAATTATCTGTTCTTATTCTCCCCCATCCATATTACTCACATTTGTGAGATCTATTACAGGTTAAATTGAAAAAAATAAAAATTTTCACATGCGTTTCGATTGACCCCTATCAGCGGGGTGATTCGGAACACCCATAATTTCCTACATATTTTAATAATAATTGTTCAAAATGTTTTGTCTTTGCTTGGAATATCAAAAGTAGAGCAAGACCGAAATTTTTACCCAAAAAATCAAATTAAAAAAAAATCTTTTAACTGCTTTTTTTACAATCAAAGCTGAAAAGTGTTCCGATTCACCCCATTTTACGGTATATATATATTTCGGATCTCGAAAATGGCTCTAACGATTTTGATAAAAATTTGTATTTAGATATAGTTTTGGCTTTTGAGTTCATCTACATCGGCGTTTTTTCTGTAAAAACGCGAATTTTCACAAAAAAACCCGTTTTTTTTGTGCCTTCATTACAAGTTTGAGAAGCTTTCTTTCGACACTTTCTTTATGATTACTATTATTGTTACTGCTTCATAGCAACCACGTTTCATTATAACAATGGATTTTATATTTATTCACATCAGCGTCAATTTAAATTTTTAACATATTTGGCAAACGAGTTTTGGCAACGTTAGAATTGTTTTTGTTTTTGAAATGTTAAAGAGGTCCATCAAATAATCCTAAATATAGTTGAAAAAACTAAGAATACGCTTTTCCGAGTAAAATAAACTAAAAAGAAGTTTCAAAACTATTCAATATCCTCTTAGGTTACATGCATTTATAATGCATCAACACGTAAATATAGTTTAGCCTTTAGGAATAATAAAAGTATGAAATATATCACTTTCATGTTTGCAAAGAACGTGAATTTTATCTTTTATTCAGAGTTACATACAAACAACTGAAACACTAAAATACGTCAGCATGTTATATAGTTTAGCCTTTAGTATTAATAATAGTATTAAATATCTTACTTTTATACTTGCAAAGAACGTGAATTTTATCTTTTATTCAGAGTTACATACTAACCTACCCTCATTTTAAACTAATAAAAGCGTTTTAATTAGAGCCGCAGAGGCCTTAAGGTCTATATAGGGGCCTTAGACCAAATTAAAGTTATTATTCATTTCATTTCATTTCATTTCATTATGCGCCGAAGGCGTGGGAGGGGTTGATGAGAATGGATGCAAGTAAAGTTTTTAAAGTGTGATTTTATGGTGCGCATCGTTTAAAATAAGGTTGTGATGATGATGTCTTGTCAAAATAAGGTTGTGTTTTTCAAAATAAATTACGGCTGTTTTAAATGCGTAATTGCAACTAGAGGCATAAAAATACTTTTCAAGTAAACCTAAATAAGTACTTCGAACTTAAGAAAAAAACACGATTTTAGAAACTTCTTTTTTTTTAAACCGTGCTAGGCTCGGTCACCAGGTACTATGTAGTTAAACGAGAATCTTACACTAAATAATCTCAAAATGGGAGAGAAATACAATATTCCATTTTTTTAAGTTTGATTTTTTAAAACACAGATTTCTCTTAACATTAATAGCAATTCATATTTTTTCCTGCGACAGCTTTACAGTAATAATGCACACAGCACACGTTTCACCTAATATTCGTTTAATTATTTGTAGATTTTAACATAAGAAATGAAAAAACAAACAAACCTGTTTTAAAAAATCTTGAAAATGTGATAAAATTATCTCATTTGCTTGTGTCTCGTTGGATCCCTCCGGAACTGTTTCTATAACATTCTTTATCTGGTTTAGATAGAACGCAATGTTTCTCAGAATATCTGGATCCAGTGTGTTGGGGGTGATATCTTCTACGACTATGCTACTAACCCTGTCCGGCTAGAAAAGTAAATATGCAATCATAATATTTTTTCGTTTAGAACTGAAAGCTAACTATAGAAGAGAATTTTTACGACTGAAAAATGTAGTACTTTTATTATTATTAATATTATTATTATTATTATTATTATTATTATTATTATTATTATTATTATTATTATTATTATTATTATTATTATTGTTATTATTATTATTATTATTATTATTATTATCTTCATCATCATCATCGTTGTCATCTTCATTATTATTATTATGATTATTCTTATTATTATCTTCAGCATCCTCATCATCATCGTCATCATCATTATTATTATTATTATTCTTATTATTATCTTTAGCATCCTCATCATCATCATTATTATTATTATTAGTATTATTATTATCCTCATCATCATCATCTTCATTATTATAATTATCATCATTATTTTAATCATTATTATTATTATTATTATTATTATTATTATTAGAATATCAGCCAGCGTCATTTCAAACTTTTCCTGGGAGGCAAAGGGTGTTATGTACTGTGTACCCAATGTAAATTGCTCCAAAAAACAGGAAAACCAAGCCCAATTACATGTATTTATATATTTCCCAAAACCAGGGGGGGAGCAATTGATCCCTCCCTTATGCCCCTAAATGACGGCCCTGGCCAGCTATGAGAGATTCGAAGGCTTTCTCATAGCTTTTTCATGTTTAATTTTATTTGCCCGTTACCTACAGAATTATCGTGGGGGTGACTTTACCACACAACGTCAGATAACTTTCGGCCGCAAATTAACATGTTCCTAAAATATGCACCAAGCACCAAATAAAAGTTACAGAAAATTCTTGAATAAAGAAGGTAGCCTGGTTCAGCAACCGTTACTCAGCAAGGGACCTTGTAAGAGTTCAAAGAATCCTAAGTGGCTAGCCGACGCATTTGCTAATCAGATTCTCAAAGATTCATTCATGATAAGTCATTCAGGCTGCGACATGTTTATTTTCCCGTGCAACGCGTGTGGACAAAGAGTTCTAAATTCACGATTGAATATCATTAATCCCCTTCCCCTCTCATTCAAAAAAATGCCTAGAATTTTTTTTTTCATTTTTTAAACGAAACAATAATTACTAGAGCATGCAAAAATAGCAGTGAAGGAGATGGGTGACGTTTTTATACGGGATAGCCAATCACCAGTCTCCAAATTTTTACATGGTCTCTAGAAAAAGTAAAGGTTGTTAATGGCACAACCCAGAGACAAATGAGTAAAGTGATTCTAACAAAGCGAAGTCAGTTTTTGTTTTTAAAGGGTCAAACAGAAAATTTAGAAAATTTCACACTTACGTAATTTAGCGCTGTGTGCATGGCCACTTTCCCTCCAAGACTGTGTCCGATGATAATAGAATTTTGTTCTTCAATGGTGTCCAACAAATGTATTACGTCTACTGTCATGGCGGCCACGCTCGTTTCATTATTCCAAGGACTGTCTCCTTGATTACGCAAGTCAGCTCTGCACACCTGATAAGTATTAAAAATATTTAACGGGATATTAAAGTGGCAGTACAATTGATAAAACAATGTATATATGTATGTATATATATATTGAAACATACATATAACTTGAAAAACATAAATGTATGAGTACGCAAAAAGATTTCGACAGAAGAAAAGGAAAGAAAAAACAAACTGAAAGGCAAGTGATTCAAGTTCGAATAAAACAAATTTGGAAACATTATTTTTTTTTCAAGTATTGACTTATATTCAAGAAAAAATGAGATAAAAGGTAGTTTCATAACAATATTAAAAACCAGCCCTTTTAAATAACATGTCTTATTGTTTCTGTAAAAAAACAATCTACAACATCTGCAAAACTTGACGAAAGTTGCAGTACATCTAAGAAAGCGTTCGCATGCAATATTAGTGTGAAATCTCTAGAATGTCTCAGAATGAAGTAAAAATTGAAACATTCTTCTGAGCGTTTTAACTCACTACGAAGTTCGATTGGAGATTTTATTTTTCTTCAAATTTCTCAAAACTTTCTGCAGAATAGTAAGTGGTAAATAAATTGCGTTTATTTTCCTAAATTTTCTATCGATTGTCTGACTTTTTCTGCCGTTATTAAGCCAAGCCAGTTTTTCATGCAGTTTTATATAGAAATTTGAAAGATTCTTTGAGAAACCCTTGATTTACGTGTTTTCACATATCGATATAACAAAGAGAAGTAATGTCGATTCAATTGTAAAATTGTGTAAGTGGCTGTCTCATGTTAAAGATACCCGATAGCTTCTACCACGGATTTTGGACTCGGGGGATTTGCAACAAGGATCATTTTTTTTTAACATTTTGAATTGGAATAATTCACTTATTAAGATGAAATTTCACCTAAATTGCCTATTGAGGGAGTGAAAAATTCCCACACGCCTAAAAATTCGGCGTCCCTTTGTACTTACCCTTCTTCCAGTTCTAAGAGCTAATGTTTCATAAAATCCGTTCCAGTTGAACTTCGATCCTCCCAGACCATGCAACAGAAGAATAGGAGCCTTATCCCCACATCCTTCATTTTTGTCAATGCATTCATAGCTGAGGTCAACTGGAATGGTTCTAAATTTTAGAGAAAAAGATTCTTTTCAACGCTTTCGAAAAGCAAGTAAATAAGTTATAATAGATAGTTATTTCTTTTCTCTTTCTAATGAGTGCTTTCTAAATAATAGTTATTCACTTTTAAAAATAAAATGTAATTAATGAACTTTCATTTCCAAAAAGTTACTCGTAAAATGCATTGAAATATTCTCTCAAAATATTTGTTGGGGTGTAAAAACTCCCGCACTTCAAATAAGCGGAAGAAAAGGAAATAAGTGAAGGAAAAAAACCTTAATTTTCTTTATTTTTCTTTAGAAACCAGAACTTAAAAACATTTATTCATTTTATAGCCCAAACAAATCAGGTGACCTAGCTTTAGAATATGGCCTAGTCGGTCTGCTCGGTCATCAGGCCCTGCTAACAGATTTGAAACTAAAACGGAAAAATCCTTCTGTTTGAAGCTCTAGTGGTCATGAGTTTCTTATAATCTACTTATATTAAAAACTGAGTATCTTTCTAACTATCTTTCTTTCTAACTATCTTTCTTTCTATGTCACGCTTCTTTCTCCTGAACGCCAATGAACTGAAAGTCGAACCAGGTACCGATAGATAGGTAATTTTTCAGGCTTCTTTAGTTTCAATCTATATAATTATACGATTTTAATTAGCGAAG
The DNA here is from genome assembly GCA_038373865.1 of Uloborus plumipes. Lineage (NCBI taxonomy): Eukaryota > Metazoa > Arthropoda > Arachnida > Araneae > Uloboridae > Uloborus > Uloborus plumipes. Next base: position 92,514 of record JAXGGA010000629.1, read on the forward strand.
ATATCAATTAATAAGTAGTCAAGTTTAAAGCGATTAAGTCTAATAAATGATTAAATATGAAATCCATTCTTGCAAACCGTCGTTGCTATGAAACAGTGCTAACAATGATAATGAGAATTTTGAATGAAGGCTTAACTAAATCAAACACGAAACTCATAAGCGGGCCACTTACGTAGAATTTTTATCGCTAGCAACTTGTAATATTTTGAAACATTCATTTGTTGAAAAGCCATCTACTTATATTAAAAACTGAGTGTCTATGTCTGCTTTTTTTCTTTGAGCGAGCTGAACTTACTGAAACTCTCCTCACCATCTTGAAAGCGCGAAGCATCTCAATAATTCGAATGATTTTTTATATAGGAAAAAAGTAAAGGCGTGAAGCGCCTATTAGCGAGCCGCCTTGGCGGGGAGTACTTTCTTGAAATTTTTCTCACTACTTTCAAGGCACGAAGTGCCCGTGCAACGCCGGGCCACGTGCGTGGTATGTCTTGAAATCGAATGAACATTAAATTATATCAAATAATATAACTTCAGAATGAGGTAAAAGTTAGAGAGGGGAGACGTTATGCATCAGCATGCCGCAGGAAGCTAATCTAGCTGCCCTGGCAGCTAGTGAGCTTTTAAGCGCTGACAAAATTCCCTTCCTCTTTTGACACAACTCAAGCTGGATCTTAATAAATTTCAATTGTTAATTTTCATTTTGAATATACATTTCATGTACGTACTTACTATCATATCAAGGCTTCACTAGATAGCGTTTTATACAGGCTGCTTCATTTGATCAAAATCCTTGGGATAAAAACGGAGGTCCTTGTCCAGCGACATCTATCGAATTTTATGGTAACTAACATTTCTACAAATCAGATAATAAAAGACAAAATTAAAAGTTAATTTGTTGGCGACCATTTTACAATTTGGCATTCAATTCTATTTTAGTATATTTTAACGTTATTTAATAGCTTGTTTTATTTGTTTGTTTATTCTGCATTTTAACGGCTTATTTTAATTAGTTAGCGAATTATTTTTCATTTTATTTGATTCTAATTATTAATTAACTATGAAACGACACTGTCACCGCAGAGCGATAAATGGCGATTTTGGAACGATAGTTCCATCAAAACTTTTGATGAGTTTAGATGGTCAAATTAATTTATTTGGCGATTTTTTTACATTTTAATGGACATTTTGGAATGACTATGGCACTAATATCTTGAAAAGCACATCAAGAATTTGTTCTCCGTAAAGCTTTTGAGAATATTTCAATAACCGAGATCTTTGGTAGTATGTACGTTTCAGTTATAGGTACGTTTTTTTTAACTTGGCGATGTATTTTCTTACCGCCTAAGCGAAGATTAAAATTTTAAGCTTGCATCGTCTTCATGGTTGCTTCTTTTCTCTTATTTTGCATTTTAATTTAAATTTCAATGATAATAATGGCTCGATATATTTATTAAACTTATTATGTTATACATGCTAATGGAGCTTTTGAAGTTGATTTGGCGAGTTTTTTAATAAGAATTCTCACATTATTTCGCAGCTTTTTTTCAGTTGGCCCATTATTTTATTTTCAAGTATTAAACGTATGTGTGAAATTAGAAACAAAAAAGGGAAGATTTCGGTGATTGGAAGTCTGGTTATCTTTCACTATTGGCGTTAAATCTTTGTGTCCAATTTATGAGCGAGGGAAATACTTCCTTCGCAAACATAAACTAAAGAGCAACAAAATAAAGTAATTATCGCCAAAAATTTGGCAACCACAGCAGATTCCCAATTATCGAAATATTATCAATGTGTGAAATTTAACATAAAAAGAACATTACCTTTTAATGTTGTGTAAATGAAAACAAAATTTTTCAGTTGGTCGTCGTAATTTTGTAGTTTTGTTTATTTTTTTCGTACTTGTATTGCTCTTTAGTACCAAACGATTATATATGCTCATTTCGTTGTTACTAAAGAAATTAATATTTTTTGTTGTCAATCGTCTTTCCGTTGAACACCATCGCTTCATTACTGTACATTTCATTCTGGGGCATCAAAATGAAATGTCTCTACGAATAGATTCGCCATTTATCGCTCTGATGGGTCAACGCTATCAAATTGAACATCTGAGCTTTTGCGTAGCAATTAAGATCGTGTGAGCAACAATAATGAAACAAAATCGTAAATAGAACAATATTATTTCATTGCTACATTTTTATTTATCGGCTGCGAATTTAAGCGTATATTTTATTAATGCAGAGATGTCAAAATTGAACGCCATTTGCTATATGTTGCTAATTCGAAGAAAGTAAACAGATGTATGAATGTCGTATGACTGAATCATGAGTTGTGCCCAACTTTACTTGAAAAGGGAATTTATTTCCCCTAAAAAGCAGTACTAATAAGGCCTTCGGCATCAATTCACTCTGTACTCCACTTCAGTTAACTATATCAATATTTGTTAACCCTTAAAGATAGGATAAACATCACTTTTTACAGCAGAAACAACATGCCAATAAATGTAAACAAACATTTGGGAGGTATTTATTCAGCGCTCTCTAGCGGGCAAATCTTTACCATTGATGTTTTGAGTAATGCCACGAAATAAATAAAATTTTGAAGCTTGAGGCTCCCGGGGCTCAGCCCCTCATCCTCCAGTGTGCTATTATTGAAGGTTTCCCCGGATGGGGACATGGCTATTGTTCATCGCAGGATTGATTGCGTGGATGCACGAGGGTATTGACTTCCTCTCACGAGAGTACCAGACTAATGGCCTAGGCACTAAAAATTTTTAATTTAGTAAAAAGTTTAAATATCAATTTCCTCTCAAAAAGATAGTTGTACAAATTTCTTTTCTTTTTCATTGTTTTGTTTGTTTGTTTTAAAGCATGTACAAATAAATAGTTTTAAATTTTCCCTTGGTTCTTTTCTTTTTTTTTTTCACTAATTCAAAATAATAATAAAATAAAACAGTAAAAAATACGAATAATAAAAAGAATAAATAAATAAATTAAATTAAATAAAATAGAGAAGTAAAAGGCTCCAAGCCAGAGTGCATAAGAAATAAATCGAGTTGTGAAGTGGGGAGAGTGGATCCACAGCGGATCCACAGACCCCACCTCGACATTGATACTAGGCTAGCAGAGCACGAGGCCTGCGAGAATTTGCTGGATCCAACGGGTCATACAAAGGTAGGTTGTCCAGAAGGGGATTGCCCACACGAGGGATGTTAGTGTGAAATTTCTTGGCGAGCTTTTTGCAGAAGTCACGGAGAGTCGGGATGCCAACTTCTTCCACTAATTTATCTGTACGAATGTACCAGGGAGGATCGCAGGCAGCTCTGACCATTGTCCTCTGAAGGTTCTCAATTCGGTTAAAATTAGAAATTGCAGAAGTAGCCCAGATGGGCGCTCCATAAGTAATAATGGGTCTTAAACAGGACTTATAAATGAGCAGTTTATTATCCGTTGATAAAACGCTCTTTTTGTGCAAGAGACAATTTAGAGGTCTTTTAGAAGTTAGGTATTTTTTGCGTACCTCTTCAATATGAGGTCTCCAAGTCAAGTTACGGTCGAAAGTTACGCCTAAATATTTTGCCTGCTTAGACCAGTCAATCGGGTCGGTATAAAGGTGTAGCTTAATGGGAGGAAGATCAGCTGTTCTAGTGAAGAAACAGGTAGCTATGCTTTTATTAGCGTTAACTTTAATTTTCCAAGTCCTGAGCCAGATATCTAGTTGTATGAGATGGTTTTGTACAGCTGAAAAGGCTTGATAGAGACCCTGTGCGGAGGCTAGTATGCAGGTATCATCTGCGTAAATGGCAAGATGTGTGTTGTCCATGTGTGGGATATCGTTCGAGAAAATAGAGTAAAGAGTAGGGCCTAAGAGGCTGCCCTGAGGCACCCCAGCCCGTACACGTCTGGGTGATGAGAGGGTCTCTCTCACTCGAACGATGAAGTGCCTATTCGTTAGATAGGAGCGAAGAATGTTTATGAGTGCATGGGGAATCCCAAGGTGTATGAGTTTGTAAATAAGTGCGTCGATCCAGACCCTATCGAATGCCTTCGCTATGTCAAGAAAAAGTCCAATAGTTTTTTGTTGGTTCATCTGCCCTTCTCGGATAATTTCAGTTACTCTAAGGAGTTGGTGGTTAGTAGAGTGCTTCTTACGGAAGCCGAACTGCTCGGCTTGTATGACATCGTGATCCGCAAGGAATGCAAGAAGTTTATTCAGGATGCAAAATTCAGTAAGTTTGGACAGTGCTGGGAGTAAGCTGATTGGACGGTATTCTGCCGGTTCCGCTGTTGCTCTCTCCTTTTTAGGGATGGTGATAACTATTGCAGTCTTCCACCCCTGTGGAAAATAACCCAACGAAATTATTTTATTGATAAGTTGTGTTATATAAAAGATGGTGCGAATTGGCAAATTTTTGATAAGGGTATTGGTTATTCTGTCCACGCCTGGGCTTTTCTTTTTCTTGCATTTTTTGACATAGCTCAGAACATCCGAGGGCAAAATCTGGATAGTGTTGTTAGCGTGAGAAGTAGTGAAATAGTTATGTAGTGTAATGTTGACTAATTGTTCTGTATCGTTGTGTCTGGTGTTGTTTGGAGTGAACTGCATTTCGAAGTGATCGGCGAAAACCTCCGCCTTCTCACTATCAGTAACTGCGGTTAAAGTGCGGCCTCCTGGGAGAGTTGCGCCTTTAAGGGGCGGAATGTGTCTATAAATCCCCCTATGCCGCTTGACAGCTTTCCAAATGGAATTGTCATCTGCAGTAAGAGAGGAAATATATTGTGTCCATGAGTCATTTTTGTGCCTTTGTATTGCTTGTTCAACTAGTTCCTGGGCTCTCTTAAACTCAGACTTGGAGGCAGGATCCCTGAAAAGCTGAAAACTTTTACGAAGTTGATTTTTTGCACGAATTAGGTTTCTAATGGGGAGGGGTAGTTCATTAGCATAGCTTTGTTTCAAGATGGGAGTGGAGGTTTTGGTGTGAATATTGTTGATTGTATTAGTTAGATTAAGAACAGCAGAGTCAAGCTCAATCCCAGTACTGATGTCCTGAAAATTAAAGTGTATAGAATTCAAGTATTTACGAAACCTGGGCCAGTCAGGTTTCGAGGCGTGTGGCAGTGCTGTATTCACTGTACCCGTGTCGAAAACAAACTTGACCGGGTTATGATCCGAGGAAAGCTTCGCAAGCGAAGATACCTCACAATTGTATGGGAACAATTTGATCAATCCGAAGTCAATCGTAGTCGCACTGGTAGCAGTGATACGTGTTGGTGTAGGAGGAGCTGCAATATTAATTCCTGCCCTTTGGGCAAAGTCGTAAATAGTTTTGCCAGTTTGGGTGATTCCACTGCAGCCCCAAAAGGTATGGTGTGCGTTAAAGTCTCCACAAACTATTGTGCTGTGAGGATATCCGAAGAGTGCCTCTAGGTCCCTGAGGAGTTTCGAAGCTTTTTCTTTCGGTCTCATGGATCTGAGTGTTAGGCCATATGCAGAGACAATTGTGATGGGGCAAAAGCCTTTAGGTGTAATAGTGATGGAGGTGGCTTCAAGTGCCAAAAGGCTTGGCGTTATGTTCTGGTGATGAGGAATTGAGCTCTTAACATAAATTAAGGTCCCTCCCCATGCCCTAGTATAATTATTAGAATCAGGTAGTCTATCATTACGGTAAAAATTATAATTGGGGATCCCAATCCCGCGATTGATTGGTCTAAGATGCGTCTCTTGTACACAGATAATATCAGGCGCTTGCTCATAAACAAGCTGCCTAAGTTCAGTCATACTGTCAAGGAGCCCGCAAGCATTCCAAGATAAAATAAAAAGGCCGTGGAAGAGGGACATTAAGGGTGCTGGAATAACTCATCGCTTTCCATGAAAGCTTGAAAAATAGCCCAAAGTTTATTGATGGGATCAGTTTGTTTTTTTAAATCAGGCAAAACCTGTTTGAATATTTTAAGGATGGCAGGGAGGTTAAGGACTTTGAAGATGTCTAAAATCTCCTTTATGGAGTCCCACGTACCAGCCACTTGAGAAAAAGTGTCGGTTTGTGAGTTGCGACGAGACTGCGCTGGGGCTGGTGCGTTTCTTTCGTCGCGGGCAGAAGAAGCTTGGCCTAAACGGCTAGAAGCTCCTTGATTGGCTGAGCCTCGAACCTTCTGGGCGAATGAGAGTGTAGGAGCATTAGGATCGCTTGCAGCGACATCGCTCATACTCTCAGCCTGTTTTTGACCAGGGAGGTGGGGAAAATGGGATGAATTCGAGTTGAATGTCCTGGAATTGGGGGTGGATTTGGTTGACTTCTTAATAAAATTTTTATATTTTGGGCAACCTTTATATGAAGCAGGATGGGGGCCCTGACAATTAGCACACATAGGCTTCTCCATCTTTTCATTCTTATGCACACAATTGCTGGAGAGGTGTTCGCCCCCGCACCGAACACACCTCGGGGTCATAAAGCAGTTCTCAGAACTGTGATTGAATTTCTGGCATCTGTGGCACTGAGAAGGCCCCTTCCTAGGTTTATAGGCCTCCACTGTAACATAGGTATACATAAGGTTGGTTATGTCAAAAACTTTTTCTACCCCTTCCGTATGATTAAGGTGTACTTGGAAAATCGGTAGAGGGGTTGAACCCTTTCGAACAAGTTGGGCAACCTTTTTGACCCCGTAACCAAGCTCTTCAAGAGCCCACTTTAAATCATCCTTGTCCGTTGTCAATGGCAACCCCTTGACAACAATTTTGATTGGTCTGTTATTTTTGGCGAGCTGTACATAGTGTTGTACCTTAGTGCGGAGTAGGTACTCCGAAATGGCTCTGTGGTCATCAGAAGTGGCTGGGAAAATCCTGGCAAATTCCCCCGAGACCCTGACTTTGAACTCTGTTTGGGTCTCGGCTTTAAGCCCAGTAACAAAGTCTTTGTACTCCTTTGGATATACTGCGAGAATTGGTTTAATTTTGGGAGGAGGGATGGGTGCATCGACCTCCTCGCAGGTATCCATGTCTGGGTTAGACAAGTCATTGGAGTTCTCCTCACTCTGGCTAAGAGCGTTGAATTTATTACCAACCAAAATAGGCTGTACTTTATCGTTAATTTTAACCTTGCAGGTTTTAGTAGGACTTTGAAAGCCGTCATCAGTAGTTTTTCTTTTTTGATAGGGCACAGCGGCCTTAAAATTAGGGAGGGTTTTGCCTGGCAAGTTAGACATGTTCGGGTACTCCCGTAGAGGTATAAAATTAGGGTTTTTACCCTCGTCATCCAGCGGAAATTTCATCAGCATGACCTCCGCTAACGTGTTCATTTTCTTCACCCATGTATCCCAGGTGGGGCCGTCGACGACCAGTCTTTTCTCATTCATTAGAGCACCTAGTCGAAGGAGATAATGATCGGCCTCATCAGACAATCCCTTGAGTTGGCCATATGCATGGATGTGCCAATCAGTAAATCGGCATATTTCGATGTTCTTCAGATGTACTCCGACTGAAGGAGCGACAGTATTTTCATATGTTAGCAACTTTACTCCAGTGGAAGGAGTGGCTGTGTCTTGAGGCAACGCACTCAGTGCGGCTGTCCCGGAATCCTGCATCAGCAATTCCACACAGCGAATGTCTCAACAATCGCCAAAAATTCAAAATGGCTCCTTTTGAGTTAAGAAATGGAACATTTTCCAAATTTAATAACAAAGCAAGCGTTAGGCTTCGCTATTCTGATCTTAATAGAAAATGTGACTCTTTCACATTCAAATATATAACGAAAGGGTATCAGAAAGCAATAAAATTATCAGAAATAATTCAAAAATCTTCACCTTGAAGCATAATGCAACGACATCCGAGCAGGAAAATGATGGAATTTCTTAACTAAATTTTTAAGTATTTATCACTGAAATTTTGTACGTTATTTTTTGTTTGAGTAATGAAGCAGCCTGTATAAAACGCTATCTAGTGAAGCCTTGATCACGGGACGCGGGAGCGTCCCGCCCCGCCAAGAAAACCAAATACAAGCCGCCAAGAAATTTCCGTCGCCAATAAAAATGTAAAAGAGCGACTAGGACTGTTTACGCGAGTAACCAAACCGGGGTTTTCACACCTCTGTATCTCAGCCCCATAAAGATCCTTAGAGTTTATTTTTGGTATACTCAATCTCCAGCGGCCCCTGACGGCACATACTAAAGCAAAACATCCAGGACCCTCAGGGGGAGGGGTGATATATGTTATAAAATCGCTATTTTTCGCACTTTTTAAAAATTGTTTGACAGGGGTCCAGACTAAACGGTAACTCGGATTGAGCTCTGCTTTTGCACCCACATTTATTTTGTCCCAAAGCTCGGCATAGGGGGTTTTTCGACCCCCCACCCCCTCCCCCCTCGTTTTTATTTTCCGTATCTTTTCTCCCCGGGGGTCTTTAGTGTTGATTTTTGGTATGAATATTCTCGATGAGACATTGAGGACATTTTCCCAAAATTTACTCCCCTGGGTCATCGCACCCCGGAGTTATTAATGCTTAAAATTGGTCCGATTTCTATCTACTAGCTCTGTTCAACATCTGAGCATTTATGTTTTCATTGTTGGGCCACGAGGAAAGAAAACTCGATGAGTTATAATTTCATCTGTTGCCAGTTTCTATTTGTTAACAAATAAAATATTTGTAATTGATTTTATTGCATAAGGCTTTTAAAAGGGATCTTCAATTTAGTTCATTTCAATATGAGATCGGCAGTAAGGGTTGGGGTTTTTTTTTAAACTTTTAATTTAATCGTAGTATTGTTAGCAACTAGCTTTGTTACTTTCTTCTATATCTAATATATAGAAGAAAGTATTGGTTTCGTGAAAATTTTCGAATGTCGAATTTTGACAGATTTGCACGTTTTGAGGTGCGCTGAGTCCATTTCGACCATTTTTGGAAAATGTCTGTCTGTCTGTGTGTCTGTGTGTCTGTGTGTGTGTCTGTGTGTGTGTGAGTCTGTATGTGTGTGACCAGTTTTTTTGGCCGCGCTAGAGCAAAAACTACTGAATGAAATCGAACAAAAATTTTTGCACATATGTACCACCATGTGAACTGGTGCACCTGACTTTTTTTAGCGAATTCCTCCAAGGGGGGTGGAGCAATCGCACGTGTTCTGCGCGGGGGTGATTGCTATATCTCAGGAAGTAACCGGCGGAATCAAACAAAAATTGGTCCATAAGTAGACCCTACTGAGTACAGGTGCTGATTCAATTTGTTTGTCAATATCTCCAAGGGGGTGGAGCAATCGCACGTGTTCTGCGCGGGGGTGATTGCTATATCTCAGGAAGTAACCAGCGGAATCAAACGAAAATTGGTCCATAGGTAGACCCTACTGAGTACAGGTGCTGATTCAATTTGTTTGTTAATATCTCGAAGGGGGGTGGAGCAATCGCACGTGTTCTGCGCGGGGGTGACTGCTATATCTAAGGAAGTAACCGGCGGAATCAAACGAAAATTGGTCCATATGTAGACCCTATTGAGTACAGGTGCTGATTCAATTTGTGTGTCAATATCTCAAAGGGGGGTGGAGCAATCAAAAGTGCTTATTTTGTCATTGCACCTACTGTATCTCGGGAAATATTGCTGCGATTTGAATGAAATTTGGAATAACACTAACCCAATATGGAAGCAAGCATCGAATAAATTTTGGCGCCAATCGCCCCAGGGGGAGGGTGGGGTGATTTTTGCGCTTAGTCAACAATGCGAAAAATTAATTCATTAAAAAATCGCTTTCACGCTATTTAATTATCAAAACAGCTGAAAACTTTCAATGATTTGAAATTTTTAACTGTTGCCAATTTCTTTTTACTAACAAATAAAATGTTTGCAATTAATCTAAACAAGGCTTTTGCAATGATTTCTAATTTCGCTCATTGATTCTGCATTTGCAGGGTTATTACGATAATTGGGAAATTGGAGCTGTTTCCAATTATTCGGGAGAGTACGTATTTTATTTTGTAACTGGAATTCATAAGATAGATATAGAAGAAAGTTTCGTGACGGCCACGACAGCTAGTTTTGCGTCGGTTCGGGTGGTACATTGGGATTGATTTCAAATTTATCCTAGACTGAAGAAGATCCTTGAACTTTTGCACCAAATGCATGCTGCCAAGAAAACCACAGTTGTCGGACCGCCAAGAAAAATGTTGAAGGGAAAAAAACATGCAAAGTAAATTTTGAAGAGAAAAAAAAAAAAAACAGGCAAAGAAATAATATTAATGCAAAAACATGTGATATCTCCCCAAAAACAACAGTGTTGTAAAAAAATCCCCCGCCAAGAAAACCTTAAATACTCAGCCTTAAAAAGTTATGATATCGAGTTTTCCCGCCAAGTTTGTGCCAAACTACAACTAACCTGTATGTATAGTTCTTTTAAATTGTTTTCAGTCCTGCCAGGCGGGAAGTTTTTACTCATTAAGCAACCACCTCACAAGACAAAGCTTCCCGCCTGGCAGGACTGAAAACAATTTAAAAGAACTATACATACAGGTTAGTTAGTTGTAGTTTGGCACAAACTTGGCGGGAAAACTCGATATCATAACTTTTTAAGGCTGAGTATTTAAGGTTTTCTTGGCGGGGGATTTTTTTACAACACTGTTGTTTTTGGGGAGATCATATTAACACTGTAAATTTCTTTACCTCTTTCCTTAGGTTTATTTTTAACCGACTTCAACAAAGGAGGAGGTTATACAATTCGTCAGAGAAATTTTTTTTTTCGGTATGTTCCAAGATTACTCGAAGACGCCTGGACCGATTTCAAAAATTCTTTTTTTGTTAGAAAGGTCTTTTTTTCCGATTGGTCCCATCCTCTCGTGATCCGGGTTCGATAACGGGAACCTGCAGAAATCTTTCGAAAAAGAAATTGGGATCACAGTAATCGTAATAATGACCATTTTGATCGCCAGGCTTCTCTGGATTGCATAATGAAATTCCTTTCTGTGGTCTTTTTGAAAATTTTAAACCGAGTATCTTTCTATGTCCTGCTTTTTTCTCCTGAACTCCAACGAAATGAAAGTCGTACCAGGTACTGATTGATTCGTAATATTTCAGGTTTTATTAGTCTTAATTTACATAAGGTTTGATAAAGGAATTCTGAAGAAAGTGAGGAAAATCTCCAAATTTTTGCTCAAATTTAAAGCGATTTGTCCCAAATGATTAAATATGAAAGCCATTGTTAGGGCCATGCTCCACATCGACGTAAAGCAGAAAAAATAGGCAGAAGCGTAAAATGGATTCAATGGTGTTCCTATGGAAAGTACCCGGATTTTCGGTTTCTGCCTTAGTTTTCGGTCGCGTTTTACGCTGATGTGGAGCATGGCCCTTACAGAAAGTGATTGATATGAAACAGTTTTTATAATTATCATGAAAATTTTGAATGAAGGCCTAACTGAAGCAAACATGACACTCATTAGCGGGCCACGTATGTAATCGTTACCATCGAAACTCCAAGCCTTCTGTCTGATTTCTGACGTCACTCACTTGAGGCCAGCGGATTATATTGGCGCTTATTATTGGCTCGTTTTTACTAAACTTTTCTCTGATAGAAAATTGTTGATTTTGAAACAAGAAAATCAAACTCTTGGATCATATAAAACTTTTCTGAAATGAATATGCAAAGCACAATTCTAAAAAATATTTATTTACATGCCAGTGTATTTTTTCATAAATTACAAAGATCTCAAGGGAACGATAAAATATGAGCCTTATTTTTCTCATCATAGTTTCTTCTATATTTAGAAATCGAGCACTTGTTTGGCGTTCCTTTCCAGTCGGTCTGAAAAAATTCAGGAATGAAAAAAATGTTATGATCAAGTAATGATATAAATGTTCATTAGTACAAAACACGAATCATGCTTATTAAAATTACTTATACTAGGGTTAAAAAAAGTTTTATTTAATTTTTTCTATTCTAATTAAATCTGTCAAAAGCTCAAAACTTATAACATTGCTGTCGGTAAATTACAGAATTTTAAAATGTCTGCCCTAAGCTTAAAAATTTATATGATTTTATTATTTGTATTTATAATTGAAAGTTCAGTATTATTCATAAGAAAATACTTGAATGTTTTTGACACATATTAATACATGATGGATATTCATGATCATGATGTTGAGAGAAGTAGAAATTGTGGGCGACTTACTAGAATTATTTTTTAACTTATTTTTTTCTAATAAGTAAGATTTTATTCATACTTGATTTTCCTTTACAAAAGCGCAATTTTTAGTAAACGTTTAATGTCAGTTTGTTTGTTTCTTCATTATTTCTTTAGTTGAGATCAAATGTAGGTTGTTGGTCCTTATGTATTACTCTAAATTTAAAGTTATAATGAAGAGTTTCGACAATGTTGGTTGTTGGCGCAGCTAAAAATTTGGCTCAATTTCTTGACTCACAAACTTTTTTTTTTTCAAATCAATCTTTCAAAAACCATTTAGAGCTATAAAATGTCAAGGAGCAGTTAAAATTTCGCCAAACCAAAACTCGTCTAAATGTGCGATAGTTTTCGCAATCATAAAATTGCGCCAAAAATCACCACTTAAACGTTTTCCAAAATGTTTAGCGCAACATTTATGTTAGCTTTAATTTTGTTTTACAGCTTCATTTATTTCGTTGACCGATTTCTTCAAATTTGAGATAATTGTGTTAATATTGTTAAATGGCTTTTGAAATTTCGCCAAAAATTTTACTTTCATTGACCAGCGTAAAATTAGCGAACTTAAAATCACATCAAAAAAAAAAAAATATTGACAAAAAAACTTTAATTTTATTAACTCAAGTTTTAAGGTTCGGAAAAAGAAGATTTTACCTAAATGGCTTTTGCAAATTTTTGGCGAAATTAATTGTCGAAGATACAATATAAATCGGTACATATTTTACTTTCAGCAAACTTTTTAAAAACGTGCCAAAACCAAGTATAGTAAAATTCTTATCATTAAATCTGACAATTTACAATGTAAATATCACTCCATATTTATCATACATCACACGAAGGACTTGAGTGTTTTGCTAAGAATGGATTACTTAACTGAAAATGGCTGCGCATAGATATTTCATCGGCAGGTTGTATTTGAGTTTCGAATAGATACAAAGTGTTTGTCAATGCATTACTCTAAACGCTTTAAATATTTTATAATCCTTCAACAGGTAATACATCAACTTCATTTCATTACGAAATCGTTGGATATGGTTTAGAAAATGGTTAGTTTAGCTAACTTCTTGACTTAACTTTCGAACCTGGCGGTTACATTTTGAAAAAGTACAGCTTTTACAATCCGGAAAAGAAATTTCAATTAGGCAAGCATTTCCCATGAATAAATATTTAAATTTCGCACAGAAAGTCTGAAATAGATCAAGTAAACTTAAAGCTCAGTCAACTAATCCGGAAACTATCGGAAATCTCAGTTAGTACTTAAAAATAAGTTAATTTCAAGATTATAAAGGAATATGATGCATGAAAGAAAGCGCAACTTACCTTTTATAATCCAAATGAAGGTTTTGGTGATAAAATCCAACTGGAATAAGATTCTTCTAGCTAGTTTGAATGGGTTTTGCGTATAATAACAAGCTGGAAAATGAAAGAAACTGGCCCCAATGTGATGACGTAGTCCCTAGCAACCGTTTCAGACAGAAGGCTTGGAGTTTCGATGGTAACGATGTAATACGTCGTGAAATTTTATGAACTGCGAGAATCTAATGTTGTTTTGAAATATAAATTAGTTGAAAAGCCGTTAATATAGCCTTTAATTAAACTAGTCTACTTATATTAAAAACTGAGTATCTTTCTTTCTTTCTAACTATCTTTCTAACTATCTTTTTATGTCACGCTTCTTTCTCCAGAACGCCAATGAACTGAAAGTCGAACCAGGTACCGATAGATAGGTAATTTTTCAGGCTGCATTAGTTTCAATCTATATAATTATACGATTTTAATTAACGAAGATATCAATTAATAAGTAGTCAAGTTTAAAGCGATTAAGCCTAATAAATGATTAAATATGAAATCCATTCTTGCAAACCGTCGTTGCTATGAAACAGTAATAACAATGATAATGAGAATTTTTAATGAAGGCTTAACTAAATCAAACACGAAACTCATAAGCGGGCCACTTACGTAGAATTTTTATCGCTAGCTACTTGTAATATTTTGAAACATTCATTTGTTGAAAAGCCATCTACTTATATTAAAAACTGAGTGTCTATGTCTGCTTTTTTTCTTTGAGCGAGCTGAACTTACTGAAACTCTCCTCACCATCTTGAAGGCGCGTAGCATCTCAATAATTCGAATGATTTTTTATATAGGAAAAAAGTAAAGGCGTGAAGCGCCTGTTAGCGAGCCGCCTTGGCGGGGAGTAGTTTCTTGAAAATTTCCTCACTACTTTAAAGGCACGAAGTGCCCGTGCAACGCCGGGCCACGTGCGTGGTATGTCTTGAAATCGAATGAACATTAAATTCTATCAAATAATATAACTTCAGAATGATGTAAAAGTTAGAGAGGGAGGACGTTATGCATCAACATGCCGCAGGAAGCTAATCTAGCTGCCCTGGCAGCTAGTACACAAATAAATACCGGAGAATAACGAGGATTATTTTTTAGTGTCAATCGTTCAAATTTTAGACGCGTTGATACTTTCTTTCCTTTTTTTTCCTTACATAGTTTATTTTATGAAGCATTTACTTAAGAAAATTAGGTGAAGTTTTGCAATGGAAACATTACCTTATTTCATATGTACATTTACACTAAAAAGAATAAAATAAAAATATTTTTGAAAAAAAAATTGAACCGACTTCGGAACTTCACTCAGCAAATGCTCTAAAAAGTAAAAAATAACTTTATTCTTTGAACACCATCGATACTACATTTAAACATAAGTTTTGAAGTCGGCGCAAAAACTATAGGTAAAATGATGTTTACTATATTTTGCCAACATTTTCAGAGAAATCATTGAAAATTGAGAGCTGAATATTTGTACCATTGCATAAATATATATTTTTCAATGAATGCGAATGCGAATAAAGAACCTGGATTCATTTAAATTAATATTTATAGTTTCGAATGATTCTCTTTAGCTTTTTTTGCTCCGACTTCAAAACTTATGTTTAAATGTAGTATCGATGGTGTTCAAAGAATAAAGTTATTTTTTACTTTTTAGAGCATTTGCTGAGTGAAGTTCCGAAGTCGGTTCAATTTTTTTTTTCAAAAATATTTTTATTGAATTATATGTTTCAAAAAAACTTTGCGTGTTTAATCATTTTGAAATCTGAAGTCACCTTCAGACGTATAAAATAAGTTTTGAACACTGCACTTTACAAACTTTGTTTTAGCTTTCCCGTCTGTTTATCAGAGGAACTCATTATATATAGAGCTTAAACCATCGGTTCTCAACCTTTTTGAGCTTGTTGCTCCCTCTAGAGACATCGCTACCTCTAGAGTCATAACTTAACAGTAAATATCGATGTTATTGAAAATATAGATTCATAATTTTAATTTGAAGTAAAATCGTCAATGATTTAACAATTTCACCCAATCACTCTTAAGCTAAAAATAAATACAATACATTCTTTACTTTTTTAAACTTTTTCGAGAAGAACTGATACGAGGTGAAGGAAATTCTTAATTAAAGATCATTGACATACTTTTAAAGAAAAGCAGAAGAAATTTTTTATGAAATTATTTTCTTTTCAAAACTAAAATTGTGGGAAGAAGTACTTTAAAAAAAAAATGAAGTTTGAAAAATGACAATTTATGAGTTTGGCGATGAATGGTGAAATATTTTCTTTGGTTCCACCTAGGTGTGAGGATTAAGCGCCGAAACTGAAACTCGTTACTTTTTTAACTTGTAATTCCTTGTCTTAAATCTTTAGAATCTGTTTTTCAGTTTTAATACTCCTTTTTTATTATCATTATTTTCAAAGTGCTCATCGCCCCTCCTATCGCCTGTCACGTTTATCGCCCCATTGAGAAGTTAAATCTCCCCTTTAGAAGCGATCCCCTCCCCCAGGTTGGGAACCATTGGTTTAAACTGATAAAATATATTTTCTGTAAAGATTCAACACTTTAAATTTTATAAATAATATTTACCCCGTGTTATTGATTGGATTAGCTATTGCATTCTGCAAGGTGATTAAACAAAGGCATATGAAAAATCTCATACTTTGACCTGAAAATAAATGTCAAGAAATGTAATCGAACTGGAGAATGCAATGCTTTAATAAAATTAAAATAAACAAATAAATAAATAGATAAATAAAGGGATGAAAAAAAGTGAAGATTAAATTGGAGGGGCAAGTGTATAAAGGTGATATGAGACAATTTTGGAAAAGCATACTTTTTACCATGGATGAAGGTGAGAAGTCAATAATTTTTTTTTCGAAAGATTTTTCTAGAAATTAAAAAAAAATTGTCACACATCACCTTTATTCACTTGCCCCTTCAATTGTGTTTGTGAGTTAGTAAAATTGAACACACACTAATTTGAACTTGTGTAAATCGGCGAAATTCAAAAGTCATATATCACCTTTATCCACTTGCCCCTTAAATTGTATTCTCTCTTTTATGCTCAATATATGTTATGTAGCACAATTAAGCATTAGTGTATTTCATTAAGATGTCTGAAGCAAGTGTTACTACTCCTTGAAATGTATAACTTAAATTTACGAAAAATAAAGAGAAGTTTCTTCATCTACAGTTCCATCGAAAGGCATATTCAATAATCCGCAACTCAAAACATCTGAGGCAGATATTTATCAGGTGTTTGAAAACCGATACAGTAGCGGTGCGACATCGATGAAAATTATCGATGCTTTTAAAACATCGATGTTAGAAATTGAGACATCGATGATAGTGTTACATCGACCAAAAAACATTTGAATGTACAGTAATCGAGTTATATCTCTTAATAGTTATATCTCTTAATTGGATATATCGCGTTTTTCCTATGTCTTCTGAAAAAAATCGAAAGACATCGACGCGAATTATAGACAACTTTTTCCAGTGCGATAGATACTGCAACTGCAGATTAGCGATATAACTTTTTCCTTCGCATATTTTTTTAAAACTTTTTTTCAATGAAATATAAAACATAGACATCGAAGAAAACATCGATCGCAAAGCAACGATGTTGAAAAATCATCAACCGTTAATTCCTGGTGGTGATTAAAGAAAACTTTTTTCAACGAGATAGATACTACCACTACAGGAAAACGATGAAGCTTTTCTGTTGCATATTTTAATGAAGCTTTTTCGCCAAAATGTAAAACGTGGACATCAAAGAAAAAAAAAATCAACCATAAAACATTGATGGTAGCTGCAAATAACTTTTTCTTGTGAAACAGATATTGTAACTATGGATTAACGATGTAACTTTTTGCTGTGTACCTCAATGAAACTTTTTTATGTATTATAAAACATAAATATGGGGAAAAAAAGAAAACGGCAAAAGCAAATCAGCGAGATTTTAAAAACATCGAGCGTAAAATATCGATAATAATCATAGAAAATATTTCCCAAAGAGATTAATACTACAACTACTGACAAACAACATAAATTCTTTAATGAGTATACTTATCGAATATTTTATGAAATGTTTTCGCTGAAATATAAAGCATCGAAATCGAAAAAAATTCGAACCTACAACATCGATGTTTGAAAAATAAAAAAGCATCAAGGTTTCCCACACGTCGAAAACGATGTCGCACCAGTAGTCCCAATTGGCTCGGATTAACATTCTACTGTATATGTATATTTAAATGATGAAAGAAAACGAAGCATACTTATATTCAATTATTTCTCTGGGAATGATAAATGAAGGAATATTGCACTGCAAAAAATGAATGTTGTTTTTACAGTACAATACATCTAATTTTACAGTAATGAACTGTAAAAATTGCTAATTTTGCAGTAATAAACTGTAAAATTTCTACTTTTACCGTAATAAACTGTAAAATTGCTAATTTTACAGTAATAAACTGCAAAATTGCTAATTTTACAGTTTATTACAGCGCATTTTACAGTTTTAAACTTTAACCTCTTCCAGCAGTATTATACTGTTGTTTTTACAGTATAATACAGCTAAATTTTACTGCAATAATCTGTAAAATTTCTAATTTTACAATAAGAAACTGCAAAATTACTAGTTTTCCAGTTTATTACCTTGCATTTTACAGTTTTAAATTTGAACCTCGGCTGCCAGTATTAATACGGTAAAACAACAGTTCATTTTTTGCAGTGTACTTTGAGATGACAAGCTTGAGGTTAATATAATAACCGGGTAAAATACAGTTAAATATCTATAAATTATCTATATTTATGACCATAATATCTATATTTATGACTAAGCTAATAAAACTTAAAGAACGTTAGAGTAAAATTACGAACCAAGGTATGCAGAAACTAAGTTCAACTAAACTCGACGCAAATTTCAAGCCACACTTAATGAAGCACCTTGACTTAGTCGAAAAAAACCCACAAGGAGAACAAGGAAATAAAGAGGGCGGGGGGGGGGGGGGTAGGGCGGGTGAACTATCATGTAATTTTCCGCCACACAAGCAACTGGCCTTGATGAAGATGCTCTTCATTCATGGCGAGCTGTGAAAGGCTACATTGTCACATCAAATGCAACGTAATTGTTATAGCAAGTAAAAAGAATCGCCGACAAATAACTGATCTTTTTCCGTTTTTGGGACTTTCTCGTTGAAGTGTCGTTTATGAAGGTTTTTGTTGTGTGTAGGGTGTAAACGCCTCACTTTCCTAAACGACTATAGAAATTTGCATCCGCTGTTGGCAGGGAAGTGACGCGGGAAAAAGAAGTATAGCATTGCAAAACTGTACCCATAGTTTAAAACAAAAGAAGTTGTATTATCCTTCTATATTTTAGATTAAAAGAGACATTGCTAGCGCTGGTAATAATAACTCTAAATATAGTGAAGATGACACAGCCATCAAATAAGACAATGGCGACGTGAAAACACATCACAATAATTGTGATATTTGCACTTAATATTGAATGGAAATACTGCTGCTCATTGTTTAGTGTTTCCTCAATTCTATTCGTAAAGCGTTAAACATTTGAAACAGCTTTCATGCAAAAAAAAAAAAATCCTTTTTTTTATATAACTGGTATGCTAGTTGATGACTGGGAATGAATTTGAATTTAAGAATCTAAATGCTAAGGTCTTTTGCAAAATGTCTTTTTTTCATTAAGAAATATCAGGAAGTTATGCTCTAGAACTTTTTGACTTATTATCAACTAAATAAATTAAATTACTGAAGTTTCTTTAAGTTGCTACATTCTAGTAATTAGAACATTTGCTTTGCCTGAGAATTATAATGCTGTAAGAGAATGAAAATATTTAATTTTCCTGCTCATTTTCAAAGCACAGTGAGTCGCAAGAAAAAGGTTACTTTTGTTTACACTAATATTAATGAACATATTTAATATTTTCAAAAAGAATGGCAAGCTTTAAAATTTTCAAATGCACATTATAGTACAATGAATTTTAATCGAAACTAATAATACAAAGCTGAAGAATTTGTTTGTTTGTTTATTTGAATACGCTAATCTCAGGAACTACTGGCTAGAATTGAAAAATTCTTTTTGTGTTGAACAGTCCATTTTATCAGGAAGTATTTAGGCAATGTAACATTATGTTATGTGTATGTGTAAGGAGTTCTTATTATAGTTTAAAAATAATAATGGTTGAAAAGCACGAGCGGATTAGTTTCCACTCTTCTCGAGAGATGGCGTTCATTATAAGTATTGTTTTGGCAACTGTGTAGAAGGCGCTGGTCGACAATGGCGCTAACTTGAAGGCCTATGTTGTCGGCTCTTTACGAAATAGTTGTCTTCAGCAATTTGTATTTTTAATGCGTGTTTATTCGATATTCAGGTACATAATATGTTTTGTGGGATTTTTCTATTGGGTTTTGGTTTCTCTATTTCTGCAATGTTTGTGTTTTTCTTGTAGTTGATTTTTTTACAAAGGTTCTTTCATCTTTGCGTTTCCCCGTGTAATTTTTTTACTATATATTTATCATATACATATATCATAGAGTGATGTAATTAAAAGTTTTTAAATAGATTGTTGTCTTATTAACGCGGTTGAAACCACGGGGCACAGCTGTGTCCTAATAAAGGTTTTTGAAATAACAACTTATATCCATTATAATACAAAGGAATTATTTTTTCTCAGTTTTTGTTCAACTTTCGTTTTTTTTTTTTTTTTTTTTTGTTCCGAGGTCGCCTGTACAACGCCGGGCCACTCAGTTATAAAGATATAAAATTCTTTTGCTTTTGCTTTTCCTGAAACGGGGGATTTAAAACTGTTTTGGCGATGCATTAATTTTTCATACTGCGTGTTGGCAAAATATTGACTTTAATCTAATCTGAACTTTTATAGGCACGCGTCACTTGACAAAACTTTTATTCTCAAGTTGTTGACCGGGCACAGCCGGGTCAAGCAGCCGGTAAAATAGAAAAAAGTTCTTTTAATGAAATGCACTAAAAAGTATGAAATAAAAATAGTGTATGATTTCTTAATTATAGCACTGCAAAATTGCAGCTATAGTCTTAATATTTTTACTAGCTGCTTAGCTCGGCATTAACAAAATCCGAATGTTTTGGGGGGGCGTCTTGCTATTTTTTCCCAAAGGTTCTTTTATTTTTTTGTGTTCGGAATTTTTTACTATATATTTATCATATACATATCATACAGTGATGTACTTAAAAGTTTTTTAATAGATTGTTGTCTTATTAACGCGGGTGAAACTGCGGGGCACAGCTATGCCCAACATGCCCAACGAAGTTAAAACTACTGCGTACGCGGCCCGCTAATGAGTTTCATGTTTGATTCAGTTAAGCCTTCATTCAAAATTCTCATTATCATTATTATTACTGTTTTATATCAACCAAGTTTTGGGACAATGGATTTCATATTTAATCATTTAGGACAAATAGTTTTAAATTTGAGCAAAAATTGAAGATTTTTCTCTATTTCGTCAGAATCCCTTTATTAAACCTTATGTCAATTAAAACTGATGAAGGTTGAAATATTTTCAATCTATCGTACCTGGTTCAACTTTCAGTTCATTGGCGTTCAGAAGAAAGAAGCAGGACATAGATAGAAAGATACTCAGTTTTTAATATAAGTAGATATTTTGTTAATTTTAAAGCAGGCAGTAAAATTCAAATAAAAAACTGAGAGTAAGAAATATAGGTGGTGCAGTAAAAGCCGTTTGTGCAATGCTGTATACCGTCTATTTCTTCACTCAAATGATAAATTTAAAATGTTTATTGAGAGATGGTGTAAAAGATTTGTGTTATCGTCCTTTCCGCCATCACGAGAGTAATTGATTTCAGTAATGAAGAATCTGCAATATTGACGAGGCTCTTGTCACCTACTTGGACGGCATGGGAAATATCAACTAATAATAAAGCAGAAAGTTTGTCTGGAAGTCTGTCTGTTACGCATATAGGGCCAAGACTGTTCCGTCGATTTGCATGAAATTTGTCGCAAAATAGTTTGCAGCATCGGGTGGGCAATACGAAGCGTTTTTTCGAAAATTCGAATTAGTCCACATTTTCTCTATTTCAATTTTAACTGCATTTTCTCCATAAATTTCATAATATGAAGATCCAAGTCCTTCTGTATCACTATGATTGAATGAAACTGAAATGTACTAGAGAATAAACACCCTCCAATGTCCTAATACAGTAGTTAATACGCATGTAAGGACTGTTTCAATAATAAAAAACCCTCTAGAAGGTAATTCTGGCTGAGCTAGTGGAATGTTACGATACATCGATGCAACAAATTCAAACGATATAAATGTCACACATCGATAGTAATTTTATCACGCGGGTTTGGAGCAAATATGTTTAAATAAACTGATTAGATTATCGATATATATATAAAGATTACGGGCTCTATATGTTTGTAACTGATGACTAGAAGCACCTACAGACATGAAACTTGGTACGAAATTCGAACGTATCCCCGTGAACTACACCTCGAACTCCGAATTCTAAATTTCGAATTAGTTATTTTTAAATTAATTAATTAGGGTCAGGTGGGGCAAAATGGGTCACGGGGTAAAATGGGCCAGGCTCTTTAGAAAATTAATTAAAATTGTGCAACTAATATTTTCTTTTTAGGTTGCCCTTTTGATGTATTATTGATACCAGACAACATTTTTATATGCAAAACAAGGTACAACTTCACCTTTAAAGTTACATATACTAGCGATTAAGTGTTTTTCTTAAAATACGTTTGACTGTGTTCATCATAAAAACTTTTGATATAAAGAAATTTAAATAAAAATACACATTAAGTTTTAAACCTACTGCATAGAGCACAGTTTCAGGAATAACTTCCTAAAATGGAGAAGAAAAAACAGCAAAACTGATTTTTTTACGGTATTAAAACAAGTGTGGGGTAAAATGAGTCATTTTTCGCCTTAAGTTATTCTTAGCATATACTAAAGAGCTAATCACAGTTTTTGCTAATTAACTCATGTTTTGGTGTCATGTATGTACATTGTACATACTAACTTAAAACAAATAATATAGTGCTTGGTCATTCTTTTGATACACAAATATATGAAATTATAATGCAAAATAATTAACTGAAATCAAAAAGCCAAAACTAAAAGCACAGCGTTTGTTCGATGCACTTTCTTCAGGAAATGCTGTTAGGGAGTTAAGCAAAAGTGGCTTATTTTCGCCACGGAAAGAAGCCTGGGAAACCAAATCATAGAAAAACATTCCACAGAGCTGAATTAAAATAATGCAGTTGAATTAACGGTAATAACATCTAAGACCTCAATAACAAGTGAGGCTCTTTCTTCGATATTGGAACAAGGCGAGTTAAGCATGTGTTTTATTTCTATGCATATTTAAACTTCTATTATAAACACACTCTCTCCTATACCAATAAATAAAAGTAAAGAAGAAACTTAAAAAGATACCAGAAGAGAAAACTACACACCTGCAGAAAGAAACTTCTGAAATTTCAACAAACTCGACAATATTGAAAATATTGCTTACTGAAAAAGTTTAAAGAGATAAAAAATTAATTAAACTGACACATAGACACAAAACTAAATAAATAATAAATAAACCTTTTCTTTAAAGAAAATTTATAACTGAATTAAAGTGCATTGATAGCAACCTTTAAAAGTTGGAAAATGAAAACAAGTTAAGTTTTTTGGGGAAAATGTCGAAAAAGTATATTTTCATGCCATCATTCTTCATCACAATGTAGAATAACGTGCAATGAAATTTAAAAATACAGTAAAAGTTTTTTTTTATTTCCGGAAAGAGATGATGTTTGGAATTATGATTCATCACGAACAGTCTAGTCATTCCTGGCCCTGAAATAAATCAAGATGGCAATAGTATTTTCTAGAAATGTTTATATGCTATTCGTTTTATCATTAATGAACTAAAGTACAAAATTACTATTCAATAAATCGTGAAATGAAATCCTTCAAAAGCATGACTTATTTTACCCCACTAGTGACCCATTTTACCCCACGCTACTTGCTAAAATGAGTCATTGACAACACATTTTCTAACTTATTTACCTTTATTAATATTTTTGTTTTTTCTGAGATATTTCACTTTAAATGTCATAAGGATGAGTCATTTGCATATCCTGAGAAGTTTATTCACAGGTTATTTTAATATTTCTGCTGTCAAGGCCTGATTGTAAAATTGTTCTTTTTTGACCCATTTTACCCCATCTAACCCTAGTCTCATTTTTGGTGAATTCCGCCTAATATAGGGAAGGTAACTTCCCCCCACCCCCAAACATTATAAATCGCTGGAAAGGGGGGGGTTTTTTTCGAAAAAAGAAAAGTTTTAGCACGTTTCTCTCCGTCAATTATAACAGGAGACACTAATCAAAGTTAGTCAATTATCAAGGCTTAATCCTATACGCAAAATTGAAACACTTGGTTCATTTTCCAGACAAACAGCTCTTGAGACATTCCATAGAAAGTGCAAGTCATTTTTCAAAACAATTTTTTTTGGATAATTTTTATTTTATTTTGTAAAAAATATGTTAAATTCTATTGGCAACAGTTTTTTTTCAAATAGCTTAAATTAATTTCTAGGAAAAAAGTAATATTGAAAGAATTTTTGTGATGTGTAACCTGAGTTACTAACAATTTTTGTAACCTGAGTTACTGAGTGAATAATTAGTGAAAAAAAATTTGCAGTTCTTTACATTCAAATGTTAGTTTTAAAGTAGCTTAGAATCTATAGATTTATGTACAATACTTTGGATCAATCAAAATTTTTAACAAGAGCAGCATTTCAACTTCTTAGTGAACTAAGTATGTTAGATGTCTGTTTTAGATAACCTGAGTTACCAAAAGAAATTAATTTATTGGTTAATAATTATTATATGTAGTATTAACATATTTTGCATTTCCTAAATAAGTTAAAAGTAGTTTAAAATGAAAAAAAAAATCAATTACCTTTCCAAAACATTTTTTTTTCATTGGACTAAGTGTTAAACCAGGCACAATACCGTAAAATGTGGTGAATCAGAACGCTTTTCAGCTTTAATTGTAAAAAAAAAGTAGTTAACTTCTTTGTACGGTCGGGAAGTTTTGTTCCGATTGACCCACCTGTTCCTAGTCACCCCATTTTACGGTATCAAATAGGGATGCACCGATTAATCGGCAGTACCAATTAATCGGCCATAATCGGCCACTGTGCCGATGATTAATAATCGGCAAAATCGGACCGATTAATCGGCCAAAAACTATTTTTTAATTATTATTCTTCACAGTATACCTTCACTAAGAAACTATGATGAATAATTTTATTAGCAGTAATAATAATCCTCACAGTTTATATTGAGTTTCCCCTACTTCGAGTAAATATACATAGACAATGTTGTAACATTTTTCATGTGGCGACAGTTTTCTCCTTAGTGCAGTGCTTTTAGATAACCTCTAGTTTTTACAAAGGACGAAAGCCTTGAATTAAATTGCCACAAATTATTAAATGTTTAAATTAAAAGTACTCCTAAATTGGAGTGTTCACCACAAACCTCTTTTTTGAATTTTTAGACCCAATTAATATTATTAACAATGTGTTAATGTAATATTATTGACAATAATATGAAAATTGGTTCAAAGAAATGTGACAAAATATTGAAATTATTTCGTGAAAATTAGGAAAATGGAAAAGAAATCTCTCGGAAATAAATTTCTTACTATTTCTAAACTCGGAATTGTATAAGAGAGAAAAACAGGGATGGTAAAATTGGTAGTATTAAAAACGAGCATCCTTATCATTAATCGGCCGATTATCAATAATCGATTAATCGGTAATTGTTAATCGGCCAATTTGCTTATCGGTGCATCCCTAGTATCAAATGTAACCTGAGTTACCATGGAATGACCCTTTTTCGTTACTGAAGTTACACAGTTGTTTAAACTTGCGAATTGAGTTAAGCCTTAAATTTGACTAAATTTGAGTAATTTAGATCCCTGTACCCTGTTACTTACTTAACTTAATGACTTTTTGATTTATTTGGCGCATTGTTTTGAACTTTAACAGGACTTTTGGAAGAATTTAAAAGGTCGTGGAGTGCATTTGAATTACATAATATAATAATTTTACTTCAGAGGGTTGGAGTGAATTTAAATTTATTCGGTGGATTTCCTTTACATTTACTGCACGGGCACCGCCGTGCTGGTATTGCTAGTAACATATAATTGCAATATAATTGTTGTAAGTTTTTGCTGCAAAAATACTTCGAGTATGACAAAGATCAGCATCAGTAAATAAGGAGTTTCTCCTTCCTTCTTCTATACGAGGAAGGAAAGAGAAAGTTGCGATAGTAAAATTATGAGGAACGCCTCACTTAGAGAAAGCCATAGAAATTATAGATTAGCAAATTAGTGCTGAATTCATTTCGCGAATATGTTCACCTAGTGTCGCGATGTAGTACAGTAAAACTTTTCGAATCGGGCACCTTTGTTAAGTACTACCCAAGGGTGCCCATCCCCCTCCCCATTCTCAATTTTGCAATCCCCCCCCCCCATTTTCCACAGGCTTTTTGTGCTTTTTATTTTTACTCCTCTTTTTTGTATTATTTATTTTTTTAATATTATTTATTTATTTTTTAATTATAGGTAACTATTATTTTTTTTTATATATTATTAATTTTTTACAAGCTCGAATTATGTTCAGAATGGAATCGCTTTTTCCCCCTTTTAGACATTCCAAGCACACACACACGCACATAAAATAAATAAATAAATAAATAATAATAAAGCGATAAAAGACATAATTTTAATAAAAAAAATAATTAATGAATAATTTAAAAAAAAATCCGTAAATAATTAAAATTAAAAAAATAAATTAATAAATAATTTAAATAAATTTATAAATTAGTTTTTAAAATTCCCCCCCCCCAAAAAAAAAATTTGATGGCGCAATAATAATAATTTGAGTTGCGCCATAATCCCTCCGCCCTTTGGGCACCCCTGATTAGCTCTGTTGTGTACAATTTAGGAAAATTTCCGGGGGAGAAACCACCTTTCCTATTTCTGCAATAATATTTTTCTTAAGACTGCAGTACAGTTCTAATAGTAATAACTTCCAGCGAAATCGGAAGCTGGACCTCCCCTCCCTTCCCCGTCTCTCTCAAAACATATGTATATCTGTAATATAACTTCAAAAAGAGGGAAAAAATAAAGGACAGCGAAATACTGCTCCCATTTTTTAACCGCTCGACGACTCTGGAATCCCCCCCCCCCCACTCGAATCCATGCCACTAGGTTCACTACAATCAATGTTAATAGATAGTAAATGACAATACCATCAGAGATTAAGACTTCATTTAGTGAATCTTATTTATTTATTTTTTTCACTCTAAAAATATTGCAATAGTCAAATTTTGCACAATCAACTATTGTATCAGTTAGGTAGTATTTTCGCTGTAATCTTACTCAATAACTTTTTATCGAATAAAGGGCTACAGACCTTTAACCTTCGAAAATTTTCCGCTTCTGGAACATTCGAGCAAATTTTATCTGATGCAAAAAAATCAGGGCTTTCTATTGACATGTAATATTTATTTGTGCGAGCATTTTTTTCATCCTCATACCAGAGAATTTGTGTAAAAATGCTTTTCAAAATTGGAACAAATTTATAACTAATGATTGATCAATTAATTCTATTATAGAGTTAAGTTTTCTCCTTTGAATTTAGATTGACATGAAGTATTTTTCTTTACTGGCCATGGCCATTTTCCTTCGCACCTAAAAAGATTCCATCTAAGAAATACTGATCTCTGCAGATGCAAAGCACCCGGAAATCCTTCACATTACATACAGCATTGTGTCCATACTTCTTCATTCCATCTCGTTCTACAGGCAATTGGACTCAAGACTTAAATAACTATTATTCGTTTCCTACAGCAAAAAAGAAAGTTACTGCTCGTATTTCTTTTCTAATAGACCACGAGCATTTTCTCTTCGGATATTTTTTTTTTTAATTTCAATTCTATTAACTGCATTTTTTCCTTTTCTTTCTTCTGTTATTTATTTATTTTTATTTATATTTTTTATGAATTTATTTATTTTTTTTTCATTACCTTCATGTAAATATTTTACTTATATTTTTATTTTTATTTATTATTAACCAAAATTATTTTTTTAAAATGTATATACCTAAATTGTATGTTTATCCATGTGGGCTGTTTTGTAAATGTTCACATACGTCATCCCGTAATTTGTTAAGTTTAACTTTGTTGAATATGTACAAAGGGATAACGTGTTTTGAAGAAAAAAAATATATATTATAGAATATTACATTATTATCGTGTCTGACGTTGCATACCACATTTCAAAAGAATTTGGTCACGTAAAGAGAGTAAAAACTGACTTGTGCAAGATTACATTACATGCACAGATACAGGCAGGTTAAGTTAATAAAAGCGTGTTAAAAGACATTTTTCCACATTTTATTTTATAAATGCGCTTTCTTCATTTACGCACAGTCAGACAGACTACTTTGGTTTGAGTAGAGATATGTGGAAAAAGAAATTTGGGATACGTCACTAAAACTCTCCAAACTTTTTACTTGCGATCAGCTCATTTTATGTCCTAAATTCATCGTCACGCTCGCTAATTGTTGAAAATTTTCGCAATATTGAATTAACTGCAAACAGAAGAGTTACATACTGAAAAAGCGGCAGCTGCGTTAACTCCTAGAAAATGATAACTTCGAGAAGATATAAGAACTCTAAAGTAATCAGCGACTTATCTATTGCTGCAGAATAATGACTTATTTTTGATTTAAATTCACACTTTCCTGCTGAAAATTCAAACTGAAACAGCTTGCATGATCTGGCGTGATACGAGATGGATATCTCTCTACGCGCATTATTCTCTGACGTGGTTCAGTTAAAATGGCGGATTTCCAGGCTGACTGACACCTATCGCCGCCCTTTCTCCCCCCCCCCAAAAAAAACCATACGTTGGCGAAAGTGAACATCGATATTATTAAAAATATAAGTTAAGTACCTAAAGTTTACAAATACCTTTGTGCTATTGATGTAGAGAAAATTACAACGTTAAGGAGGCACAAATGAGCAGCTATACTGCAGACACGTGTTTCGGCGCTACAAGGAACGCCTTTTTCAATGCAAAAAAAAATTTGCGCTTATGAATGCTTCATAAGCTCAAAATTTTAGAGATTGAATCATTTATAAAAATGTGGGCAAGACATCATTATTATTGGGTTCTTGATTGAGATGAAATATATATATCTTATGTTGATAAAGAATTCAAATACCTTACGCGTATTTCAGTTTTAAGGGGGGGGGGATGACCCACTTACTCCTGTGGCCCATTTACCCGAATCAACCCTATATAAGTCGCAAAATTTGAAAACGTTCAAATATTGTTACTCATACAATTTTTGACGTTCCCAAGTGCAGTAAACATGAGTTTCAAAGAATCTCAAATTTCAACTCAACCCCCCTGCTGTTCACGTAATTATTTTGCTTAGACTTCTTTAAAAACTGCAATTTAATATTCAAAAAAGTTAAAACTGGATAGATAAATGATATAAGAACTGGAGTAAGAAAAAGTATTGAGAAAACATATGCTGCTTTTATTAGACTTCAATAGATAAACTTACTAGTGAATAATAGTAGCTCATGATTTCATATAGCGTTCATTCCATGTCAAGTATCCCAAATTTCGAGAAAATCCCCACTCGATCCCAGCCGATTTTGATAAAAAACATTTTAGATGTACATATAAGACTCGAATGAAGCCATACCAAATTATAGCTCCATAAACCCTGTGGTTCAGACAGTATAAATTATTTTGTAAAGGCCTCTTTTTCGTGTCGTGAAAAAAATGATCAAATCGTCAAGTTTATGCTTTTATTGCTTGCGACCTAAGACGATTATCAGGCTCAAATGTGGTGATTCTAATCACTGTTTTGGGTAGAATAGCCTACTTGTGTAACAAAAGATCAATGCACTGTAGATTTTTTGCAATTTGCTGCCAAAATTGGTAAAAAATCGTATTTTGGCAAATTTTGACCATACGTTATCAGCTTGTATCTGCTGAGAGAATGACTTTCTGAAACTAATTCTTTCCTCGTTTGTAGATTGTTAATATGTTCAAAAGGTATGCAAGTGGTATCTTGATAGCTCAAAAACTTGCTGAATTATTCGAGTTGAAATTTCAGTCAAAATTTTTTTTTCTCAATTTTGTCTCAATTTCAAAGGGCAATATCTCAAAAAGGCCATCTTGAATTTCAATTTTCTTTACATCATGGGAAGGAACACACTTTTCTTAACTAAAAAATGTTATTTTTATTTTTGAGACAAATCAGTTTCAAGGGGATATTACCGATACAAAATGTGTTCGTCATTCCACGTTAAATCAAAGAATAAAAGACATAGACTTTAAATGTTCATGTCACTTTGTTCTATTAAAATTTACAGGAGCTATTATCCTTTTGTTCGGATGAAAAAAAAAACCTTTTTAGATATTTTCGAACTAGAGTTTTTATGTGGGCATCCGTAAAAATTCACGAAATGGAAAAAAAAAATTCGTTTTTAACAAAAATAATAATTTTTTCATCGCTGCTATAAGAGGTTGAGTCTTTTCTAGGAGTTATCTTTAAGCTTTTGGAACATAATTTCGGATGATATGTCCCTTAGCAAGGTATCATTAATATTTTAAGGTCATAAAGCATTGTTTTCTTTTTCAAAAAATTAACAATAAAAATAATTAATAAATAAAATAAATAAATAAATAAAACAATTAATATGGTGTGCATGTGATAAAAAATGTATATAATGGGACTGCAAAGACATTATTCTAAAAAGCAGTAACGAAAGTTTTCGATAGAGTTGAGTATTGCAATTATTTCTGCCATGCAAATGATAACAATAGTAATTGAAAGTATGACAAGTAGTGATTGAAAATATATTCTTTATATTGCCGAGGATGTGTCCAGGTTTCAGCCTATGACTGCAATTTGCCCAGAAAGAAAAATGAGGAAAAATGGGAAAATGTTTTTTATGACCTTGAAATATCAATGACCTACAACCTTGCCGAGTGACAGATCATTCGAAACTCTGCTCTAAAAGCTTTAAAATAACACATAGAAAAAGTCTCAAGCTCTTAAAGCAGCGATAAAAAGACAATTCTTTTTGTTAAAAATGAAACTTGAAAATTGTTTGCCTTTTCTTGAGTTTTTACTGATGCGCACTCAAAAACTAAAGTTCAAAAATATCTTAAAAAGGTTTTTTTCATCAGAACATAAGTACAATAGCTCCTGAAAATTTTAATAGAACAAATTGACATGAACTTTTAAGGTCTAAGTCTTTTTCTTTGATTTAACGTGGAATGACGTATATTTTTGATCTGAAATATCCCCTTGAAACTGGTTTGTCTCAACAATGAAAATAATACTTTTTAGTCAAGAAAAGTGTGTTCTTTCCAATGATGTAAAGAAAATTGAAATTCAAGATGACCCTTTTGAGATATTGCCCTTTGAAATTGAGACAAAATTGAGAAAAAAATTTTTTGACTGGAATTTCAACTCGAATAATTCAGCAATTATTTGAGCTATCGAGATGCCTCCTTTCGGACTCCACACCTTTCGGACGAACTATCAGGCAACAAACGAGGAAAGAATTATCTTCAGGAAGTCATTCTCTCAGCAGATACAAGCTGATAAAGTATGGTCAAAGTTTGCCAAAATACGATTTTTTACCAACTTTGGCAGCAAATTGCAAAAAATCTACAGTGCATTGAGCTTTTATTACACAAGTAGGCTATTCTACTCAAAACAGTGATCAGAATCACCACATTTGAGCCTGAGAATCGTCTTAGGTGGCGAGCAATAAAAGCACAAACTTGACGATTTGATCATTTTTTCACGACACGAAAAAGAGGCCTTTACAAAATAATTTATATTGGGTGAACCATAGGGCTTATAGAGCTATAATTTGGTATAGCTTCATGAAAGTCTTATATGTACACCCAAAAAAAATTTCATCAAAATCGGAGGGGGTCGAGGGGAACGACTCGTACACTTGACATGGAATGACCCGTATGGTTTTTATACTTTTTATACTGATCGTGTTATATTTCGTCACAGTGATTGGTTTTTCATAGATTTGGGTTTCATGGAGAAAATTTTAAACTCATATAACTTATGTCAAAAACATTTCCAAAAAAAAAAAAAATTTTTTTTTGCGAGTTCAGGCAACATTTTTCAAAGAAGTGTTGCAAGGTTAGTTTTTATTATTTTTTTCTATGTTCATTCAGTTTTCTTGTAGTTTAACATGAAGTACACATTGCATTAGGAATTTTTAAGCAAAGTATTATTAATAAGTGTTTAAGGGGAGGGGTCCCATTCACACAGTAGTTTTTCCCCATTAGGGTAAGTGGGTTCACTCACTATGGGGTAAATGAGTCCCCTCATAATAATGATGATTTCAAAATGAAAAGCAATTCCGATTAAGCAATTTCTAAGATGAAATGACAG
Source organism: Uloborus plumipes (assembly GCA_038373865.1). Lineage (NCBI taxonomy): Eukaryota > Metazoa > Arthropoda > Arachnida > Araneae > Uloboridae > Uloborus > Uloborus plumipes. Next base: position 124,546 of record JAXGGA010000629.1, read on the forward strand.
ATAATGATGCAGACTAAGGATTCACCGATTAATCGGTCATAATTGGCCACTTCGCCGGTTAATAATAATCGGCAAAATGTTGCCGATTAATCGGCGGCAAAAATATTTTTAAATATCATTTTTAAAGCATATTTTCACCAAGAAACTATAATAAATAATTTTATTTACACTAAATAAATGTAACTTTCTGCAATCCTTACTATAACATGCAAGATGTGAGTGTGTACAGAGTAAAAACAAAACAAATAGTTCATTCAGAGCATAAAACTGAATGGAATATTAAAAGAGAACCCTCACAGCCGATATTCAAATGACACTATTAGAAATAATAAAATTCCTGAACTTTCAAATTGGAATTGGAGAACATGAGTGCTTCATTCTATTTATAATCAGACAAATTTTGCCGATCAACAGGTGGAAAAAATGTTTTAAATAAAATTACTTTCAGTATGCCTTGAACAAGAAACTATAATGAATTAATTTACAAAAAATAAATAATTTTCTTGAAACAAAATTATAATATGTAGTACGAAAGTGTAGTGAGTAAAAATAAAACAAATAACTCAAAGAATGAAAAAAAAAATGCTCTCAGTTGATATACATGCTTCAAAAATGAATTTTTCTATTTTGCATAAATATGCATATATAGACAATTTTGCAACATTTTTCATATGTCGGTACTTTTCTCCTTAGCATAGCGCTTTTAGATAATCTCTAATTTTCAAAAAAGAAAAATCTTGAATTAAATAGCTACTTACAATTGAAAAATAAATTAGTGTTTTAATTTAATTTGATTAACTATAATATGAAAATTGGTTCAAATAAATTTGATAAAATGTTGAAATTATTTTTGGGAAAATTAGGAAAATGGAAGAAAAAAAAATCTTGTCTCTGACATAAATTAGTAACTATTTCCAAACTCTAAATCGAAAAGAAAGGGGGGGGGGGGGGAATTGATGGTGAAATGGATGATATTAAAAAAAACTGATCATTAATCGGCCTGACCGATTAATCGGCCGATTATCAACAGCCGATTAATCGGTAATCGGTAATCGGCCAATTTGCTTATCGGTGCATCCCTCATGCAGACCTAGAAGGAATTGATGGTTCAGCTACAAAAACTGCACAAGATGGTAACTATATATTTGGGAAACTTGCATCGAAGAAAACTAAAGAATTATGAAGTTCTACTTTTAGAATATGATATGAAAGAAGAAATTACTGCTAAATTTAATAGAAAGAATAGAAATAGCTACACTTTTTATTGGTTTGATGTAAGTAACGTTAGAATTATAACTGAGGATGAAATGATAATGTTTATCCCGCAGCAAACTTCAAATAGATGCTGGCATTAAGTGTTTGCATTTTTTTTCAACCAGTATATATTTTTCTATTTTACCGAAATTGATCTCAATCGACTCTATTATGTTTATTCAACACTAATTTATGTGTAAAAGCAAAAAATATGCCTAACGGCATTCAGATAAGTTAAAACCCATCTTTTGCAGTTGACATGAAACATTTGTAACCTACCTACAATGCTCATACATGTTTTTTAAAACTTTGTTTTGACGTATTACCTTATAATCTATTCAAATAAATATTTAAAAAATAAAAATTGTTATATTACTGGAAATTTATCATTTCAAGCAATGTTATGCCAGCATACCCCGATGCATCTGCCAACTTATCCCGACTCCGGGGTAAGTTGGCACTGTTGAGGAGCCTTCGAAAAATATTTTTCACGAGTTTCCCAGTGAATTTTAGATGATGTTCCTAGTGGTTTTTTGTAGCCAAGATGTTACTCTATTAGAGGCATAAATTACTTTTACCATAAGTACCACTGAAAAAATTAGAAAAATAGAGAAGCAAAAACTGTGCCAACTAGCCCCGGGCCCGTATATACATAATAGAGATGAAATGGAATGCCAAGGGGTAAACTCTAATTCTTCAAAGTGTCCTGAGCATTACAAAAGTTTGGGGAACCTTTACTCTAATTTAGTTCAAATAAAACAAAGATATTGTCAGCAGTTAAAGTATTTTTGGAAAAAAAAAAAATAGAACCGACTTCAGTTGAAATTGCTCTAAAAAGTAAAAAATAATTTTTTTCTTTGAACACCATCGAAACTACTTTTAAACATAAGTTTTGAAGTCGATGCAAAAACGATAGGTAAAATGATATTTAACCATATTTTGCCAACTTTTTTCAGAGAAACCATTGAAAATTAAAAGCAGAATATTTGTACCATTACACGAATGTGTGGTAATCAATGAAATGTATCCATTAAAATTGCATTTATAGTTGAATTGTAGTTGCGTATGATTCTATACATTGTTTTTGCGCCGACTTCAAACTTATGTTTAAAAGTAGTTTCGATGGCGTTCAAAGAAAAAATTATTTTTTACTTTTTAGAGCAATTTCCACTGAAGTCGGTTCTATTTTTTTTCCAAAATATTTATTTCATTCTTTTAGTGTAAATGCACTAAAATAATCAAAATAAGTTAAAAAACCATGCAGCTGTTCAAAAAATCCTTGCAGACCTGGACTCGATCTCATTCCATCAGGAACTTCAACCCGACGCGTTTAACCACTTGACCATCGGGTCGCTCATTGAAGTAAGGATTTACGATAGCACATATTGTTTTAAATAACATGAAATTTTAGTTTTTCGATCATAACTTTTTTTCTAGTGAACAAATATCGTCATATGAATACATGGTAACTAAGTTAATCATCTCCTATCGATTTTTAAAAAATCGTCCAAATCGGTTCAGTAGATCAGATGTTATGTGCGAACAAAAAAAAAAAAAAAAACATACGCTTTAAATTGAGAACTTCCTCCTTTTTTGAAGTCGGTTAAAAATTGAAAGTAAAAGTAAGTAATTTGAATTGTGGGGGAAGCGGTTAGAGTAAGACTTGAAAAATTGGTGCAAGTTTTTGCATTTCATGCAAAATAATTTTCAACTAAAGTGGACTCTAGCTTTTTTCAAACACCGCAAATCAAAATCTTATTTTTTAAAAATTTGTGTCACTTTAATGGTCGTTCATACCCCCCCCCCCCCTCTCGCAGTGCAAAAAAACATTACACAGCAGATTTGGCCTAATAACTCAACACTCATGGTGTTTGATACATTTTATTTGTTTGTAATGATGTTTTTTTGGTCACAACTAATATGAAAATCACAAAAAATAGCTACTTTAATTTTTAACATATATTTATCATCTTCAGAACTTTTGACTTTTAATTTTACCTTGAATTTGACGTAAATGCAAGGTATAAAATACAGAATTTTATAAAGGTACAAAAACTAACATAATATAATTAATTGTGTATATAATTTTTGAAAAAATAACATAAGTGCCGCAAATCAAAAACCATTTATTGCCACAATCGATACATAAAAAGTCTTATTAATTAACAATGTATATTGTAACCGAAAAAAAAATTAAATTCGTAATCTTTTAGTTTTGCGTCATCCATTACCTCTTTCGTAACGATATTGCATTGTTTTTTGAAGTCGGTTAAAAATAAAAACAACCTCCCCTCCATGGGGGTTCAAAGCCCCCCAAAATGGCGCAAAAGTCCATAAGAAAATTCTACAGCATCGAAGAGCCCCGTTGCCAATTTTGACGAAGATCCGACCAAAACTGTCATTTTGTACTATAAAAAATATGGGGTAGATCCCCATGGGGGGATGTACCTGCATAAGGACATTACAATCAGTAAAATAATTTTTTAAAAAAACCATGCAGCTGTTCAAAAAAATCCTTGCATACCTAGACTCGATCTTATTCCATCAGGAACTTCAACCTGACGCGCATAACCACTTGACCATCGGGTCGCTCAGTGAAGTAAGGATTTACGATTGCACATATTGTTTTAAATAACATGAAATGTTCGTTTTTCGATCATAACTTTTTTTCTAGTGAACAAATATCGTCATATGAGTACATGGTACCTAAGTTACACCATTTCCTATCGATTTAAAAAAAATCGTCTAAATCGGTTCAGATGTTATGTGCGAACAAAAAAAAAAAAAAGTATACGCTTTGAATTGAGAACCTCCTCCTTTTTTGAAGTCGGTTAAAAATATAAACTAATCATTTTCATTAGGAAGAACATGACATTTTTATTTTCAGAAAGATTACAAGTATGAGTTCAATGAATTAAATTTATGTGTGCATCTGTTATTTTTAACTGTTGAAGCTAAAAGAAGCTAAGCCGAAGAGAGACAACTAGACATAGTTAAGCAACTCCAACCATCTTCAATACTTCGTTTTCAAAATCTTGGAAATGGCCATGTATCGAGTGACCAGCTCCTTCGAATGCAACCAAGTTTGCTTTCGGAAATAGTTTTTTGATGTCTTCTTCATGCTCATTGCTGAAAAATAAAGTAAATTCTTATGGAATACGCCCGTAATTGGTCCACGACATGATATAGGGCAGACCGACCAGTGAATGAACACCTAAGCGAAATTTCATCTTCGGCAATTTATAGTGCCGTTAGAAATTGAAGGGGCAAGTGGATAAAGGTGATATGTGACAATTTTTGTTTTACTAACTTTTTACCATGGATGAAGGTGTTAAAATGGTTTTTTTTTTTTTTGAAACCTTTTTCTAGAAATTAAAAAAAATGTCACATATCACCTTTATTCACTTGCCCTTCAATTGTGTTTGTGAGTTAACACAGTTGAACACACACTAATTTGAATTTGTGTAAATCGGCGAAATTCAAATGTCACATATCACCTTTATCCACTTTCCCCTTCAATTGTAGCATTTCCCAAATGACAGTAAAAACACTTTAGATGATATGTGTAATAAATTTTCAAAAAATGCGAGAATTTTAATGGTTTTGCATTAGTTTTGTGCATGGAGAGTGCAAGAAATTAAATGGACAAAAAGTGCCCCGACCCAGGGAATAAACACCACAACCAGTAGGCAAGCACAGAACAGCAAGGGCCGTGGTAGCCGATCGGTAAGGCGTCGGATTCGGGACCGGAGGGTCTCGGGCTCGATCACAAAGATCCACCGTCTTCATTAATGGTTGCTGGGGACGTTAAAAATGTCGTGGTCACAAAGTCCTCTAAGTGAAACGATACTTCTGGGGATGCTGGGCCAAGGGTTTGCCCTGCCCTTGGTCTGGTTCAAAAAGAACAGAGCGCTCTTCAAGGCACTATCCCGGTTAAACCACGAGTTGTGGTAGGTACGGGGGACCCTGGAGTATGTGAAGTGCGAAGTGAAGTGAAGAAGAAGGCAAGCACAGCATATTTTTGCCGTTTTCTTTTTGGAAATGTGTAAAAGGATGTTATTACTGACGGTTCATCGCAAAAAAATAAATAAATAAATAAATAAAAATAAAAAATAAAAATAAATAAATAAAAACTTATTTTTCCAAAAGATACCGAAATGTTCATTCGTTGGTCGGTCTAAGCAACATTGCCACGTAACGGCATCCAAAAATGACTTCTTCAAATATCTCAAAAAATTCATTTATGCAGATACCGCTCTTTACCTTCTCACAGCAGTGCAATCCATATCAGCACATTAAGCATTAAATTCCAGTAAATAATAAAAGTGTCATTTTTAAAGCACAAATTCGTAAAATAATTTTAAAAATATTTTTCGGTTTCTAGGAACAGTTTCTTCGATGCAGAAAACGTAACGAATGTTCGACGCTAAGACGCGGTCACTAAAAAGTGCTGTGAGCTACGTTCCTTGTAACCCTAAAACAAATGTACACAATATTTTAGCAGATTTCTGATTTGATAACATTGATTTTATTCATTCTTTTTTCCGGCAAAAAGATGTTTTTTTTTCTTGAATCTTTATCCATCATTATTAATACGCAAATTCATCAAAAGTTGGAGAATGTGGGGCAAAGGGAAATAGTTAAAATGATTCACCCTTTTTAAAAGGAACGAATTGGAAATTTGTTTTGAAAATGACAGTACATAAAAGAAGATTATTGTATTTTTTAATAGAGTTTTCGTTGAAACATTATTTTTCGCACAAAAATTGTACCGTAAAGTCGGGTTACTTGGACCCACAAGGAGGTTACTTGAGCCAACAGTAAAATGATAAAATCTGGGTTAGGTACTAGCATTAGAGACTGCAGAGTGCTTCTACCTAGAGGAGAAACGAGGAACTACGTGCTAGTCTTCAACTAATAAGTACCAAACCTAGATTTTATCATTTTACTGTAATGGGCTCAAGTAACCCCCTAGGGTCCAAGTAACCCGACTTTACGGTACCTTCAAAAAAATAGTTTAAAATTTTCTCCTCATTCTTTTCTGGAGCAAAGTGGAAAAAAAAAAGTATTTTTCCTATTAAATTTGGATCAGACTTTGTAACACAAAATTTCTCTTAACAAACTCCATTTGTAGTCTCGCAGGAGCCTGTGGGCTTATATACCAAATGCCATTCAAATTTCACGACAGGCCTATGGTATTGAGTGTGATCTTAAAATCTGTGAATCTTAAAATCTCGGAGTATATTCTTGTACACATTAAAGAGATTCCAGAGTACCTAAATATTCATAGAAGGTTTCATTTTATTAGCCAGACTCTTTTTTAAGCCGACGACAGCATATAGTTTGATGCAGTCTCATCCCATGTTTTAATTTGCGCGTCATTCGGGCTGCTTTATGTGTTAGAATTTTAAAAATCGATACATAGATTTTAATTAAGTATATATATAATAATTCATACTAGAGTAAACTTTTATTACGGTCGGTAAGATTAAGGTTTTTAAGTCTGATACGTTTTTATCATTATTAATTAAAGTCTTTGTTAGTTTATTTTTTCTGTCATAATGATCACGTTTTACTTCCGCTTTTTAATTGTTGCCGAAAATTAATTAATTAATTTTTAATTGTTGTAAAATAATAGTAAGTAATTACTTCCGTTTTTTAAGTATTGCCAACAACAATAAAAAATAATAGTATCTGAATGAATGTAATAAATTTAACAAACTAATTTTATGGCTTATTTCAAATCTCAAGCAAGCATGGATTTGGCACATTTAAACTAAAGAAATAGGTGGAAAACTACTTAGTTCGAATAGCTTTTACTATACCGCCTATATTTTTCCTTCGCTCAATTTTTAATTAAAATTTTATTGACTGTCTTGGAATTTACTTTAATCTAAAGATATTGAGATAAACTGAAATTTTTGAGCTTTGTAATAAAGAAATGATACATTTATTTTATTTCACTTTTTAATGCGAATCAATCTTACAAAACGTCTTTGAAATTTAAAAATATTTTTACATTTTATTCTGTTTTTTTTTTTAGTTGAAATGTCTAACTACTTTTTATCTCAGTTATGAAAATTAAACAGATGCTTTTAACTTTTTCTTATGTTGCGGCTTTCGGTCATTAATCGATACGCAATTTACGTTTAATGGACATTTTCTTTAAAAAATATTAATTCCCAAGTACTGTCACTCAAAAATTCGTATGTCCAAAACACACGAACTTCTATTTTTCAAATGTATGAGAAAAGATCTAAGATTAGAAAATTGATCTTACACTTTGAAAGGGGATTCAGTGCCGTACATGAAAAGAGCTGGACCCTCGAAAATGCCAACACTTGGGGTCCAAAATTTGAAAAAATCTTTTTCAATGACGTCTAAGATATCATCAACATTCATGGACCAGTGACATTTTTCTTCGGAGCAAGTGAATGGTGCGGTAAAGTACCTTTCTTCATTAATTGTTGCCTGCATCTGAAAGTAAAAACTAATTAGTTCTGAAGCACGTTTTTTTTTCACAACAAAAATGTAAAAGAAACCTATTTTATATCCAGAGAAATTGAGATGAGTGAGCAAAAATAAATTTATCTTAATTTTCGCACTTACTACAGATCTTTGATGTATTACACGTGTTTAACTCTCAGGACAGTGATTTGGTGTAATTTTTTAAAGTAACATCTAGGGAAAACGAAAATTAGTTTACACAGTACTAGAGTCTCACTTACAGCTACAAACTCAGTTGGAACATTTAGGTTATCTTCGAATAAAATATTTCATTTAAAAAAATTTTCTCCGGTCAAAAATACAAAGACAATTCACATTCTGATGTTTTATGGTAGGAGGAGGGGGGTACCGGTTTATTTTGTTTCTTTCAATTAGGCATTATTTTTATGCATAGTATTCATATATAATAGCAGGGATCCGCTTGTTTAGTAAGTAAGAGCGTCATATATATAATGCGAAGATCATGAGGTCAAATCCCATGCCTCAAAATATTCCATCAGCAAAAATATGACTCAAGTTCCATGAATATGAAGTATTATATAAACTCATTACAGCTTTAACTATCTAGTTTTATCGTTGTTAATATGAGTTATGAGACAAGCAAAATTTTATTTTCTATCGTTAAATTGCAGTGTATATGTTTTAAAATGTTTCAACAAAATATAGGCATCGATATCAATTTGCTTTTTTATTTTATTACGCATCACGTTAATGAATAGCATCCCAGGATGGAGGTCAATTAGTTGTTCAGCGCGAAACCACAATCGAGTTGTTGCATTAAAACCAAAAAAGAAAATTTGATTTTAACTGTTAAATCTCAGTATGCTCATATATTAGTTCTCAAGGGTGTTTTCTTTTTTTTTTTTTTGGGAGGGGGAGGAGCGGTATGCCATAACTTTGTAAGTTGTTCATCAAACTTCATAAATAAGGCATCATTTTGAAGATTTTTTCCCTACTGTCGCAAAATATAAAGAAAAAATTGAGGCTTTTAATTATTTATTTATTTATTTTTGGAAAAAATACACTAAAACAAGGAAACATATTTTTTAACTCTTGCTGTCGAGCACTACTGCTTTACACAGGTCAGCTAGTTGATAATAATTGTATTGATTTTTAACTTGCAAAAACTTAAATTTCACTCTGCTAATTCAGCCTTTAGTAAGGAATGCTCTTTCGCTCAAAAAACCAATTGGATCATTCTCAAACTGCTAGTTTTTTATTGTCCTATTATAATGCGTATTCTAAACTTGAAAATGTTGAAAAAAAAAAAAAACGAAACTATGCGTACTTCAAGGAACTAACATTTTGGTCAAGATTTTGAAAAGGATGAAATGTTGTGTACTCTGCAATCCGAAACATAAATATTTTGGGAAAGAAGGGTAATGACGCACAACGGGAAATCCCGCATACAAATATTTCTAAACAGCGCGGAATTAAAAACTTGCAGTCGGTACGTCCTTATAGCAAAAATAGTTTTAGTATCCAATAAAAGAACAAGAATTTTATCATTGTCGGATGGAAACTTATTGTGTCTTCACGTTATTAGTTTCAATAGATTTTCTATAAAATTCTACAACATCTTGTTTAATATTAAGTGTGCACTCTTATTTTTAAATGTTAATTTATTCAATACGTCTATAGAAATACACGTTCAACTGCACGTTTGAAAGTTAATTTTTTTACGGCTTTGTAACGCATAATACATTAAAATCCAATATGGTAATGAAGCATGAATGACGCTTACGTTCAATTGAGTGTATGGCTTAAAGGAAGATATTGATGAGATGCAGCTGTATGATGATGATGCTGATAACCCAGATAATTTGCTTCTAATCACAGAAGGTACAAAACAGAAATCAGCTGCCTTTGCTGAGAATTCGGTATAGATAACAAAACGTGGTTTTGCCATCCCAATATTTGGAAAGTCGTGGCAAAAAGCCTCATGGAAGGTTCACACGCAAAGACAGTGGAATCTAAAAATAACCGAAATTTCTAGTGATAGATGGAAATAAACAGGTTTTTTTTTTTTGTCGTGTGTATGAGAGTCGGGTCAAAAGTAGCAGTGAGTCTTGATGATGGGCTGTGGCATTTCAATCATGTTTTCAGCATTTAAGTCTAGCGTTTATGGCAAACTACTATTCTTCGTAGAGCAGCACTTGTAGCTGGGCAGTTAAAAACGTGGCCTGCTGTTAGCTGCGTATCTAGGCAGTTATTGCCATTTCTTTAGACTCTTTTGCCTTAATTGAGGAGCTTCATGGATTCCTTTTATTCTTTTTTTCCAAATAAACGTGGTAATATGTTTTAAAACTAATGTTTATTCAAAATAGGATCCATTTAACTCAATACAACGTTTTGAACGGTCTACCAATTTATCCATAGACCTTTTAAATAGTTGTTTTTTCGACGCTGCTAGCTCTTGGACTGTTATGCTTTTAAGTTATACTTCGTTTAAAAAAAAGTGATTTTTTTTTGTTTGTATATAAATTTGACTAACTAAAACGTTTTCTCTTAGGTATGCGTCATTACCCTACTTTCTCCTAAATATCGTGTTATGATGACTGACAATTTTTTATTTCCCGAGAATTTTCTTCTTTAGCTAGTTCCGTAACTAGTATTAGCATTCATTAAAAATGAAAAAAAAAAAGTAGAGGATGGGGGGGGGATAACTTATAATAAGATAATGTCAGTGTCAAAGTAAAAAGCGAACGGTAAATAACGTATAATCTGCTTTAGAAAATGTTCATTACTTATTTTTTTTATACTTAAAATTTTTTTGCATTGATTTTTATGTTTCTTTCCTTTAATGTCTTAAAAAACACTGTAAAAATATTGAAAATCTTCATACTACTTTTAAAATTGTAGTTTTCAACTCCGACTTTGAAAATAGTATAAAGGTCATCCATTTTAAATCCAATTTTAATATTCACGTTAAAATTTGATCAAATTTGCTGAAATAAATTGATTTCATGAACACAATAGGTATTTTCGAAGCTTATATCTGAATTAACACACGTTCTATAGTGCTACACTTGACATTTATGATGCCAACTTATTACACTTTTTGCAAATTATTCAAACCTGTTTCATCAGATGGGCCACATAACCAACGATGATTTTCTTTGCTTCAGCTTTGTTAGATCCTTTAGGAACTTTATCCATGGCAAATTTATGAATTTTCCAGAATATCAAAACCATTTCCTGATCAGCAGCAATTAGATTTGGAGATATATCTTCAGTCACTATGCTTTCAACTCTTTCTTTCTGAAAATATTCATACTTATTACAGTACAAGGGAAATCAACATTTTACTTCGCATTGAGCAATAACATAGTAATCATATTTCAAAAAATATTTATAATTTACCAGTGTTGTAAGAGCACGAATCCAAACTTTTGTATATTTTCTCTTTACATAAAAGTATCAGCTGGTATGAGAAATCATTGAACTTTAAAAATAATTTTTAGTTACCCAAAATAAAATATGCAGAATGTTTTGAGCATTTGACTTGTGTGCTTGATATTAGGATTGGGAAAGTTTTAGGTTTTATGAAGCTTCTTCATCGGCTTCTTTATTTTAAAAAAAATTTGTAAAATGAAATTGTCAAAATCAAGAATTTTTTGTTCTTTTGCCTATGAAGGGAAAAATAAAGGGGAGGGAAAAAAGTATACTAACTTACTTTTTTCCCTTCGTGTATGTTATCACATAACAATATTTATTTATTTATTTATTAAAAATAAATAAATAAATAAATAACGATTTAGCCTACCGCTGTTGACGAAAGCAGATAAACTAAAAATAAACAAACGGGTTGCCATAGGTTTTTCATCATGCCCCTTTTGTGGTTTTTCTCTGGAATTAAAACAAGTTAATCAATAGGATTTTGGTTCGATGTCTGATTGGCACCACTTTATTCTCGTCCAAGCCAAGACAAGAATATTGACAATGTTTACTTCTTTTTCGGGTAATGAAAAGGGTGATTGTCGCAAATTTCAGTTGGAATACTTTTGAAAAACGATTGCGAAAGTAATCCAACTCAATTCAGTGCCAATACATCTCCCTACTACCCAAAAATAATATTTAAAGACTAAATTTATCAAATTTGAAAATTATTTTTACAAATTCAACGGGGCGGGCCAATCACGGGTTTTAATCACAATGAGTCTGAAAAGAAAAATACACACTGTATGATACACACAAAACTTCAGGCTTCAAATTTGTCACCTAGGGTGGGAAATCTGGTCGTCAAATCAAAATTTTTTATCGTATTTATTCCGCTTATACTTTTAACACTGCTACATGGTAATCTTTTAATTTAATGGAATGGAATGTTTTATAACATGGTATTTTACTTCGATACTCACGTAGTTGAGGGCCGTATTCATAGCTACTTTCCCACCTAGACTGTGTCCAACGATGACGGCTTTTTTCGCTCCAATATCGTCCAGCAAGTGTATTATATCGTCAGACATTGCACCCACGCTTGTCTCCTTGGAGAACGGGCTGTCGCCATGGTTGCGCAAGTCTACTCGGCACACCTGAAACAATGGGCACGAAGTAAGGATTTGCAATTTCCACCGGATCGGAATCAGAATTGAGACTATACAAAAAATTTCGGTCAGTTTACAAGTATCACGGAATATAAGTTTAGCGATTGCAGCACCAGAGGACGAAGCCTCCTCACCTGCGAGTATGAAGTGCTATGCTACTCTGACTGACTGTTATTGGCCAATGCTGGTGGGTCGTTGGAAAACACTTGATGAGATTTAGAAATAGGAAATAAATTTTAATAGATATACATGAGTAAGTTGTCGAGGCTCTGATGGGCTAGAAAAATAAGGGGTGGGGGGACGAAACAGAGAGAAAAAAAAGGAAAGACTAATTCAGATCAAAAAAGATTTGAACGAGAGAGGCGATTTTTCAAAGGTTCTTTGGCTCTTTCAGGGGTAGGAAAGATTTTGTTTACGTTTTGAATTATTTTCTTAATGTTAATAAACTGATTCATTTCTTTGAATAAGTTAAAATTTTCAAGAATACTGAATTCCTTCTAGGTGCAGTTGGGATTACTAGGTACTTCAAGTGGGATTGAAGCACTGGAGATACATGCAGCACAAGGAGGTAGTTGTCCTAAAATTGCTCCAAAAGAAGGGCCTATTTAGCTGATTTTTGGGCTTTGAGAAGGCAAAGCCTTATGTTTTTCGCACAATTGCAGCAGTACACCTTGTCCTGAATACCTTTGTTAGGGCATCTGTCCTTGGTGTGTTCCACACTACACACAACACATCGGCCTTTATGAAAGCAATTGGCTGGCTACCAGGTTATTGAACACATGGCAGGCGTAACATTGTGTTGCGACTTTACAGCTTCTATTTTTTTCAAATTTGCAGTCAGTGAACATGAGAGATTTCACCTGAAGGATTTCGGAGTAAAGTTCACTATCGTGAAGTTAAATTCGGAATAGGGAGAGGGGGGTTTTATCACACCTTTTGAGTTGTGCAATTTTTATGATGTTGAAATTTAGGTTCAGACGCAAGGTCTTCGATGGTTGTAAGAGAGAGAATCCCCCTGAGCAGATATTTCTTAATTTTGGATCTTTTAGTCTTCCTGAAGTAAAACTTCACCTGATTGGATTTAAGATATGGGTCATTCCATATGAAATGAGTAAAAATGAGAAAAAAGTGATGGCCGCATGGTAATAGATTTTTATGAAATTTGGCATACAGGTTCCTTTTATGCATTTATAGAAATATCTAAAATAGTTTAGCTCAATATTTTTTATTTTAGTCGTTACATGCAACTGAATCTTAGCGTGATTGAGCATCATCCGTACAAATGCTAAATGTTGCATGTTAGAATGTTGCATGAAGAAGATTTTATTATTTATGTCATGTAAACAAAAAAGTTTTATATTGCCGTAATCTATGGAATAAGGTTATTTATCAGTCTCGCATTTACTAGTTTTATTGCAATAGTTGACTTTTTATTGAGTTGTAAAAACTGAAAATAGCACAGTTTTCACAAAATATTAAGCATTTTATTTTTTATTCTCGAACTTTAAAGAATGCATTAGCATTCGCTTGCATTAATACCCAGTAAAGTTCCAAGTATCATAAAGAAAATACCTTACTTTTGGAGTTCCAATTAAACTCCTTCTTCCGCAAAATTAGCTTTAAACTTAGAGACATTTTGTAAAATGACGATTTTCCCCTTTGCTTAGGCACAAAAATTTAACTGAGGGACACTTCGGACAACTGTCAAATTTTGAAGAAATTAAAATATAGGGCAATATGTCTACTATTAGCTTCAAAAGTCAAAAGAGTGCCTTTTTGATTCCCAAGTTTGAAAAAAAGAATCATAACAGCAGCATTCTATTGGGTCATTCCATGTGAAATGAGCAAAAATGAGAAAAAAGTAGTGTCCGCATGGTAATAGATTTTTATAAAATTTAGTGCACAGGTTTTTTTTGTGCATGTATAAATATATCTGAAAGGTTTTGGCTTAAAATTTTCTGTTTTAGGAGCTACGTGCAATTTAATATTGACCCATCCTTCACACTAATGCTAAATGTTGCACTTTTGAACCCTTATATTTTTTCAACTAGTCAATGTAAACATAAAAGTTCCATATATTTGTAATTTTTGGAGTAGGGGGATTTATCGGTTTACAGTAACTTTTTAAAAGTCACGATAATTAGCTGTTAACTGAACTGTAAAAGCCAAAAATATTTCATTTTCAACAAAATTGAAGGTTCTCATTACTTTTCTCACGCAAAAAGAAATTCAGTTGCATAATTTTAATTAATTTCCAATAATGTGTTAACGTTCACAGAAATAGCCTTAAGTTTTGAAACTGTATTTTAATTCCTTTGTTTTCAAAATATTTTTTGAACTTCAGTATATTTCGTAAAGCGATGATTTTCGCCTTCAAGTATAGGCACAAAAATTTATATGAAGGACACTTTGGAAATTGCTCCAATTTTACAAGGATATAGGCCATTATGTCTATTAATAGCTTGAAGAAGCCTTTTTGATTTCTTACCTTTGTATTAAATGGACAGAAACAACATTTTCTTCGTATTTTATGTGAAGCTCCAGGAATTCAAAGGAACAGATAAACGACTAAATGGAGCAAAAGCAAGTGTATTTAGTATTAATTTCAATTTCTTAAAAATGTGCAGGTATGATGAGTAACTTAGGGGAAAAGTCTTGCGGATAAAAGTTTATCTTAAGAAATACGAATAATAATACAATCAAAAAATGGATGAAATAATAGATGTTTTTTTTCTAATTTTCATTCTGTCCAAAAAGTTTCTTTTAGTCTCCGTTAAGATTTGCTCAGATATTGAAATGATAGGTTTTATCGCAAAGTTGCCTGTTATTCTTTCTCCACATCACGGGTGGAGATTGTAAAAAAAACAACTTTTATTTGTACAGTTAAATACAATTAAATACATATCATATAATTATTTATACTCGCAGTAATTATGGAAAGGCTACAGCAAATACTTTATAAACACTCTTTCAAGAAAAGGAAACACAAAAGAAGTGATTAAGTCTTTCTAAACTTACAATAAATGGTTTCATTGATGAAATTTTACCTGAATTCAAGTTATTCTAATGACGAAAATACGCAGAAAGGCACTGATTAAAATTTGATATTAAATAAAAGACACTTCAATATATTCCCCAAAAAAAATTGATCAAATTAGGGCATTCCTTTTTGTTCAAACTAGCATCTGAAAAAGTGGAAAAAAGGAAAATTTCGATAAATTTCAATTTTTTAAATCACGATTTCATCATTAAAATATTTGACACCAATTATTAACTTAGCCCAGGTAATTAGTAATAGATAGTTTTACGCTCTGTGTTGCTTTTTTCTCTTATTTTTTCATTGAAAAAGCTAGCAGAGCATAGGCGGACTTAGGCTGTGAATTCTGGGGTGCAAGAAACCGAGATTCCCCCCCCCCCTAAAATTCCCGGCCAATCAAAACAAAAATTTTATTTTTCCGATCAATCTGTGTTTTGGCTCACGGAACGTAAAGTTAGTAATTTTGTTCGTGGAAGTCCGGACTTGGAGAACCTCTGAAGCAAGGACGTATTTAAGGGGGGGGAGTCCGGACCCCCTCCCCTCCAAACCGGATGTCTTTTATCTCAGAACTTATATGAACATAAATATAGACATTTTTTTTTTGAAATATATTAAAGTTTAATATTTTATTGAAGTATTATCAACATTTTTCTTAATAATTCCTGGAAAAGTATTTGTCTCCTGATTTTCTTTTATTGTGAAATATTTCTTCGAAGAAATTGAATTGTTGTTTCTACGGTCAACATTCAAATAACAGGCCCTGTACTTTCGAATTAGTAACCTGACTGCCGTGATTTTTAATATCAACATACATCTTGCCTCCCACAGCTCGTTTCCATAAAAAACGAATTTTCGAATTTTTGTGACTGATGCTGTTTTTGCTCTCACTGATTCAATTATATAACACTCTTTTTCGAAGCATGAACATAAATGTTTCAGCAATGAAATGAGATGTGATGATTTATTTTTTTTCTTCACATTTAGGATGACTAAAAAATTGCCAAAAATTAATTTACTACTGCATTTTTTAAAATTAATTATACTGAATTTCGTTATCAATTTTAATTAATTAATAACATTTTAAGTTAAACATTATATGTTAATAATTATTATAGTTTTGATTGAATTAGTGTTTATGTAACCAACAATTAATACTTCTGATTTATCTTTCGTGACCTTTGACATCCCCCCACCCTCCTAAACAAAGATATAGATACGTGCTTGCTCTGAAGTACATAATATGTTGTATTTTTGGGTTTTCTTTCTAGTGAATTAAGTTGAATTGTAGCAATGAAAAAATGTAACTTTTTTCCAAACTGTTTCCAGATGAAATACGCTAAATTTATTTTTTTCAAAATTTAAGCAAAATGTTGGGGGGTGCGGGGCACCCCCCGGAACCCCCGTTAGTCCGCCTATGTAGCAGAGTTGTTTGAAATCTGAAGAAAATTGAACAGATTTCAATTTTTGTTAATATCTCGGACTTAATGAAAGCTCCAAATCAATTTAATTTTCATCTTAACTGATAGAGATTTTTCCATAGAATGCGAAAATATTTATTTTTTAAATGTATGTTTATAACTTACGGAGCTATAGAGTCACAAACTGGCTGTCATGTACTCTGAAAATTTAGGCTTAGCGTAAGCCTTAATTTCTTATGTCAATAGCAAAGCAACAAACAGTTTTTAAATTTTCATACTTTGCATTTCCTTATAGATATGCATGATTTACCCTAGTAAAAATTTTCATTGAAATCTGTGACATGTGAGCCACAGCCGATTTGCTCATTTGACATGGAATGACCCATATGAGACTATTAAGTTTCGATCAGTGGAGTCAGTTCATCAGTGGAATTTTTGGAGCCACATGACTCTTATCTTGCTGGGGGAATAATAAGAGTGTTTAATGGGCCCACAATAAGGGGGAGGACGCCCTATTAGTTTTCGTGGCGAGTGTAAAAGGTAGCTCATCATACTTTAATTTTCTAAAGTAGAGGATGCACGCAGGCTCGTAGAAAGGGTTAATGGAAATGATTCTCATCAAGTTTTTTAAGCTTCAATGTCGAAAAATTTGCTGGAAGAAAATTTCTCTGGAGATTAGGCCTAGAACCCTTATTCTCTTAGAATCATCGAAGATCGTCAAAAATTGCTTTTTTTTAAATATAAATTTCGAAAACTTTTCTGGGAGAAGGTTTAAAACACTATTTCTGTCCTCAACGGTCATCCAGGATGAACTGCAATTGGTTTTATTTTTTTAGTGGGATCTTGATTCCGAAATGCTTCTAGAGAGGAGGAGCCCCCACCCCTTTTACTTTTTTTTTTTTCAAAATACGCCATTCCTTTGTACATATTCAACAAAGCTAAATTTAGCAAATCCCACCCCTTTTAGTACATCATCGGAGATAGTCTGAAACTCTATTTTTCAAAACTCATTACCGAACAATTTCTGGTGTAATGGATCCCTCAATTGAAGGGCCATCGGACACATCGCCCCTTCCTTGCTCCCGTCCTTGATCAAATATGAAACGAAAATAAGCACTTACCTTTCTCTTAGACTTGAAAACCAGAGTTTCATACACGCCGTCCCAGTTTTGCTTCGTCTGTCCCATACCGTGTATGAGGATGATGGGTGCTTCGCTTTGGACATCATCGCCACTTTTCTGAGCACATTCGTAATCAAGGTCGACAGGCGTGTACCTATGGGAATTTTTCATCTTCTTAATAAAAATTAGATTTATTTTCTACATTTTATTTTCTAATTTTGTCAATAAAAATTGATTAACACAACTTGACCAAGGTGCCAACGAGATCAAGGTCAACTGGCGTGTCTCTGTGAGAATTTTTCATCCTCTTAATAACAATTGGATTTAATTTCTACATTTTACTTTCTAATTTTTGTCAATAAAAATTGATTAAAACAACTTGAGATCTTAAATAGAGGATTTATCTTTATAAATATTACTAGTGAAATGAACTGTTTTTGAAGTGACACTTTTTGTGCGAGGGCTTTGAAATGCTGATCTTCAACCATTTTGTGTGTCGGAAAGCGACGTAGTTTTTTTTCTTCTTTTTTTAATTGTTGCATCAAACAACGAAAAATAATGGTAATTATTAAGTTAAAATACTTCAGTTTTTTTATTGCTCCCAAATCAGTTAAAACTAAAGTTGGTTTTATTAATAAATTTAATAAATTGATTTCAAGGCTAAACTTGAACATGGATAGATTTGTGAATTTTGAGCATTTTAAACTTTTCAACAAATGCAGGTTTTCGAAGATTTCTTTGATTCAAGTCAAGTACCTCAGTTCTGTATCTCAAGGCCAGACTAACGTAAGTCCATTTTCGTAACTTTTCAGGAGAGGGCAAAAACGATTGTCGGATGCATGCAATGGATGGGATTCGTGCTTTTTTAACCCGTTTATGCCCAGTAGCCTGAAAACGGGACGCTTGTTAGTTACCGCAGACAAAGGCCTGTAATACGTATATCCTTTTACTAAAGCTGTTTTTCACAAGTAGAATATTCCTTCTTGAAAAAAATACACGAAACCGCTAGCTGGACATTAGAGTTCATTTATTGACAGTTATTTTTAGGTAAATGAGTCAAACAACGATACAGCATGGGTAATCGCAGAAAGATGGTGTTTTTTGCGAACTTATTTTTAATAAAATTAAACTATTTTAAAATGATTTGCTTAAAATAGATCACAGACATCTTCCGTAATGTTAATTTGCAAAAATGCTTGTATCAATTTTGTATAATCATGATCATTTGCTCATATATATGCCCAGTCAGTGTCCCATTAACAGGACATTGAATAACTTAATAAATATGGCAGCGGTGATCTATTTGACGCCTAAAATGTATTTAAACCATTCCAAGTAAGAGTTTTTAGCAGATAAAAATTGAAAAAAATTGTTAAAAAAAACTTGGGCATAAATGAGTTAACACTGCTAAATAAAAGTGAAGGAATTTCTTTTATAGAATAAAGTTCTCATGGGTCGATGCGGAATATAAGATTCAACATGCAATGCAATAATATAGTGAAGACCGAAAACCACCATTTTTGCTCTATTTATTTTTGAGACAAATGCGATGGGTATTTAGTATTACGGAGTCGTTGACGACACACAATTTTTTTTTCAATGTACAGCCATCCAGGTTTGAGCCACTCCGGTTAATTTCTATATCTCAACCGATGACAGTTTTTGGACGATGAACCGATGCCCATTGTAGGCCGATGGTTCAAAGATGGTGGCAGATTATTTTTCATTTCAAATGGCCATTAGCCGATGGGAAAACTTATCAAATGGCGCTGCACCATGTGCGTTTCAAACACTTTTTTTTAGATCAATAAAGTATTTAGTATTTATATTGTAGAAACCTACGGCAAGCTATAGTTAAAAAAATCATAAATAGATATATAAATATATGTTAGCAAAATAGAGACCGCCGACATGTTTACATCACTAATTTTTTAATGCAGATATTAAGTCGAAAATCACTTAAAAGTGGAGAAAATTGTATTGGCGGCAGAAATATATAAAGATGAAACGGCAAGAATAGGGTGGGTAAAAGCGCGCTATGGACCTCCGTGGCACTAAAACAAAAGCTTCGTTTTCTATGCCGGTGGGTGTGGGTTCGATTGCCGGGTGTAATTTCCTCTCTTTAGTGCTGTAAATATTTCTTGCATTGTCTTGTATCAAAATCAACTTCGAAAAAATTGTTCTCGTGTGGTAAAATATCGTCGTGTTTACGGATCTACAATTTTACGGCACAAAATTGCTTTTTAAGGTAAAAAAAAAACGTCATACATTCGGATATACACTGCGACTTTTGAGGAAAACAATTGTATTCGTACGGTAATTCGTACGGTTACTACGCAACTTTTACGGTTTTGTAAAACCAACCCAGCTCTTGATTTAAAACCGTAAACTTAAAAGGTTTTTTTTTCGGTGCAACATGATGGCTACTTTTCTATTAGACTTTGTATATTTCATGCAGTCTTTTTGCAAATAATGTAATTCCTAAAATAAATAACGAAAAAAATAAATAAACTTTAGAATGAACATTTAGCTTTTTTCCAACATACAAAATAAAGTCCTTGATCGGAAACATAACATTCGATACAAAAATCTCTTTTATATAATTTCTGTATAAAAGCAGTAGCATGGATTTGAAGAACGGTACCATCTCGGATCGAAACGGTTTTTGTAAGTGTCTCTGCTGACCCTTAATTGAATTGTATAGCCATAAGAGCAACATTCCTTCCTACCAAGAACACTGCAAAAAAGGAACTGTTGTTTTTACAGTATAATTCTGGCAGCCTATGTTCCAATTTAAAACTGTAAAACTCACTGTAATAAACTGTAAAACTAGCAACTTTATAGTTTCTTACTGTAAAGTTAGAAATTTTACAGTTTATTGCAGTAAAATTTAATTGTATCATACTGTAAAAACAAAAGTATAATACAGGCAGCAGAGGTTTCAGTTTAAAACTAAAATGAACGGTAATAAACTGTTGAATTAACGATTTTACCGTTTATCACTGTAAAATTAGAAATATTACAGTTTAATACTGTAAAAGTAACAATATTAGTTTGTTACTGTAAAATTAACAATTTTTACAGTTTATTGCTATGAAATTAGCTATGTTATACTGTAAAAACAACATTTATTTTTTACAGTGTAGCATCTTCTTATCACAATTTGCAGTTTTGACTATAATGTCAGTTATGGGAATTGAATCTTTTTTTTTATTTCTTTGCCGATAAGATAAACACCGGAAATCAATGCAATTTCCTGGCAATTATACATAAATACTCACTTTAATTCCGTGCTTTGAGTGCTTGTTACGAATTGAAATGCAATCAGAACAATGCAGATACTTGTCTTGTATATCATCTTATCTAGAGAGAACGATACAAAAAATAGCTTCGTTTAATGATGTTGTGACAAAAAAGAAAAGAAAAAAAAATCAGTTTCTTACCGAAAAGAAAATTTAACAAAACACAAATTCTCGATGTGTTATAAAACTTTTTTTGAGTGCTAAAGCAAATAAAACGTTAAAAGCATAAATATGCTGGAACATAGTAGACACGTATTTCGGCGTTACAAGGAACGCCTTCTTCAAAGCTTCGCATTGCGAAAGGCATTCCTTGTAACGCCAAAACACTTGTCTGCAGTTTTCCTGCACAGTTGTGCTTTTAACGTTCTTTTGTTTGCTTTTTTTAAGTAGAAAATTGTTTACATTTTTCTTATTTTAAAATATGCTTCAGCTGATAACTTTAGGTGTATTTTGAACAAAGATTCGTTTTAAACAACGGGTTGCTTGTTTATTTTTCTACTTTGTTAGTGAGAGCAATCATGCTGTCCATCAAAATTAAAATGGGTGCATTTTTCTGTACTCAGTAAATCATCACCGTAAAAGAAAAGTGTGGAAGACTCCCCGATAATCCGAATCGTGGATAGTCGGGAGTTTATTGTATCTCAAAATCTCATTTTTGCACTGCCAAAAAATGAACTGTTGTTTTACAGTATAATACTGGCAGCCGAGGTTCCAATTTAAAACTAAAATTCGCAGTGATAAAATGTAAAACCAGCAATTTATAAAGTGCAATGAGTTACCGCCCGTAAGCCAGGGCTGAGGCAGAACTGAAGCAAAAGCACCCACAGCTCGATCACAGCATAGGATGCTATGATCGAGCTGTGGGTACTTTTGCTTTAGCAATTTATTATTTCTTTCTGTAAAGCTAGAAATTTTAGTTTAATGCCGTAAAATTTATCTGCATTATACTGTAAAAACAACAGTATAATACTGGCAGCAAAGGTTCCAGTTGTAAAATGCACGGTAATAAACTAAAAATACCAATTTTACAGTTTATTACCGTAAATTTAGCAATTTTACAGTCTAGTACTGTAAAAGTAGTATTTTACAGTTTATTACTGTAAAATTAGCAATTTTTACAGTTTATTACCATAAAATTAGCTGCATTATACTGTAAAAACAACGTTCATTTTTTGCCGTGTGCAGACACTACCTTTTACCTTCCTATGGCAGTGCTACTCTTTTGCTGTAAATGGGGCAATTTCACTGTAAGTAGGGTGCATCGAAAAAAACTCTTTTTTTTTAGTATCAAAATTCTACTAGTGCGGAAAAGATGCCTTGTGTTATTTTTAGGCTGTGTGCAAAATTTTATTGAACTGAGTTAATATTTTCAGTTGTCTCTGGGGCCGTTTGTAATGCAAAATTCATTATTTTTCAATATTTTTTTTAAGAATAAGAAATTGGATTCCTTAGTTCTAAGAGTGCCGAAAAGTTTCCGTGTGGTACTTACTGTCTGATCTTCTTAGGTAAAACCTTCCGCGTATTTACGCATGCGTCACTTCTCTGATTTTATCAAAATAGGGGTGATAGGTAAGATAACAATAAGGAGAAGAATAGTAAGAAGCATTTTTAGCCTTATCAAGCAACGTAGAACGATGCTAGTTTCAAATGCATAGTATAGTTGAATTTGTCTCTCAATAGGATAGAAAAAATGCAAGATTTAAATTGAAAACTTCGGAAAGTTCCCATCCACGACCCATCCCCAATTTTTTTAAATTAATGCTGTAGCAAGTGCAGACAGTATCCTTGTAGTGTGTATAATTTTCCATTCAGGTGGGTCAATGGTCAATGGTTTTAGTGATTTCTAAGTCCGTTCATCATACAAAACTCTTTAATTTTATCATTTATTTAATACTTTTTATTATTTTTTTAAAAAGAAATTATAATCCTAAATTCCAACAGTGCCAAAAATTTGGCATATTGTGTTGTGCATTGTATCCAACGTGTGCCAGCGTGTGCAAATTTTTACCTCTCTGGAAACTAAGGATTTTTTTCAAAAAATATTGAAAAACGATAAAGTTAACGATTTATGTATAATGAACAACCACAAAGGTAAAAAAAGTCATTGACCCACATCAATAAAAAATTCTACGCACTCTAAGGGAACCAAATGGAAACTTTTTGGTACTATTAGAGCTACGGAATATAATTTCTGATTCAAAAAGTTTAAAGCTCTGAAAAAAAAAAACTATAACATTAATAAACTTAGTATAGTAAACGGCCCCAGAGATCACTAAAGCCTAACCCACATGAATAAAAGTTTGCACTCACTATAAGGATACCATATGGCAACTTTTCGGCACTATTAGGACTACGGAATAAAATTTTCTATTTTCTAAAAAAAATATTGAAAAGTAACTAGTTTTGCATTATAAACGGCCCTAGAGGAAACTGAAGATATTAACTCAGATGAATAAAATTTTGCACAAATAACTATTAATGACATAAGGCAACTTTTCCGCAATATTCTAAATTAGAAATTAAAGTTTTTTCGATGCACCCTACTGTACAGTAAAAATACAAAAATATCTGCGAGATAACATTTATCTACCGTCTTCAAACTAAATAAATGAATAAAATTGTTTATGAAAATATTAATTTTAGTCTTCGAATTTTTTCCCTAATAAACAAAATGGTGTTACATTAACATTATTTAAATAAGAAATCTTTAATTATGCAAATATGGATAAATAAAAGAAGTTAAAAATTAGAAAGAAAGAAATGGAATTTCTTTTCTTAATTCGACAAATTATACAAAAAAGAAAAAACAACATTAATTATAAGAAAAATTTTAATACAACAACTGAACAAAACCATTTTTTGAAACAAATAAGCTTTTAATAGATTTTTAATTAACATCAAAGTACATACCTAATATTCGTTACTAAACTATTTAGCTTATTAGTACTTTTTGCTATTATGACCTCCCATAACTGTGTGGAAAATTTCCAATGCATTGCATAAGTTACTGATAAAATTATCATTTTTTTTCAAGTTATCTATGTTATCTCATATGTGCTGAATTCCGATAAACTCGAAACATTACAATCAACTTAAAATATCTTATTGTATAAAAAGTAATTCAATACTTTTTTAGGTGGCAATAAAGATGTAACATTTATAGCATTATATCTCTCTCTTTCACCCGGTGAAATCATAACCTAAAGCAACTGATTACTTTTCAAACTATTTCCATTAAGAATGACTGATCAAGCAACTGATCATTATCTGTTCTTATTTCTGATTAATTAGTTAAAATATTAATTGCTATACTTTTATGTAATTGTTTTATTTATTAGCTAAAATACTAACTGTTGTAGTACGTTATCGCTATCTTTTATGTTATTCAATGGCTCGTTCTACTTTAAATCAACAAAGCACATAACTCTCTTTTTTCCCCAAAATTTTAAAGGACAATACCTTTTAAGTTTTAAAGTTTGGGAAACACTTCTTTTTAATACAATCGCGATTGCTTATTTCTTTCATTTGACCGTCGTTGATGCTTCTTTAATTGCTTGTTCCTTGGTCCTCTTTTAATGTTATTTTTCTATATTTTATAATGCAACTCCTCTGTCACACACATACCCACACTGGCACACACACAAACATACACACACTAGCACACCCACGCATACAGACGCTCACAAGCGCACACACACACATCTCAACTCCACTGTCCAGGAGGAGGGACATGCTTGCGGAAGTTTTGCTGCAATGCAAAAAATGAACTGTTGTTTTTACAGTATAATTTTGGCAACCGAGGTTCCAATTTAAAACTGTAAAATGCACAGTAATAAATTGTAAAACTAGCAATTTTAAAGTTTCTTACTGTAAAGTAAGAAATTTTACAGTTTATTGCCGAAAAATTTAGCAGTAAGGTACTGTAAGAACAACAGTATAATACAGGCCGCAGAGGTTCCAGTTTAAAACTATAAAATGCATGGTAATAAACTGTTAAATTAGCAGTTTTACAGTTTATTACTGTAAAATTAGCAATCTTTACAGTTTATTACTATAAAATTAACTATATTATACAATAAAAACAACATTCATTTTTTACAGTGTACGTGTCTTATGCTGTTTGTATATATGTGAATTGTGTAAATTCGAGAGGATCGGGAATGAATAAAGAAGCTCGATTCCATTGGACAGGAGTAAATTGTAGAAACTAAAAACCTAACGAGTTGCTTCCTATCGCAAGCCATGCTTGCGAAAAGCATAATTTTAATTTAAAACGTTTTTTTTTTTGTAAAATTTTCAAGTTGAGTATGAAATTAAATGCATGTAACTGGTCTTTAACTGGATGAGCTATTACACAACTCTAACTCCCATTGAATTTGAGTTATATCATTTTAAAGCACTGCCGCCAAGTAAAAAAAAAAAGTTCGCTTAAATGAGTTTCAAAAATTAATTATTTATAAATTATGATTAGTAGCTTATTTTTTAGAAGGTGTATTTAAATTTAAGGGGGATGTCAAAGAGTAAGACATCCGAAAGTTTCATGAAAATTTGAGATAGTCAGGTTCAGATTTTTAAATTTCATTGAGCAACCACGAATTGCTTAGTATCCTCTCTTAACTGTCGTTGACGCTCCCTTAATTTTTCAGGTTACTAGGATAACGAGAATAAGTTTACCTCGTTGTTCTTAGTATATATTTAGAGAGACTAATTTTATGCTGCCATGGTTACAAATCATCTGCGGTTTCCGTTCATTCATAATTGTTGTTTATTCATTTTCATTTATTTGTTTCTGTAAGGCTTATTTCTGGCAGATTTTGCATTAAAAACGTTTTTTATTTTTTGGTAAAAAATCATGTTTTTTTTTTCCTTTAGGAAATAACCTCTATAGATAAACACAAAGAGCAAAACTTCATCTAAATACAAAATTTCCAGATTACTAATTTTCATCATTTAAGACTTATGAGTAACCATATCTTTATTTAACACATCCTAAATAATATTTCTTTTTGTATGCATATGCCTCCCATTAGATCGAGAAAATCACCAGTCCCAGTCATACTATGACGGGTGCGAATTCTTTTTCCATTTCCAATTCAAACCAGAAAAACAACAAGACCAGTAGGGTCTTTACTTAGTATTCAATTCGTTTAATTTCGAATGAAGGCCAGAAGCTAGATGCTGTATGCTTTTTTACTATATATGTAATGCAATGACGGCCTCAATACAATCATGTGTTGAAATTTTCGCATTTCAAATCATAAAGCTAAACCATAAGTTCAAGAGCATTTTATATGCTACTGTAAAAATAAAAAATAGGAATTATTTCTTTGTTTTGGACTTACACAGAGAAAAATAGTATTTCTGGTGAATAAGTACAATATACATTAAAAGGTTCAAGTCATCGTTTGCGTATATTCATGAATTAATTTAATCTTTTCAAGAGCGTTACATTCAAATTAGGGGAAACTAGGGAGATTTGTTCCATAGGGGGACTAATAACCCATGGGGATTTCTTTCATAGAAATAATATTTAGGAAAAAACTTAGTCATATTATTGGTTGAACAATCACACAACAGTAATTTGCAGACAAAAGCAATTTCAGAATTATCTGAGATTTTCAAGAAAGTCAGTGTGAAATGATGCTGTACCTTTGAAATAAATTTTGAAAATTCGGAATTTGTGAACTTTTTAACTTTAAATTTTGAGGCTACTTAACCAAGTAATTACTATATTTACTGTGATTAAGACCTGAGTAGTCTTTCCAATGTTTAAAGGTGAGTTTTCCCAACCTGTAGATTCTGACACTTTATAGTCGCAATATGAAATACCACTAAGTATTTACAATGCAAAAAAAGCTGTTTTTACAGTATAATACTGGCAGCAGAGGTTCCACTTTAAAACTAAAAGCAGAGTGATAAACTGTAAAACTAGCTATTTTACAGTTTATTACTGTAAAACTGGAAATTTTACCATAAAACTAGCTGTATTGTACTATAAAAACAACAGTATAATACTAGCAGCAGAGGTTCCACTTTAAAACTATAAAATGCACGGCAATAAACCGTAAAACTAGCAGTTTTACCTATTACTGTAAACTAGCCATTTTAGTTTACTTACATTTCATTTCACTCTCCAGGGTCCCCCGTACCTACCACAGCTTCGTGGTTTAACCGGGATAGGGTCCTGAAGAGCGCTCTGTTCATAATTTTTGAACCAGAACCTAGGGTCGAGCAAACCCTTGGGCCCAGCACCCCCACAGGTATCGTTTCACTTGGATGACTTTGTGACCACGACATTTTTAACGCCTCCCAGCCACCATTAATCAAGACGGTGGATCTTTGATCAGCTGGGATCCCTCCGGACACGAGTTCGATGCCTTACCGATCGGGCCACCACGGCCCCCTTAGTTTACTTACAGTAAAATTAGCAATTTTACGGTTTATTACTGTAAATTTAGCTGTATTATACTGTAAAAATATTTATTTTTTACTGTGTAGTCAGGTCTAAACACTAAAGTAGACTAGCTTTATACCCAGAAAGAGCGAGTTCAAGACTTGGTAACTGTCAAGTTTTGTGGTGAAAAAGAGGACGAGGTATTTCGTTGGCTAAGTAGCAGAAAATAATCATGATATTTTGACTGAAATTTTCTAGCAGATTAGAAGGTAGCAGATTCAAATGACCTGATTGCTCTGCCTGCCAGCATTGCCTGTTTGCTGTGCCTGAATGAGATTTGGCTCAAATTGAAACTTGTCTCAATCCTCCCGACATTACCATACAAAATGTCAGAGTCACACGTTTTGGATTCGCCTTTTGTTGATATTGAATTGACTTAATTAAAGAAAAATTATGCAACACTTCATCTAAAGTGTGGACATTTTGAGAGACTTAAAGTATCACTTATTAAAGCTAAAAACACCATTAAACCTGTGGTTTTGATTTTAATATTTATAATATTCTTGCATTCATAAGGCGGGTCATGTCTCCTTAAGTACTGGGTCAAGTCTCCCTAGACCTATGGACATTTGACCCATATTTAGATTTGAGGCATATAATTTTTTTGAGCCATTTCTACTTCGATTTATGCTATTATTTTCAGTCACAATAATGTATTAAATGGCGCAATATTTACATAAATTTTTATTCACATCTAACTATTACACAAAAAATCTGAAAATGAATTTTCAAACGTTGAATCAAGTCTTCGAAGTTTTCCCTAAACACGTTAAAATTATATTTTTTTTCAATTACTATAGGACATTTTCAACATACGAATCAATTGTTGCACGAAACGCCGTACAAAGACTAGACTCATATACGTTAGATTTTCGTCATGAACTTTCTGAAGAATATAGACCCTGCTTCTATTTACTGCAATTAGATTTTGAAGACAACAATATTGAAGGTTTTTATCTCGGAGTAATCGAGTACAAAAATTCGAAAAGGAAAGCAGGAACTTGACAAAAAAGAAAACGCAATGTTGCAGAACCACTTTGCAATCCACAATCGGCAAAATTTTATCAATCAGAAATAATTGAATTTTTCAACAATTTTATTTACTTAGTTACTTTTTTAATTTTAATATTAAAAATCCACCCTTGCACGTACAAAGGTGGTAGACAATAAGAAATAAAAGAAAATTCAGCTGTCGCCATCTAGTGTCAATATGTTAAAGGGAAAACTTACCCTACCCTAAATTTTTTTTGTCAAAAAATGTTTTAAGCATAAATAAAGCACGATATTTTACAAAATGACTACAATAACGATTTAGATGTAAATATCCAGTAAATTGAGATAACATCGTGGGGCAGGCCGTAACTAAACTTTAGTTTCGGGGAAGGTTTTACCATACACATTCCTCGTTATATCGATATGGTGAATGAGCTAATATTTAGAAAAGTGCCAATTTGAGTCCCAAGTGAATTTTCACTAGTATTTCAATAACTAGTTAAAAAAATGATTTTCCCGAGAAAGAAGATAAGTTTTGCTTTCATTTCATCTAATAGAATCAGAAAAAAAAATTTTTTTCTTCAGAAAATATTGTTTTTATACATCAAAAATCAGATCGGAAACGTGTCCCAAGCAGCAAAGCTTAGCATGCAAACAGATCATGCGCAAGTTCTAACTTCCCAAAAAAACGCACTTGCACAAAAAACGATTCTATTTTTATCCCTTTGTTAATATTTTACTTCATTTTTGTTTTAATAGATTCCTGATTTTCTAGCCGATGCGAAATAAGCGTGTCCCTAGTTCTGCCGTCAGAGCGGTAACAATAACTTCCAATCTATGTTTAGGCTCCCAAAATCATTTCCTGCACCTATACCACGTGATACTGAGTACCTGGTGGGATGTTTTATCGCATCGTAATTAAAAATTTTGCATTTTTGCATCTAAAATTGTAGGTAAGTTTTTTAAAGTGATTTTATAAAATGTGTGTCTTTTAAGTCATCAGATCGGTAACACGCGCTAAAATACGCAGTTTTTATTATTTTAAAAATTATTTTATATATAAGTATAGTCCTTTATTACAAGTGAAAAAACCACGTGTTTGATTTTGGTTTAGCGCGATCGACTCGGAAATAAAAAAAAAACTTTGTGAGTTTGTCAGATCGGTAACAGTCTGAGCGGTAACATTGAAAAACAGCGAATATGCTACCGAACTAACTCACACGTTTCAGAATTATTAAAAGCAAAAAATCGTAGGTTTTAGCTATATATATTGAATATTTTTGTTCTTGAAAAATGAAAAGCAATTAGTTTTAGTACAATTGCTTCATTTGTGGTTTGACCTGACAATAGAAGTTAGTAAAATAAGAAAAATTGACACTGCAGAAATTAAGTTAATTAATTATTATTATTTTATTTATTTATTTATTTATTTATTTTATTTTATTTTATTTATTTATTTATTTATTTTTTTTTTTTGTGCTTCAATTTTTCATAACTTTGTTAAATAACTAGATAATAACTAGCTTGCTAAATTTGAATTTCTGATCAAGAAATTAAATTTCATGCAACTAATTAAAGAAAACAAGCAGCAGAGTTGTGTATTGAAAAAGTTGAAGTCATGTGTTGTTTCAAAACAAAACAAATATTTTATGAGCTTGGATTTCCTAATCTTATAATTTATTTTGTCTAAAAACCTTATCGCTCATTTTTATTTCCAAGAAATGCTTTTTTATAATGAAATTTGATTTTTTAACTAATATATATATTTTAATATAATTACCTTAATTCTATGTTAAAAACGCAAGGCAATGATATCATTTTTAGAGATGTTAACGAAGACTGAAAGCATAAACTCAAATATGTAGCTCATATTAACATCAGATCTGTAACACTCATCAGATCTGTAACGGCTTAAAAGTGAGTAATCTAACGAGGGGGTAAATAACTTCCTTGACCTCTCCCCTTTTATTTTCTTGCATTTAGACCCAATTTAGACTTAGAATCCAATATTAGTTTTTTTTCTGCAAAAAAATTTTTTTATCAGAAAACTCCAACTTCAAATTGGCACTTTTCTAAATATTGACTCGAATAACATTTGACTACATATTTTATATTCAATTGGTTTTCGTTGCAATACATGCTAAAAGGGTATTAATATGAAAATTGTTTTTAAAAAAATGAAGCATCTTATCAATGTAGGAAAAAATTGTGAATGTCTTTTAATCACTCAAAAGAATAGATGCATTTACGCGAATTCGAAATAATACTCCTGAAATTGCTATTTTATGACATAATAGTGTTAAACACACAGTTTAGTACTTTCAATTTTAAAGAATTTTGGTGTTTTTGTTATAGTGGTATTCATAGTTTGAAGGAAACAGGTGTATTGTTCTGTAAGAAGTGATGTTTGCGATAATTACAATGAAAATATTTTTTCCAGAAAAACACTTAATTTGTACATATTCAATGATGATGATTTAACTTTTCAAATGCAATTTCAAAGTAAATGAGAAAGTTAAAATTCAACAGCAATGATAATTTTTTCGGCAAAAAAAAAAGTGCGTGACTAGTAATTTTTGGAATAGTGTTGAAAAATTTCGGAGGGGTTTGAACCCTGAAAACCCACCCCTTAAATACGGCCCTGTCGTGGGGTAACTACTACAAGTAAGTTACTACAATTAAGTTTTTTTTTTTTTTTTTTTTTTCATTCTTCCAAGAAAACTCAGCAAGCGTCCATTTAAGTTTCAACTGGAATTTTGAACGCCCTACTTTTTTAGCCTACTTTCTGGTTAAAGTGAGAAAAAAAAGACGAAAACCGCCTTAAAAGGGCCTTAATGCATCATAAAAATATCGCCAAGTCACAAAAAAAAAGTCAAAAAGGAATTTAAAAAAAAAAGCTATCGAAAAATTAAAAATTGTAAAGTAAGGCTTTAAGATGGGTAAAAATGTGTGTCTGTCTGTCGGTCCGTCCCACCCTAATAACTTTAGAATGAACCGTCCTACCTGTAGTCTTTTCTTTTTAAGGCGATTCGAGGGATGTCGACGGCAACCCAGTAGATAAAAATGGTTCAGGTCCAGTTGATGTTGGGGGTTTGCTACGTTTTCCTGTTTTTAGCCACCTCTCCATGGTTATAATCGCATAACTAAGAAAGTGTAACGACCAAAATAGGAGCATTGTTCAGTTCTACTCACTCTTATTAAGGTGACCAAAACACCACATGAAATTGTGTTTATTTTCGTTCCGTCATCTAGACGGCGTCGCTCTGTAGGATGATGGGCCTGCAAGAAAACGGCGACTCGGAATGTATGAGTTCGAAAGCTTATGATCCCGCCTTCCCCATTTATCATTTGCATTTTTGCCCATTGAGACTTCTCCTTTCTCGGCGAAGTTTTTTGTTTCGTTTTCAAGTCAAATTTCAATCCCAACAGGAAAAAAAGAAAGATAAAGAACTACTCATTTCTAGAAAGGCAGGTTTACGGGAAAATTTTGCGAGTATTTTTCAGAAGTATTTTTTATTTTACATTTTTAGTATGTGCTCGGTTTTTTCTTTCTTTTTCTACTCGTCCTTCCTTTTTTTCTCTTTTTTTTTTTTCTAAAGGGCTGGGGGAGGGGGGGCTATCACCCCATCGCCCCTGACACGGTTACCGTTGTTCTTGTATTGCAGAGCTGCTGCACCGAGATCGCAGGATTAAATATCGGGTGTGTTTCTAGTGAATACATTTATTGAAAGAGGGCAGCACTAGCGATAGATCGTTTGCCTCGCTGATAACTCGAAAATAATAGAAAATAATGGTATATTCGTATGGTTTTTCTTCGCGGAAATCATTTTAAAATTTCTCAAAAATTCCGTTTTTTATAATGCTTTTAGTAACTTCACCTGAATCTAATGAAATCTTGCAACTCGTTTTTCACACACTTCCTGTGATCAGATTTTTTTAAAATTTAGTATACGGCCTCAAACGTCATGACAATTCAAGATTTAAACATCAAATTAATTAATTAGCCATTAATTATTAGCTTGTTTCAATTTTAAGCAGCATTTTGCATAAACCATCCAGTATGGGGGCAGAAAAATGCACTCACAAATTTGTATTATATGTCGATAGACAGCCCTGATTTTTCTGCATCAGACCGAATTTGTTAGAATGTTCCAAGGTAATTTGAAAGCATTGTTTTCCATCAATTAAATGCTAAAATGTAGGTTGGCCTTCAATAGGAAAATAAAAAAAAAAGACCTCCATTTATCAGATCCGTTATTTAGGGGAGGGGTAGAATGCTAAGAGAGGGCTGTATAGAAGATTCTATTTAGGGACTCTAAGGGTAACTTCTCTCCTATGCTTGACAAAATTGATGTATTTATGCATATGTAGGCTTGGGTTTTGATTTTTTCTTACATGTCATACATTAAGTACGCAGCTTTGCCCCGTCCCCCTCCTCACCTTCTAGAAAAATTTCCTGTCATTTTTTACATTTTGAATGCCGAAAAGAAAAAATAACTCATTTAAATAATGCGTTGTTATTCCGTTGACAAATCTCTATAGTATAAAATGTAATCTCAAAAAGCATCTGTTTGTTTGAACGCACAAAACTCGAGAACTATCTGGCCGATTATGTTAAAAATTTCAGCGTTTGTTCCTTTTCACACCGGAAAGGTTTGGGCTCCAGTTCGAAAAAGATTCGACAACCAGTTACTTTTTTATTCCAAACTGAAGGCCATTTTCAGGTAAATTGCCGAATATTGGGGTTAAAAATTACTTTGCAAATATAAAGGTTATGCCGTTAGAAAGGAAAAATTTTACTGCGGTATATGCAAGCTGTTTTAATTCTCTATCTTAAACACAGCGCGAGTTATTTGCGTTTGAAACTTGCGTTTTTCAAGGCTTCTCTCAATTTTAGAGATAACTTTCCTCTACAAAACCATCAACAAAAATCAAACTAATTGTTCATCAGTTTTCTTTTTAACATCATTGGATAGAGTGATATTTTTATCCCCGAATTAATCTCGACTTATAGTTGAGGATACATGCTTCTATCTCAAAAGGAAAAAAGAAAGTTACAGGCGTTTGAAGTTCACTGTTCTAATTTCTCTTTTTCATTCAAGCTATTACTGTTTAATTGTGTTGCCATGGCTACGTCTTTTTTATTCTTTGTTGTTTTTTATTTCTAATTTTAATTTCTTGATTTTTTTTATTTTATAGCGGTTGCTTTGAATGATTTTAAAGTGCATTCAAATCACACGGCCTGTTTTGCTTTACCTTCATAGCACGAGCACAGCCGTGCGGGTAAAACTAGTCTTTATATATATAAAACATAAACTTCAAAATATATGTGCCACCAATTTCGTTCTGCGGCCGCAGAAGCTGCTTACTAGGGAGAGTCGAAAAAAATCGATTTTTTTTATTTCGAAATCGCATTACCTCTCAAAAATTGTGGCTTAGTATCCACAACTTGGGAAAAAAAAATCTAAGTTGACGTCTTCGGTTCGCGCATGAGGCTGAAAGTTGGAAAAAATATGTTAAAAATGGAAATTTTCAAAAGAAAAAAAGAAAAAAAATTGTAACTTTTTATAATGCAACTACCATAAGCTGTAATTATTTTGTGTATTTTTAATCTAAAAAAATATTTTATAGCTATTACCTACGATCTTTAGCTTGTACATCAGCCTTAAATTGGGCTAAAATCGCCTACAATATCAAATTTCGAAAATAACGATTTTTTTTATTTCGAAATAGCATTACCTCTCAAAAGTTGTGGTTTGGTATCCAAAATTTGGGAAAAATAAAAAAAAAATCTAATTTGACTCCTTCGGTTCGCGCATGAGGCTCAAAGTTGGAAAATATATGCTAAAAATGGAAATTTTCAAAAAGTAATTTGAAAAAAAAAAGTTATTTTTTTCTATCGTTACTGATTTAAATTGTTAGTAGATAACATAATTTGAACCCAAAAAATAAAAAATAACTTTTAGAAGATACATTCTGTTTGTGCATAAGGCTCAAAATATGAAAAAAAAAAAAAAATGTCAAAAACTGAACCAGAACGCACTATGTCGGCGCTGTGCCGGTATATTTTTATCCTACAGCCGACTTGTCTAGACATTACACATATTCGAGGAGACAGTTCAAAGTCCCTGCAGTCTGCACTCCCTTTGGTTGTCACTTAGTCAGCTAGACCCCCCAAACAAACAGCATCTTTAATTAGCAACTGAAAGTGAATCAAAAAGTGCAGCGTGTTTAGCTTTGGGTGAGTTTTTTTTTTTTTTTTTTGTAACTTTATAGCATATTTTTATGCTCAAGTTTTGTTATACTGTTCTCCGTTCTCCGAATAATAAATACTGGAACACCGGAAAACTTCTAAACGTTTAATTGTTTGTTCGTTTTTTGTTGCACCGAAAGGGTTAAGTCAAAGTGTGCAATGTCACCCACATGTGCAGATGTGTTGTTAGCTTGCTTTTAAGAAAAATCGCAATATGTAAAAGGTGAACCTTTTTAAATTATTTCAGATTGCATAGCTGCTCAAATAGAAGAAATTTACTGCGAAGGTTAATACCATTGTACAGTGGTAATACCAATGTGCGTTCTATACCAATGCACAGATGTACAGTGTACATCTACAAAAGATTGGCTTTTTAGCACAAGAACACGAAAAATTCATTGCACACTTGCAAGAAGCAACGTCAAAAACGACTTCGCTTCATTGACTAAGTGATTGAGTTTTGTCTTGAAGTTCAATTTATCTTTCTTACGACTAAGTGACTTTCTAAAAGTGTAATATTTATTATGGTAATCCTTTATAACTTTTACAATACGTACATGACTGACCGTTGGTATAGAAGCTTTAAAGATCGTATGTAAAAACTTTAAAATATTTTTTAGATTAAAACTGCATAAAATGTTTACAGCTAATGGCAGTTGCATTATAAAAAGTTAATTTTTTTCTTTTTTCTTTTTTTTTGAAAATTTCCATTTTTAACATATTTTTTCCAACTTTGAACCTCCGAAGACGTCAACTTAGAATTTTTTTTTTATTTTTACCAAGTTGTGGATACTAAACCACAGCTTTTGAGAGGTAATGCGATTTCGAAATAAAAAAATCGATTTTTTGGACTAAACCCTACGTGCTTACACGTGTCACCCATGCAGTTAGTTTTTTTTAAATACCGTAAAATGGGGTGAATCGGAACACTTTTCAGCTTTGATTGTAAAAAAAGCAGTTAAAAATTTTTTTTTCAATTTAATTTTCTGGGTAAAAACTTCGGTCTTGCTTTACTTTTGATATTCCAAGCAAACACAAAACATTTTGAACAGTTATTATTAAAATATATAGGAAATTATGGGTGTTCCGAATCACCCCGCTGATAGGGGTCAATCGGAACACATGTTAAAATTTTTATTTTTTTCCATGAAACCTGTAATAGGTCTCACAAACATGAGTAATATTGATGGGGGAGAACAAGAACAGATAATTACTGTCAAATAAAAGTATAATTTCAATACCAGTAAACGTTTATAATTTGTCAAAATTCAAAATAATTTTGAACTTATGAAAAATGAAAAGTAATTTTAAGAAATGCCTTTGAATCGAAATACAAAGATTTAACACGAATGGAAGTCACTCATGTCGTTCACAAATGTGTACTTGTCCTTAAAACTAGCAATTGTGACTTGGCTTAATTTTTTTCATAGCATCTTCTGGGACAATCTCTGCCTTTTCTTTAGTTTCTTAAAATCTCTGAGTTTCGGGAATTGTCCTGAAAGATTTTTTCACTTATTCATCTCTGTCTGTGTGCTTGCCTTTTGCTATATAAAGTCTATATGACTTTTCCCCTCGTATTTTAAATAAAAAGAAGTCTCCTGGAGAAAAAATCTTATGAAATCTGCAACTTTTTGTCATTCTAAGATCTAGTTGCTCACGGGAAGGGATAAACAGTAATAAATTTTTGTCCTTGTCTTGATTAGAGGAATTGGGGTTAGAATCTTGATTTTTCAAACAGTTTCCTTCAAATAAGTTTGAATTGGAACAACAGAACAAGGTGTTCCGATTCACCCCGCAATTTTTTTTCCTATGGCATATTTCAGAATTCTTCATTTTTACGACACAATTTATAAAAAATGTAAATTCTAATGTGGTATTCTGTTGTTCAGTTACATGTATAATTGAAACATACCACTCTTAGGTTTAAAATATAAGAAGGTTTGTTCTTGCGTATGAAGTTTTGCAGTCTATGAAAATGTGATGTTTTCTAGCATTCCATGTACAGCCCTCCTTAGAAGCCAGTAGCGTTGCCAGATTGACAAAAGTAATTTTTTCCTACTTCTTATGATCTTAACTTTCTAAAAAAATAATTAATGGCGAAAAATATCCAATAGTATATTTATGAAGAATTTCTTTGTACGGTCTGGAAGTTTTGTTCCGATTGACCCCGCTGTTCCTATACACCCCATTTTACGGTAGCTTTTTAAATAAATAAATGAATAAATATCGAATATTTCCTCACGAGTAATTAAAACGGAAGGGGAAAACAAGAGTTGCCACTAAGTTGAGGTTTTTTTTTAGTTTGAAATTTAAAAAAAAAAGAGCGGACAAAATCTCCCATATTTAAAACTTATGGCAGGTTGTATAAACTTCGTGAACGAGTGGCGACTATCTCAAGAACCGTAAATTGCTCATCAATTACAATTTGAGATTGAAATAATAAAGACGATCATCGATCAAGAATCGCAAAAATTAATTCGCAGCAACTTATTTTTGATTCCGAGTTTCAGTTCTGCCTGTGCAGAAGTTTAAAATTGAGTTTTCAGTAAAATTTAAACCTACGTTTTTCGTAACCAAGCACTCTAGTATACCTTTTGGAATTAAATTAATCCTTTATAGCATAGATATTGATGCATCAGAATCACGTCTACGATTTTTCTGAGGGCAAATGTTTTGTCCATCCTCTTTGAACGATTTGAATACAAATCTGCTGTGAAAGCCACACTAGTTCCATTTACGTTTAAATTCCATAATATATGCCTTGAGTGTTAAAATAGTGCCTTAAAGTGAGCAAGATAACAATTCAAACATTTACACCCCTAGCCAATTTGTATCCAAATCATACCCGTCATTTCAGGTTTCAGGGGGGGGGGTGTCAGTTGTCCCCCCCCCCCGACTTTGGAAAACTAATTTATTTACATGTAAGTTGGCGTGGTTTTTTCCATTTTTTTTGGCAAATTTGCATTGTGTAAAAACCTTTTGCCCCCCCCCCTGGAAAAACTCGAAATGACGGTGCTGATCCAATTTCGAAAACATCATTTTTTCGCCAAATTTGTCGCCAATTTGTCGGCGGCAAACACTTGGCGACACTTGGTGCATTGCAACAAATGAGAACTATGAAAATTTCAGATAGGAAGCAACTCAACTTGAACAAGAACAACTTCAAAATAACAAAGATTGTTATTTTCCATAACCCCTCTTGCGTCCTTCCTCCTTTTTCGTAAAAAAAAAGAACCATACGCATTGAAATTTCAGTTATTTAGATTTAGTAAATACCCTTTTCGTTCCACAATGAACACTTGCATTGAAGGGAAGCCGCTTAAACTGTGTAAATTAACAAAAAAAAAAAAAAAAATCAATTGCTACTACGTATCAACCTATGTTTCGCAACGTGATTCACATTTAGAACTGGTGCAAAATCAAGGTCGGGTTCAACTGAGTTCGAATTCACAATAACGAAAAAATTTCAGATGGGAAAACAAGTATGATGCGTCATTAATAGTTTTGTTTACAGTATATAAAAGGCATTTTTTGTAAATCTTCTGAAGTAACAAATAGCAATCGATTCAAGAGTTACAACTGATAGAAATGCGTAAAGATCAAGCGTTTGCTTTTTCCAAGCTCCAATTACCTCAAATTTTCGAGACTCTACTAATGACTCTCTGACTTACGGCGGGCAGTGTTTCGGGTACGGGTGGAGGGAGGTGTGAAGTACCCTATTGCCACTATTTCCACTAAGATACGAAAAATTCAAACTATACACCATGAAAAGTTCCTTTATCAACACTAATATTGAAGTGTAGTATCTTCCTTCCCCACAATGTAAAATAACATACAATGAAATTTCGAAATACAAAGAAAGTTTTTTGTTTCCGGAGAGAGATGATGTTTGGAAATATGATGCATCGTAAACAGTGCTAGACATTCCTAGCCCTGAGATGAATCAAGAGGACATTATTACTTTCTGGAAATGTTTATATAACTAAGTGTTTTCTCAAAAAAGAACAAAAGTACAAAATTATTATTTAATTAATCGTAAAAAGCATTAATCCTTTAAAGCTTAAATCTTTTAAGCTCATTTACTCCACGTTATGGGGTAAATGAGTCATTGACAACACATTTTGTAACTTACTTATCAGTTTCAATTTTTTGTTTCTGCAGAGATATTTCACTTTGAATGTCATAAGGAATATACATTTGCATATCCTGAGCAGTTCATTCACTGGTTGAATCAAAATATTTTCTGCTGTCAAATCCTGACTGCAAATTTGCTCTTTTTTTTTATCCATTTTACCCCACGTGACCCTAGAGAATCTCGCCATTTTTGGACTTACGTTGTTCTGGTTCTGAGGTACAGAATTGTAAATGAAAATAAAAAAAAAATTTTAAGTAATAGCAGTCATTTTTGAAATGTTACGTTAATCACAGTAATGCTTTTATATCTACAGTATCTAAAATAAATACTTTGCACTTTATAATTAGTTATGATGCAGGTACCAGAAAATAAAATATTTTGACTTGTATAATTTTTTGACTTAATTTTAAAGTAGGAAACAGTTCCTTTTTGTCACTAACGTAACACAATATATATAACTATCAAATAATCTAACGAATTAAACTGCTTATCTCATATATTGTGCGAAAACAGCAGTCACTTTTTGTTGACCTAAATCTAAACTTTCATGATAAACATAGCTTTTTTTTTAAATTTCGCATAAATTTTTGCTTCATACAAAAAAGATCAATAGTTTTTTTTGCATACGTTAAGAATTTTCTACAACCATGCATGAATGAAGCTCCAAGAAAAATTCTAAATAGAATTTTTTTAACTGTTACGTAATTTATAAACTATAAATCTAATAACTATAGAAAGCTTGCTGAATAAAATGGTA
The DNA here is from genome assembly GCA_038373865.1 of Uloborus plumipes. Taxonomy (NCBI): domain Eukaryota; kingdom Metazoa; phylum Arthropoda; class Arachnida; order Araneae; family Uloboridae; genus Uloborus; species Uloborus plumipes. The sequence continues at coordinate 164,324 of JAXGGA010000629.1, forward strand.
GGTTAGAATTAGGACGGTGATATTTTTTTTCTTTTTCTGAGGCTGAGTTTGACACTTCTGTGAAATGATCTACATGAAATTACTAGACTTTTATGTAAACTTTTAATTACGGAACTGGAGCTCCTCAATTGTGGGTGCGCTGTTGTTCCCATGCCTTAAACTGGCTCTGTTGCACAGTGGCCTTCTTTATACAGAATTCTGAAAGCTGAACTTCGTTTAAATTACCCTGAACAGAGTGGTCTGGAACTGAGCAACCCCCCCCCCCCTTTATTTCCAGGATTATGCAAGCTATGATCGGATTTTTGTTATAAGCAGCTATCTTCAAGTCTTCAGAGTCATAAACATCCGAAATTTCAGAACTCTACAAAACATCTGCAAGAACCTGACGCAGAATGAGCCAATTATTCGTTCAATTGCGTTTTGTTCAAAACGAAAGCACATTTATAGGGAATAAAAAAAAGTCGCTGTTTACGTACACGCAGGACGTAGCAAACCCCTAAAACCATCGACTTCTCTAAATATTTGACACTAATTTTGTTTTGAATAGATTTTTACTTACACGGCTAAAAATAATTATGTTTAGTAATGAAAACTGAACAAGGGCTCTAAAAAATATAAAGAACAATGAATAAATGAATTAAAGGAAGGGGGAAAAGGAAAAAAATCCGGAAAACATACTAGAATAAAAAATATTTAAATGTATCAAATCAAGTGCTTTTTTTTCTTTTCTTTTTTTATACCGTAGGGAAGGAAGGTGGTCCGAGAAGTTAGCAATTTTCAGGAGGGGGTCTGTGGAGATCTACACTGCAAAAAATTAACTGTTGTTTTACAGTATAATACTGATGGCAACGGAGGTTCCAGTTCAAGACTGTAAAATGCACAGTAATAAACTGTAAAACTAGCAATTTTACAGTTTCTTACTGTAAAGTTAGCAATTTTACAGTTTATTGCCGTAAAATTTAGCTGTATTATACCGTAAAAACAACAATATAATACTAGTAGCAGAGGTTCCAGTTTAAAACTAAAATACACGGCAATAAACTGTAAAGTTAGCAATTTTACAATTTAGTACTTCAAAGTTACAGTTTTACACTTTAGTACTGTAAAATTAGCATTTTTAGTTTATTACCGTAAAATTAGCAAGATTTACTTTTTATTACAATGAAATTAGCTGTATTATACTGTGAAAACAACATTCATTTTCTAGTGTAGACTTCGGGAACTTCTGGTTTATAACAATTATTCAAACATAATTGACATAATGCTGGACATTAAAAGGCGGATGGGAAGGGAGTACGCTTGCTGTCGGTTCACTTTGTCGAACAATGCTTTATGGGTTTACGGTCAGGCTTCAATATTTTTTATTTTGACTTATCAATGTGAAACAATTATCCGGAAAGTTTACAACGAAGCCCTGAGCTATGTGGTTTTTCTCGTTCTTTCATTGTCTGCTTCGAATTCCATATGTTACACGTTTTTTAATATCTTAATGAAAGCAGTAAAAGAGAAGTGGATACAATTTTCATTTTTTGACAATTAGATCCACACCCTTATCTAATCTTAGATATATATCGATAAAAATACATTCGCCCCACTTCACGATGGAGCCGTTCATTCAATCCCCGTTATCAAATCTTTGTGCAAAACCTTTAATCATTAAATACCGTCAATTAAGCTCAAAACGATCGCCGAATCCAGGTCTATAAAATCGGTAATTTTCGATTCTTCCTCGATCGTCCCCCACCCCTGACATATATTTAATTATCAACAGGATGTGTTCATCCCCCATTGTGTTATCGTAACCGTGTTAACTTCACTCCCACCCGCTCCAGAAAAATTAAAAATAGCACACCTTCATTTTTCTTTTGCGTTTAGAGAGCGAGCAAGACGAGAGTTCCTTGGCACTTGGCGATTTCCCTGCCGAGCCTTTGGCGACAACAGTACTGCTTTATATACAGGTAACGTACAACCTGCTGAACCACTGCCGATTGCACGTGTGACCCAGTTCTCGCTTGGTACGTTCGAAAGCACTTTTCCCCGTGGTGCCTACGCGGCCATCAGCTGGCGTGTTCTTAAATTCGCTGACATCAGGTAGGATCTCTCTCTTCCAGAAGTATTTAAACTAAACATTATTTTATAATTTTAAATTTGTTTTGTGTGTTTCAAAATTTTTATCATTCATGAACTATTTTTAACTGAGCACAAAACGAGTATTCCTATGTTGATGAAATTCAGAGTTTGGCAGCTCCTTTTTTCTTTTTAAAGATATTTGTTTTTCTCAGCAGAGAATTAAAGATATCTTGGCACTATTCAAAACAACTGAGAAATATTTCAGTTTTCTTTGTAGAGAAACAAAATTATCTTGGCACTATCCAAAGCATCGGTGATCAGTGTTTCAGTTTTTCTTTGTAAAAAGATAAATTTCTCTAGATACTATTCAAAGCACCAGTGATAAATATTTCTGTTTTTCTTTGAAGAAAGAAAATTATCTTAGAAGTATTCAAAACACCGCTGATAGGAGTTTTAGTTTCTCTTTGTAGAAATTTAAAATTATTTTGTCACTACTCAAAGCACTAATGATAAATACTTCAGTGTTCCTTGTAGAAAGAAATTATCGTGGTACTTTTCAAAACGCCAGGAATAAGATTTGTAGCGTTTTCAAATATAGTTTTAAAAAATCTCTTTAGAATAACTTTAGTTTTGCTAACTACATTGCTCTTATGAAGTTTAACTTATTTTGATTTTCATAATATACTGGACAAATTTTAATCAGCTTCAATGACCTCCGAAGTTTAATTTTACTGTTATAGCACCGTTTAAATTTAAAAATATCTGAGAAACGCCCTGAGATCCAGTTAAAGGGAAAACTATAAATTGATGGTTTTTCAAAAATTAAAGATCTTAAGAACCGTGCAAATCTTTTAAAACGGAGCTCTATCAATGACTTATGTTTCAATGCAATCAAATGCTCGAAATATCTGAATTGACCTTAGTTAACTTGCAAAATTTGGAAAGAAGAAAACTTGGATTTGTATTGTTAGAAGTTACGATACGGTGGATTTTTCTAGCTCACCCCTAGAAAATTAGCTATTGATTTCTTAAGAAGCATTCACAGTTTCGCTTTCAACTAAAACACTCCCAAAAAAGTTTTTTTTTTTTAAATTAAGGCTTTCACTCGGCCATGTAGTGAGTTGAAAGTTTCAAATCAGATTTTCTAAGCCGAACGCAACAGATGTCAAAAATACAATCATTCATGCAGAAAAGGGTCAAAAGTTTTACACTTAAAATTACTTTTTTCACTTAGTACATTAAAGCAATTCAGTGAGAGACTTTGAAATTTATCTTTGACTGCTGTGAAAGATGACTATATAAAATCCATTGCAATGAAATTTAGCTTCTGTTTAAAATCCGCACTATTGAAAATATAGTGGTGCCTCTGGTGTCCAATTTGTGAACCATTTTTGAAAGCCGGTGTGTAAACAAATTCAGAGACCTGTCTGTCCTTCGTGTACCCCTCTTGTTTCACCTTTCTCTCTATTAATGTTTCGTTGCTATGTCATTTAAAGGTTGGGGAGTTCTTTCTGAAACAGTATGTAAACTACCATATTAGGATTGGCAATATGTATTTAAACCGTGGGTATAAAGGGCATTGACCCCTCAACCCCCTCGCTGTACCACTGGTCTCACAGCCAAACGGCATGATCTTGAGGGTCACGGATTTGAACAATATTCTGGTTTTACGTCAATTTACGCTGGATATGTACCTACCCAGGTAAAGCGGTTTGCATAAGAGTATGCCAGGTAAAGCGGTAAAGCATAGGACCTAGTTCGGCTGCAACGGGGGTCCAAAGTTGCTATTTTAACTCCAGAAAGCTACTGAAATTAATCTTTATACTCCATTCTTGCTATTTGATTGATGTATGCGCCCACAGAGTACATTCATAATATCGAACTAATCCCCACTCTTTAATTTGTAAGTTAAATTATGTTGGGAGAGCTAATATTGCGTAAAAACTGGCAATTTTCAAAGAAAATGCCATTGTAATTCTAGACACTGGGAAATAAGAATGGTCAAGATGACAATCTTGAGGGTCATGAATTTAAATAAAATTCTGAATTCAGTTTGATTTGTTCTAGATATAAGCCTAGGTAAAAAGGTTTAAGTGCATAGGATCTCGTTCCGATTGCAAAAAGGGTCTAAATTTGTTTCTTTGGCTCCAGAACTGAAACAGCATTTTCTTTTTAATTATAAGCATTAGCACAGTATTTGACATTCTAACACATTTGGCGTCTCTTGTTAACACAATGTAGGAGAGAGGGAGCCTTTTATGTTGTGGATGTATTCGGCTGGCTCATACTGCAAGCAATAGTAAGAGAAGGATTTTTTAAAAAAGTTAAATTTCAAGAGAAAAACCATTGCTTTTCTGGGCTAAACTAGCAACTTTGAGCCCCCGTTGCAGCCGAACTAAGTCAAAAGCAGTCGAACCGCGAGACTTGGGTACATACCTAGTACGAATAGACCTAAATCCAAAATTTTGTTCAAATCCATGAACCTCAAAATTTTGCCGTCTTGACCATTCTGATTTCCCAGTCTCTGGAATTATAAATGCCTTTACATTGGAATTTGAAGTTAAGCAATATTTGCTCTTTCAACATATAACATTCGTACAAATTATAGGGGTGAGGATTAATTCGATATTATGAATGTACTCTGTGGGTTCATACGTCAATCAAATAGCAAGAATAGAATTTAAAGCTTAATTTCAGGAGCTTTCCGGGGCTAAAATTGCAACTTTGGAACCCGTTGCAGCCGGACTAGGGCCTATGCAGTCAAACCGCTTTACCTGGGTACATACACTGCGATGCAAAAGTTTAGACAAAATGCACATATGTGAATAAAAAGAAAACTATTCAACGAAATGCTTTCAAATTTCTACTGCAGGTACGCAATATGGTCCCAAATATGTGTCTGGAGTTCTTATAACTATAACTGGAATCAAATTTTGGATATTACAAAAGATATTTTTTTACATTGTTGCAAAAGTTTAGACAATAGTCAGATTTTATGCAAATATCCCTTGAAATGTGATTGGTGGAGGAAATGCGGGACTGTATTATTCATTTATAAAGTGCAGAGATTGCTGAATAAATAATCAAAATCTCAAAAGCTCTTTAGCTCTCGTGTAAAGATGAGAAAGTTTGGAAGCCGAAATTTGAAAATGAACCTACTTTATTAATTTTTTGTCTTTTAAATCGGCTCTAGTATGGTAGTACATCGTTTTTTACTTTGTGGAGAGAAATTTCAGACATGCGTATCGATCAAAAAGTCCAAGAAAAATGATATTTCTTTAGGATGAAGGAATTGAAAAAACGGCTCAGACTGACGATTCGCCTCTTAATCCTACAAAACTTCAACTTGGGTCAAAAACAGCACGTGACAGCATAAGTAGATGAACAACTGAATCGGAATGCATAAAAAAAAACAAAGAATTGTGCTTGAGCCTTTTCGGACAGAGTGTCCCAAATCAGCCAGATTTTATTGGTAAAAGCAGCACAGCATTATGATCATTGGATGTTTCTCAAGTCCCACGAAAAGAATTATAATCCATCTAGGCCATCCCAATTTTAATAATTATTATCAAAGAAAGTACCATTCATTTTTTAGTCACGATGATACATATGCTGTGCTTTTCACATTAAAATCTGGCTTATTTGGGACACTCTACCGAAAAGGCTCAGGCACAATTCTTTGTTTTTTTATGCATTTCGATTCAGTTGTTCATCTACTTATGCTGTCACGTGTTTTTGACCAAGTTGAAGTTTTGTAGGATTAAGGGGCGAATAGTCAGTCTGAGCCGTTTTTTCCATTCCTTCATCCTTAAGAAATATCATTTTTCTTGGACTTTTTGATCGATACGCATGTCTGAATTTGCTCTCCACCAAGTAAAAAACAATGTACTACCATACTAGAGCCGATTTAAAAGACAAAAAGTTAATAAAGTAGGTTCATTTTCAAATTTCGGCTTCCAAACTTTCTCATCTTCTTTACACGAGAACTAAAGAGCTTTTGAGATTTTGATTATTTATTCAGCATCTCTGCACTTAATAAATGAATAATACAGTCCCGCATTTCCTCCACCAATCACATTTCAAGGGATATTTGCATAAAATCTGACTATTGTCTAAACTTTTGCAACAATTTAAAAAATGTCTTTTGTAATATCCAAAATTTGATTCCAGTTATAGTTATAAGAACTCCAGTCACTTACTTGGGACCATATTGTGTACCTGCAGTAGAAATTTGAAAGCATTTCGTTGAATAGTTTTCTTTTTATTCACATATTTGCATTTTGTCTAAACTTTTGCATCGCAGTGTATTAGAGCTGCGACATAGATATCATTGTTTTTCAAACATCGAAGTTTCGAGTTCGATATTTTCGATATCATTGTTTTACATTTGAGCAAAAAGTACTTAAAAATGTGATAATTATATTTATTAAAGCTTATATGTATATCGTTTGTCGGAAATTCGCACAATTAATCTCATAGGAAAAAGTTTTCTATTTATATTATCCATCTTTTCAGTTCTATATTTTGAAGCATAGCTGATTTGCTCGTTATGCAGCAGTTGCAGTTATTGTAAAAAAAATTCTAAAAGAACCACAAATTATTTACGGTTCAGCATCGTTGCTTAGCGCTCGAGATTTTTTTTCGATGCCAATGTTTTATTCAGCAGAAAAAAAGTTACTTTGGTAATTAGTATAGTAGGCATATCTATCTCAACAGGAATAGTTTTCTTCAATGAATTCGATGTCTTACCGTCGATATGTAAGTGGAAGACAAAGCAAAAGCGTGATATAACCAATTGAGAGGTAAAACAAGGCGAGATGTAACAAGGGGATCTGTGCATTCAAATTTGTACGTAGTATATCTACAAAAGGATCGATGTTGGAAAACATGTTTCTTGATCGATGTATCAATACCATCGATGTCTTTAATTTCCAACATCGCTGTTTTGGCATCGATGTCTTAGCCCTAGTATATATCTGGTGAAAATTGACCTAAAACCAGAATCTCGTTCATTCGTGGCCTTCAAGATCGTGCCGTTTGGTCGTCCGTTTGGTCTTCACCCTATTCTCATGGTGGATACCCGTGCTACCTCTTGAACGCTGTCAGCTCTACCACGAATATATTGTCTTGAACGCAATACGCAATTAAACTTTCTTATGCTTCCAGCGTAAATCCTGTATATTTAATGCTTCAAGTTTATCCGAAGAATGACTGATCCATTGATGAATAAAAAAAATATGAAATTTTTGAAATATCTTCTACTATTTTTAAAAACTACTCAAAATTAATGAAACGTTAATAGTGCGTCAGTAGTGATTTAAACATATTGAAATAATCTTAGTGTTTATTTGAAAAATGCTTTTTACAAATTTGAGATTTTTTAAATTTCAGTTTTAATGTGTTGCAATGTTTTTACAAATCATTTGAATAGGTACAAAAACGCAAATTACAGTTTAAAAAGGCTTATTTATAGATAGTTTCAACAATATTCCAAAGTGAAATGACAGGAAATGTGATGGCAAAGTAAAAAAATGTGTATCCGCAAATTCTCAAATGATAGTCATTAATGCGAACCTAATTTCCATATATTGCATTTGGACATGCAATAAATGAAACATCATTATGAAGCGAACATTTAAAATACTAGTGAGATTGTGATAAATCATTCACGCATATTAAATCGCACATATTTAATGTATTTGTATTGAAATTACGACATCCTAGAGTTATAGTGCTTTTAATTGCAATGTTTTTCAGATGTTTCCTTCATTGTAAAACAAAAAATGTTCTGAACTCTTAAAATATCTGACCAATTTTTTTCCATTGCTTTGGTGAAGCTTTGGTCAACTCTGAAAGAGGCATATGCTATTGTCATTGCCAATTTGCTTAATACATAAATTGGCCATTTTTTCCTGAAAACAGGACCTTAAAAATTTTTAGGTAACAACTAGGGCTGCGACATCGATGTCGATGTTTTGGAAACATCGATGTTTTTGTTAAAGCATCGATGTTTTTACCATCGATGTTTGAGAGTCGATGTTTTCCCAACATCGATGTTTGGGTTCGATGTTTTTTTCGATGTCGATGTTTTATAATCCATAAAAAAAAGCTTGATAAAAATATGCGATATGCAGACGCATTAAGAAGTTCTCATCCTTAATCAGAAGTTTCAGTATTAATCTCAATAAAAAACATTTTCTATGATTATTATCGATGTTTTGCTCTCGATGTTTCTAAAACATGCCTAATTTGCTTTCGCCATATTTTTTTAATTTTATTTATTTCATTATTATTCTTTATGTAAATGTTTTATATTTCAGCAAAAAAAAAAAATCATTAAGATATGCGGCCAAAAGTTATATCGTTCGTTAGAAGACGGTTTTGATAGTTACCATCGATATTTTAAGGTCGATGTCTTTTAATGATCACTGTTTCACGTTCGATGTTTTTTTTTTCTTTCGATGTCTGTTTAAGGGGTTACAGTACCTTTCTAACAAATTTCTTTAATTTAAGTGAAAAGGTTCATTCTTTGAAATCTTTGTTTCTACACTTTAACAATCAATAATTTATTTTCAAACATTAAAAATTTTGAAAACTTTTTTTGAAAATTTGAAATATTTAAGAAAATTTCATTTTTTTAAAAACCCTGAGGCTTTTTTGTTTCTGCACTAATTTTAAAATTTCTTTTTGCGAAATGATCATAAGGATTACCTCAAAAAATCTGTGCATTCATTTTCTTATATTTTGATTTGAAAATATTTTGTGACCTTTTATGTAAAAAATTCTTAGAAAATTTTGTTCTTCGAGGTTTAACAAACTCTAAAATTTTTTTTAATTTATAAAACGCTTATTCAATGCACAGTTTTGTTAAATATATTATCCTGAGTGCAAAAAATATTGCTTTAAAGTTATATCTTTAATAGAAAAAATTCCTTAGCATTTCCAGTAACATAGAAACACTAAAAACTGATCACCGAGAAAAATCACTTTAAAGTTTTGCTTTTCCATTAGAACACATAGCATGCATGCCCTAAAGTCACTCATAACTTTTTAAATAATTTAGCTAGAACAATGCTATTTTTTTCTGAGTGTTTTAAATAACTTTTACTTTTGAAATAAGCAATAAAATTTTTTGGTCTTTTGGTCATTTTTGAGGTACTGTAACCCCTTAACGCTTCAGCAATAAGCAATAAAAATATGCAATAAAAAAGATTCATCTTTAACAGTTGCAATATCTATTGTACTGAAATAGTTTTTTTTAATTACTACCGATGATTTACGGTCAACGATTTTTAAACATCGTTGTTTTTCGTTTGCTTTAGAATTTTTTTTTCGATAACTGTGTTTTACATTTCGACAAAAAAATATGACATAAATAAAAGTTATACAGTTAATCAATAGTTGCAGTATCTATCTTACTAAAAAAGTTTTCTATAACTGACATCGATATCATACGGTTGATGTTTTCAGGAGACAAAAGATAAATCTAATTGAGGGATATAACAAGAAGTTCTGTCAAGAACTAAACGAGCCTACTTTCCCGTACATCGACATCGGCATTCTAGCATCTGATCATTATTCTCTTGATTATCTAAGACTAAAAATTATGTCAAACATACCTTTTTAGCACTTGAAGCTGATTTCTAAAAGCAAAATATACCCCTCTCATCAGATGAAATAGACACATAAAAAGTAAATAAATGAATAAATAAAGCTTTGTCGCACCTTTTAAAGAATGTAACTGTTACAGTTCTTCCGTAGAAAAATTCCTCAATTGTTTTCAAAAAAAAAAATTAAAAGTACAAAGTACATCAAAACACATTTTATCAAAGAAAGAAAAAAAATAAAGAAAAAAAAAGAAAAAAAAACTCGTCCGTTGATAAAATGTCTCGAATTTCACTTTTAATCCGTTGCCAGTTGTTAAATATAAATAAAGAATAAAATGCCCTCGTGAATGAAACATTTTTGTTACAAAAAAAAATCGTCTGCCAAAAATAATAATAATAATAATAAATTCAATAAAACAAATGAATAAATAAACAAAAAATCGTCTGCACAGTTAGTCATTTTTTTTTTTCGGACTGTTTACTCAAAAGTTATTAGGGGTGACAGCTTGCTTGAGCGGTTCAATGTTGAACGAAAAATTGTTCAAATCGGAAATGTAAATACGGGAATGAAGTATCCTTGAAAAGTTCTTTCCAACAAAAAAAAGTTTGTTCAAATCGGACTGTTCATTAAAAAGTTAGTATCGCGGGACCGGTTATTTGAACGGCTCAAAGTTGAACCAAAAATTGTTCAAATCAAAAAATCAAATATGGGAATGAGCTGTACTCGCCGAGATCTTTCCAACAAAAAAAAGTTTGTCCAAATCGGAATGTTCATTCAAAAGTTATTAGGGGGGGGGGGGGCAGACAGACCGACCGACCGACCGACCGACAGACAGACACACAAATTCCCCATCTCAATACCCTACTTTCAAATTTTTAATTTTTCGATATTTATTTCATTTTTTTGTTTCTTTTTGACTTTTTTTTTACTTGGCGATATTTTTTGGGCTTGGCGATATTTTTTGGACTTGGCGATATTTTTTGGACTTGGCGATATTTTTTGGACTTGGCGATATTTTTTGGACTTGGCGACATTTTTTAGATGCATTAAGCCAATTTTAATGCTTTTTTCGTCTCTTTTATTTTTAACGGGAAAGTAGGCTAAAAAGGCACAATGTATTGGGAAGCTACTGTATTACTGTACATTCAAATGTGTAAGTAATTTTTATAAAAAAAGATCGATGTTTTGAAACATCGATGTTTTTTGGTCGATGTATCAATACCATCGATGTCTTAATTTCGATACATCGATGTCTTGAAACATCGATGTTTTGCCTTCGATGTCGCACCCCTAGTAACAACATGTTCAAAAATCATAACTTAAATGCTTTACTTCCTCCCCTTCAGAAACTCTTTCTAAATGAAATTAGACTTTAGTTCTTTCAGACAGAAAAATCTTGACACCCTTGTTTCGTCACAATGCTGATTTTAAGCAAAAGTACTTCCTTTAAGTTGGTCACTTCTTTAGGCTGTTGTTCAAACATTTTCATAGCCTTAAACTTCGACAGTATGATTCATCATCGGGATAATGTAACGTTCCTTCAAATACAATGTCTCAAAACTTTTTGGAATTAAGGTCATGCACGAAGAAGCAATGAGCGACGAAGAGTTTGTTCGAAAACAATATGAAACTAGCGAATGAATGTCACTAGAAATCAATGGGTTATTGGGTTGGGGGAAGGGGCTTTGCTTTTCACAAATTTTTAATTTCAGTTAATGTTAGTGAAAAATTTATTATAGATTTCAATCTATAAACTACAATTTATGTTGCTCTTTCAAGCAGATTAAGTTTTTAATGATGACTTTGAAAGTGATAATCTTGATAAAATCCTTAATTAGTTTTTACGATAATTTTCGAAGGTTGAATGCAATATTAAAGGAAGTTTTCGGACCTCCAATGTAAAAATGATTTAGTAAAAAGTTACCGGTTAGAAACCGAACAAAACATTCAGCATATCTTTAGATAATTTTCAATTGACAACTTGCTTTTCTCCACCACTACGCACCACCTCTCATCTTTAAGCTTATTTTACCAGGATGAGAGTTTGCGGTCTTAGTTACTATGTAATATATAAAATTCTCGTGTCACAGTTTTCGTTGCCATACTCCTCCGAAACGGCTTGACCGATTTTGATGAAATTTTTTGTGCTTATCCAGTATCTATGAGAATCGGCCAACATCTATTTTTCATCCCCCTAAATGTTAGGGGTAGTCCACCCATAAATTTTTTTTGTTCGTACATAACATCTGATCTACTGAACTAAAACAATATGTGTTATCGTAAATCCTTACTTCAATGAGCGACCCGATAGTCAAGTGGTTTTGCGCGTCAGGTTGAAATTCCTGATGGAATGAGATCGAATCCAGGCCCGCAAGGATATTTTCGAACAGCTGCATGGTTTTTTTTTTTTTTTTTGAATGATTTTAATGATTGTAATGTCCTTATGCAGGTACATCCCTCCATGGGGATCTACCCCATATTTTTTTATAGTACAAAATGACAGTTTTGGTCGGATCTTTGTTAAAATTGGCAATGGGGTCCTTCGATGCTGTAGAATTTTCTTATGGACGTTTGCGCCATTTTTGGGGGCTTTGAATCGATTGTGGCAATAAATGGTTTTTGATTTGCGGCACTTATATTATTTTCTCAAAAATTATATACACTATCGATTATATTATGTTAATTTTTGTACCTTTATAAAATTCTGTATTTTATACCTTGCATTTGCATCAAATTCAAGGTAAAATTAAAAGTCAAATTCTGAAGAAGATAAATATATGTTAAAAACTAAAGTAACTATTTTTTGTGATTTTCATATTGGTTGTGACCAAAAAACATCATTACAAACAAATAAAATGTATCAAACACCATGAGTGTTGAGTTATTAGGCAAAATCTGCTGTGTAAAATTTTTTTTCACTGCGAGAGGGAGGGGGATATGAACGACCATTAAAGTGACACAAATTTTTAAAAAATAAAGGTTGGATCTCCAATTATCTTGCTTCGTAATTTGAACCCGCCCCGGCTGTGCAACGGTACGCGATTAGTCATTCAAAAATTAATGAAAAACGTGATCGAAGCCAGGATTTTAAATGGCAAGTTCAGAGGTGAAAATATACTCATACCACGGATTCCTATTATACCTACAGATGTGCCAATTCAATTCAAACGTATTCAGTTTCCGATTAGATTGGCATTTGCAATGACTATCAACAAATCCCAAGGTCAAACGATGTCTGTTTGTGGCTAAGATTTGAGAACACCATGTTTTTCACACGGACAATTATACGTGGCATGCTCTCGAGTGGGTAAACCATCCAGTTTGTTTGTGTTAGCTAAAGATGGACTAACAAAAAATATTGTTCACGCTATAGCATTAAGAGATTGATATTGTTTAATAGTGTTACTGTCGTAATTGTTTAATTAATGATATATAATTTTAAGGAATAAATTATAATAACTTAAAAATAATGTTTGCCTTTTGTTATTTTTATATTCCCTCATCGTTCACAGCGCTCCATGCTTATTTCACGCATATACCACATTCTTACATACATACAATATACACATTCTACCATACATACATACAATAAGTAAGCTATTTTTTGTCTACACTAGAAATTACTAGGAAATTATTTATATGGCAAAACAACGTTTGCCGGGTCAGCTAATCTTACTATATAATAGTATAAAGTTAAGGTTGTGCTGTAATGGACTTACTTTCATACTGCAAAAAGTTTGATATTAAACATGGAGTGCACTTATCCCTACTCATATTGAGTCAGATGCTTTTCTTTAGAATGTAGTTTTCTTAGGTGAACTTTGGTTCAAATGGTTTCAATTGCATTTTTCTGCCATTATCTTTTTTAATTGAAGTAATTTTAACTCTCTAGTCACTATAAAATCATTGGCATATATTCCATACTGAAGCTCTCTGTAAAATCAAATTGGCGGAACAAAGCTAACAGATTCCACAATTTAATCACTTTTCTTTTCGAACATCTTATTGTATTGTAACATCCCTATACCATTATATTATTCATTCGTGACTGTTGCTAACCAAAATACTGTGTAAACTGTCTCCAAGTACGTCAATTGCTTACAGTATCATTTACGAGGAGAAAACTTCTTTCTCGGAGTTTTGGGATTAACGACTCTTATTATTGAATGGAACAATCCGCAGAAATTGGCATGCTACATCTGCTTGAATTAGCTTAGTTTTCCTTTTAAAACCATGAATATTTACACTGCATATATTTAACTCGGTCACAAAAGGTTACAACTTGCCTGAAGTCGGTGTGAAAGACTTATCTTACTCTTATCTGTTATTGTTGCATCATCTGCAGGAAAAAGCAGCATGCTAATTGTTCTAAACTGGAGGCCGTTCGTCATCTTCGACACGCCCAGATCCCAGTTTCACTGAGTCCGACATACTTGATATGCGAAGCATGCCGCTTCATCTTCAAGCTTGAGATTTACAACCGTTTTTTCACGTACAGTTTCAAGCAAAAAAACTCATGCGAGCATAGAAACTCAATAAAGCATGTTATAAGTGGAGCAAGTAAATATCGGCCTCAAACTGTTCCAGTCATATTCAGAGCACAAACTTAATTGCGATGATTTTTACTTTTGCTTCTTCGAAGCGTGAAAAGGGGAAATTGTTGATGGACAGATTGCTTTTTGACACTAGGTTTCTCCATCTTCACTTTACCTCGAGTGCTTTCAACTAACCGTGATCTGTAGCGTGGAACACGCGCACTTCCCCGTGATGCCCAGTGGGTACCTAGACTTTGCTACAAGAAGAAACGTCTGAGGAAGTAGTTCAACGAAGAGTTTAAATTTAAACATGCAAGAAGTTTTTATTGCCCTGTTTATCGCTGTCTGAAACTATTGCCGATTTTATTCTTTGTTTCTGAAAGCTTATCTTTCAGAAGCCGCATTTGGTCACGGCTTCCAGCTTAAATTTCTAGTGTTAAGTGGACAATCTTAGTAGAAAATTGTATAGCTGTAATTTAATTCTCAAGTAATCCAATCATAAGATTATTTTCAGAATTATTCACGGATGAGTTCTTGGATTCATACCACGAAGAAAACCTTATTTTGTTCTCAACTTTTACAAGGACTCATTGAGATCGTTCCAGATTCATCTTTACCTTACAATAATTCATTCACTTTTTTTTTATCGTTACTAAATCCGATTTTTCTTAAATCGGTGGCCAAAGAATGTGATAACAAAATGTTAAGAGAAAGTTACAAAATTTCTTTTTACGTACCGTAGAAAACCTAAAAATTTAATGTTTGTGCGAAGAACAACATTTGCTGACAGATAAGGGTTGTAGTTATCATAGACAGAAATATAAAGTTTTTAATACTTTCAAAATGCTCAATCGAAAAATTAAAATAATTTGATCCTCAGACTATCCCTTTTATTTTGAAAACCACTTCAAGCGCAACCTTTTCTTTGAAAGTGGCAAAGTGGATGATGTAGGCTGTGTTGAAGCTATGAAAGATAGTAGGCGATGCTAAGCACGAATGCTAAACATCCTTAAAAGAATAATTGAAAAGTTGGGTTTTGTTCTGATGCTAAGTAGGAGTCTTAAAAGTTTTAAAACTTCCATCCATAAAATATCTTACTGTCGGAGAAAATCAGTTTATCGTGAAGGTGGTACAATCTTTTGAACTTCATACGTTCAAACATTCTTTTTTTTGTTTTAAATAACTCAGCCTATTTTTAAAATTAGTGATTTCTTATAAAACTGACTGCCAATACCTTCATAATTCTTACTCAATAGTCCTGCTTGCAGGGAGTAAGACTATAGTCTGTTTCTTTAAAATAGGCGCAAAGTCACAAATTTTGCGTAGTCTCCATGGTAACTGCTGAGGCAATTCATTTATTTTAGGTTTATCGGTGTTAGGTTTCCATCGAGATTGACCCAAAATTTGACCTTGATACGCCTATTTCAATATAACACCATAGTCAAAATCAACAAATTTTTAAGCTTTGTGAAGAGTTCTGCTCAAATTATATGGCATCTTTGTGCTACTGACATGGAGACACATGTCAGTAGCACAAAGACAATCAGCGGCAGTTTTCAGGTTTGAAGCCATGTTGCAATGCATTTTAGTAGGTCCTTTGTCTTTACAAACCAATGTAAATCATTTCTCATTCACATTTTTATATCCCCTTCGGGGCCTTTATGGTTGCGGGTAGCATTCGCCATTACGACGTTTGAGACATGGTTAATCTGCAGCTGATGACTGCTATTTTAACGATGCTCGACACTTTTAATCCTTGATATTTTGATTATTTTTTCTGGAATTTCTGAAAAAAATAAATTTACATTAACTTGTGGCGGAACCCTTCTCATCCTTCCGCGGAACTCGAGGGCTCCGAGGAGCACACTTTGGGAATCGCTGGATTAAAAAAGTTTATATTTGCTCTTGTAACCCACCTTAATGCTAAGCAGAGCTGGATAACTTTTTTGGAAAAGAATAAAAATGATTAGATTTCAGAAATACTATTTCAGAAAGGGAAAATAGGATTTTAAAACACGATTAATGGGTAGATTTTTTACTTACCGTTTGGCTAATTGTCGAGACAGATGATGCTATTTAGAGAAAATACTAACTTTTATTCAGAAACTTGTGCTACTCATAGGTTGTAAAATGATTATTAACGTTGTGACAACGGATTAAAAACGTTTATAAAACGTTTTTTGTGCTACCTGGGCATACTCCGCTTCTCGTTACCTCCAGTTGTAATATAACTAACTCGTACCTTACAGTTTCTAACAAGGATGTCATCTCAGACCTGCTACGCTATCAAGAAAATACAAATTTATAGGGAAATGAAATACGCTTAGTATGTGGGTCATTTTCACCATATGCTTAAATTTCAAAATTTTTAAGTAATTTTTTTAACTTGCTATTTTCTTTTAGCAACACTAACAGATGTTTAGTCACATATTGTAGGTGTGTAAAAAAGTAACTGGTTGTACACTTTGAATAATTAAGTATTCAAATGCTGTTGTAAAACTGTAAGTTGCAAGGAAAATTGTCGTCCGTTACCATATAAAATCAATATGAAATCTCACTTTTAAACTATATCATAGAGCCTAGAACCAACTTCATTTGAAATTATTTGCGCCCTGAAGCTTAAAATGATGTTTGTGATGATTGAAATATGGATCAAAAACTCTATGGTAACGAATTTGACATTTGGTAACGGATTTGACAAGTAACGGACTTGACATTTCAACCAAAATGTCAAATTATGGCTATGTTGTCGAATTTAAAAATTAAACTACAATATGCATTTTCTTAGAGTTGTATAAGAAACAATATTTAGGGGTAAAAGTTCAGAAAAAGTAAAAATGAATACTAAAATCTTTGGTATCGGACTTGACAAAGAATAAAAATACGCAGCTGGAAAAAATTTTGTGCGAAACGCCACAGCAATACTTCTCGACTTAGGGAAACAAAATGGTACAAAATAGTTACGTCACTAATTTGTTAAGTTTACTGAATACGTGTTACCATCTTTTGACTTCAATAAATACCTTTTTTAGCTAAAATAATCTTAGGGTAACGGACTTGACAAGAACTTCCGGACAAAATATATTCATACATTTCTTATTGAAATAAAATTACTATTGTCAATATTTATCATGAATACAATATACTAATAGTCAATATATAAAAATATGTCGCATATACTTTTTTTGACCATTAAGTATAGGAAAAAAATAGTTCAACTTGCGAAAATTGGAAATGGACAAGCGTTTTTGCCTTGATTCTCATTTTTAAAGACTTATATAAAAATAAATTTCAATAATTTGTTGAGTGATAGAATTTTTTGGGAGTATTTCTTGTAGAAAACAATTATTCGCATTGAATTTAAAACATAAGTTATGCTTCAAAATCGTTTTTTTAACCTCCGGACAGCAAACGTAAGCAAATTTTGAAAATGACCCATGTATTATATCATCGCTTAAGAGCAACAGTAGGCTATCTTCAGGCACGAGGGCTTAAGCCTTCGTGTAAGGGGATGCATGTGAATAACAAGTGACGTTCGTGAACCACTTGCGTAAGCTCTCGTTGTCCACTGATCATTGAGGCCTGAAAAGTTGACAACGGGAAAAAACGCAGTGCTTATATATTGTGCCCGTCTGATCACAAAATGCCAATTTAAATCGAAAGCTCAGTGTCATTCGAAGAATTTGCTCTTCTGCCTGAAGCTTTCAACCAGCTTTAAACGACCTCTTGTATACACCCCCTTGGCTCTCGATATTCTTTCCAAAAATTAGTGAGGAGGGATCTACGTTTACTTAGAGTGGTGCATTAAGAGGTTTAAGTTTTCAACAGTAGCACTTGCAAGATCTTGCACCGGTGACGGCACCGAAAAGTTTACCGAAACAGCAGAGTGCATTTACAGACCATGTAAAGTTGGATCACCACGAATAACGATTGAAAGTTAAGCGTGCAGTAACAAATATTTTCAAACTCAAACCGATCGTTTTCTTAGCTCTTCGTTGTACAAAAAAAATCCTCAATGTGCACTAAAAGGATTACTTTTCTCAAATATTATCTATTTTCCTAGGTGTTTCACATCAGCTTAAAGCAATAGCATATATTCATCTAGGGAAATATTTTTTCAAACTACGAGGTTAACAGGGGCTCAGTGGAATTTGCGAGTTACACCCCTTCCCCCCCCCCCCCCCAGAATACTTTATAGTTGCTATATTGTCAATCTTAGTATGCTTGTACATGCAAGAACCGTTTGGCTTACCTCCCGCCGCAGGCAAATTTTGGCTCGTAGAGTGAATGAAGCTACAATATATCGTGAGGTTACAAGTGAAACACACTTAAAAAACCATGATTTTGAGAAAACGCTGATCAAAAAATTTTTGTTTTAACTTCTTTGGAATTGACATAATTAAATTAAATTATAGTAATGGTATTTTTGGTTATTACGAACCATGCTTGACTCTGGCATGCTTATTTTATATTATCCCCAGCATGATAATGGTAGGGCATTAATAATTATTAATTATACGACTTAGTGTGTTTCACTAGTATAGCATTGCATAATAAAGATATGACTTAGTGGGTTTCACCAGTAGAAACAGCTCATTTTTGTGTGTAAGATAAACTAAAAATCTGAAAATTAATAATTTTGACTTAGTGTGTTTCACTTGTAACCGCACGATATGATAAGAATCGGATCACAATTTACATAAGTTCACGTGAGTTAAGTTCCTGTACTTTTGACGATTTTTTCATATTCAACGGGATTCATACTATTTAGGAATTGAAATTTTATTTGGAAAACATCGCACTATCCATTAAGTAATGCTTGTATTTGAAATTGTAGCGGACAGTAGAAAATTAATTTTTGACTGTCAGTTTTAAATTGAGGTTCCATTGTGAAAAGAACGGTAGTTTTAGTTATGTTCTAGATGCACAACAGGGGAACAGGCTACTGGAATAGGTAAATAGTTTCTCCTTGTTTTTTTCTCCGCTAAATGTTCTTGCGGTTTACTTAACTTATTTGCATTAATTCGCGAATATTTTTACCAAGTTCAAAAATACTCTTTCAGAACGGTTTCGCCGGTAGGTAACCCGGATACTTGGATTTTCTTCCGTTGTTCCACTTGAATGAAATTTCATCCGTGTGGCACACTTCTGTCAATGCGGACTTGATCGAGTTATGCATTTTTATGCTTCAATGCTAGCGATTTTTATCGTCTGCCAGTAGAATCGTCTGCTGAGGAGGGAGGAAAGTGTTTTGCTTTCGTTTAAAAACTTCTCGATTGCTGTTTCAAATCATCTGACCGTCAAGTTTTTGGACGCCAGGAATTCTTGTGGTCAAGCGTCTGCTCAACTTCTGAAGAAAGGTAGATGTTCTTTATTGCACAGAGATTCAGAGTCTGCTCTTTGTCTTCAGTTTTGTTAAATTTGTCCTTTATTGCAGTTTTGAACTATAGTGAATTTTGCAAGTGTACTATGTCATTTCTAAGTGAAAGTCCAGCTCAAATAGCTCTACTGAGCAACTCTAATTTTCATAAATTTCTTGACTATTCGTTACTCTTTTTAATTGACATGGCGTGTCTCTTAAATATGCTAATAATTTAAACCTGGCTTTGTGTTTCCAAAATGATATTTGATATTGGGTAAACATGTTCATAACTCTGAATGAATTCTGACGAAATTAAGACTTTAATCAAAATATTAGTAATTGGAAATAGATGAAGCAGACAAGTTATTTTTATATTTCATAGCGAAAATTTCGTTCGCTAATAATCTCAAAGCAAGAGTAGATGCTAGTTCGTTTGCAAAAAAGATTTAGCATTGTCAAGGGCAGATCCAGCTTTGAAGGGAGATTTTCCGAAGGAATGACTTTAGTGATATTTTTAGGCAAAATTGTAGGTGGGGGTGACATCTGAAGATTTTTTTTTTTTTTTGAAATGTTCCCGAAATGGAGCTTAAAGCTTATTTGGTCACTTCAGGGAGAGGGGTAGGACTTGAATTCTTATGCGCAATTAACTTCTGAGCTTTCTTTTTAATTTTTACATAAGATATTTTTTAATAAATTACACATGTTTTGAAGCATTTAATTGTTTGAGTCCCAGACGATATTGAAAAAACGCTGGTAAATTTTGAGATGAAAATGAGTGTACTTCGATTAATTTGAACAAAATCAAAATTCAGAGTTGCATATCTGAGGGCTATGAAGAAGTTTCTTTCACAGCCGAAGACAATCGTGGAAATAGTGAAATCTAAATTTGTTACAAATGCTCTTGAAGAAGCATGATAATACTATTATGGATCGAACTATTGCCAAAGTTTTCCTCCTTGCAGACAAAGTGTTATTAAACTTAGCAGCATTTTCCAGATGTTCTTATTAGCCAATGTTAATGACATAATGAAAAAATACTTTGAACATTGAACTTTTAAAAACAAAATCTACTGCTCGTTTGACATTGTGGACAATTTCGAATGTTCATTTCATTCAATTTGCAAAAACTAAAGAATTCTTCAGACTTAAATTGACCTGCATTATCTGAAGCCATTTCACTTGGAAACCAAAACATGAAAAACATTGATCTTAACTTCGTGATAGTAGACTGAGTTCATACTTTTGACTACCGCAACTTTAATCGATTTATAGAATGAAACTTATATAAACTAGGGGATTATCGTTTTTAAATTATGCGTAATCAATGTATGCACGCTCGAAAGGTTTGTCAGAAAGCCAATCACTTGATGAAACTTTAGCTACATTTGGTCTTGACATTTGGACAAGGAACACATTTGTTAACAATTTTTAATTTTTTTTATCAGTATTAGGAAACCAAAAATATCCTCGAACAGGACAGTAAATCCTAACTACACAAACATGTTCTACGGGTAATATTCAAGTACTTCCTTTGTAAGCTTTTCGGAATTAGATCTGTTGACTCTCAACATGCAATTATTCTCAACATTTAACTCATTCTCGATTTTGTAAAATTTATGTAAATCTTCGGAAAAGTTTTGAGGCCGTCCAAATTTTGTACAGTTGAAAATTGGTTTATCTGAACGTTTTTTCTTTGAAATTGAATTTCACTGCATAGTTTTTCACACTTGTCTCAAAACAAAGGTGTAAATTTCCTCCTTACGTTATATCACATTCACAAAAATTTCAAAATACGTAGTGTGGTGCCGCTTTTGACATACAAAGTGGAAGATATGTACTTTAGTCTAAGTACTAATTTAATACGATTTTAATGCATGATATATCACGTAATATATTCAGAGTTTTTTCGAGCGGACAAACAATAAAATTTACTTCCGCAATATTTTGTACAAGATTATTTAAATTGGAGGCATTGTGATGGAAATTTTTCGAAAATTATCTCAAGAACTTGTTTGCACTTCACTTAGTTTAAGGTTTGTGTTCCGAATCGTTGCAAATAGATACAGCATTCGAAATAAGCTCCCTATTGTTGTGAAAGAATGTCAACCACCATGAATGGCTTTGCCATGGTTTATTTCGTTGCGCAAGAAAACACTTAGAAAATGATTACCTGAAAAAATATAGAGGCTGTAAGATTTTGTTATTTCAACAACCTAAAGGTATTTTAAGTTTATATTCGTAGAATTTTTTGAATTGTGACATAATTAACATGTATTGAATGGTGCCAAACTATACTTTATTTTCTTTGGAAAACGTAAATGAACAGATTATTGTATAATTTTAACTAAACTTGTAGCGCCAGAAGTTAGAACTTAGTTTTTCGATTGAATGCTTATAGGAACTGCTGTGCAGTTAATTTATCACATCAGACGCTTTCATCTCCAAACAATGGTGGCAAAGCTATCGTATAGCCTTGTTAGACTTTACAGTTGGGTCATTATATTACCTATCGCAGAAAGCAACCTATAATATTTTAAAACTGTTGAATCAATGAATGCAACTTGCAGCCATATTCATTGTGAAACCAAGACGCAAAATATAGAGCACATTTAATCTATAAAAGCATTTTACTTAAAAAAAGCAAAGAATTAATTTTAAAGTTTTTACTTCAATAAGAACTGCTATGTGTCGTGTCATCTCATCTTTTTTAGGTTTTAGTACAAGAGACATTGAACTTGATAGGTCCCGCAGCTATTCAGAGCCGATCATGCTTGGCCCAGTCAACATTTATGCACAGGATGGTCGGTCGATTGAGTTAAAACCAAAGAATAAAGTACATGTTTACATCGTTGAAAATAATTGTAATTGTTTTCTGAAACGTTTTGTCACTATTCAGGAAACTACATAAATTTTGCACATGATCTAAAGTGATTTAAGTCTCATGGCTGTTCTTGTAATAATGAAATCAAGAATGTGAATAAATGAAATATTCTTTGTGCTTAGCTGATGCTTCTATAGTAGTGGAAAATGCACTCGTTATTCACAGTAGCTTTTTTCGTCAAAACAGTAGCAATATCTAGTTGATTCTAGTGTTGAAAGAAAATTTAACATATTTCACATAAATTCTAAATTTGCAAATGAACCTGAACAAAACAAGGATATGACTAAGTAATAGAGCTAGTAGTAATGTATTTGCTCCCAGCATTTACCTTGCGCACCCCATAATTTAGTATATAAAAGTATATTTTTTCAAATGATTTTTGCATTATTTGTATAAATAAAACTGAAATAGTAACGCAAGTAAGTCGCATGTTAACATTCTAAAGCGCTAGAATGCAACCATCCACTTTTTCTGGGGTGTAAGCCGTTGCATTTCTCTACATAAGGGTTAATTTTTCTTTTATTTTTCAGCTTGACGAGATTGCCATTTCCACAGAGAAAATGAAGTTTTGCATGCTGTTCTGTATATGCTTGGCTGTAGTAGCAGCAGCAGATCCGAAAGACGGATCAACAACGCCTCTAACTCCTGCAGGTTCCGAAAAACCACAACGAACATTGCAGCATACATCTTCATTAAAAAATGGAGCGAATCAACACCTAGACTCAAAGGTACTAGATTTTGACTCTACCAATGCAACCTGAATTATAACTGTACTGTCCGATTTTGTAAGGTAAAACCTTCCGCGTATTTACACATGCGTCAGGTCTTCTCTGATCTTACCAAAATGGGGGCGATAGGTAAAAAACAAGAAGAAAAAGAAGTCTTTTGAGCCGTATCAAAGTACAACGGTGCTAATTTCAAACACATTGTTCAGTTGAATGTGTCAAAAGGATAGTAAATGCAAGTTTTAAATTGAAGACTTCGGAAAGTTCTCACTCACAACCATCACCCTTTTGAGTGAAGTGCTAGGCGCTGCTTTCAAGGACGGACAGTACTTGTGACAATGTACTAAGTTTTTAAAGTATGTAACTATACTTGATCTTAAGTTAGTCCTTTGGTTTCGAAACGGGATTCATATACAAAGTGCTTTATGAGAAATTTTAAAGTCGTAATAGTATACATCCAAACAAATTTCTTAAAGAGTCGTAGGAATCTAGTATGAACTCAAAGATGCTATAGGCCGTCCAAGATATCATAAAAGGCAGAAATACTCAAAGCAGGATTATTTTGCAAGAAAAGTGTGGCGTATGATCACTAAGTGTTCAAAGCAGTAATTGGCCATGGCAGAACTACTATGCACGCTTTACAACGGGAAAGGCGTATCGTGCACTTTTATTGCAGCGGTCAAAAACCCTTCTTCAGATTTAACGTGGTTCAATACATACAGCTATAGCAGTCCCTACAAAAAGTCGAAATATGAATAACCAGAGTTCGGTGACTCAACTACAATCCGTATCAAAAGTTAGAAAGGGACAAGAAACCGCTCCATGTACCATTAGTCTCTGAACAATTTACAATTCCTTTCCCAGTTGACTTTTATTTATTAGTAAAAGCAAATATTCATGCACAAAATTTGCATGCTGTTAGTGCAGTTTTTCTTCCAACAATTCGCTGCCGAAATAAAGTTTTTTAAATTGTTGCTAAACCCTTAAAAGCACACACACCTCCAGCACCTTTGCATTTAAATTCCAATCATACATTCCATGATAAAAGTTTGTTTGGATACGTACTATGTCTTCCTTCTTAAACTACCCATGATGCAGATACTTGCAGTATTCTATGTGTATTCTATTAGCAACATGCAAAACTGCTTTTATTTTGGGACTGATCATATATGTCGAGGGATTGAAGTAATTGTCAAATTATTGCAATCCGGGTTTGACATGCATACACAACCCACACATTTTTTTCAATCCACAATTTTCAAAGTAGTTTCCAATAAAAGAAGAAATTTACCTTTTTTGGTCCCCCTAAAATCGTGGCGCCAAAGTCTGCAGACCTGTAGGACCGTGTGTTAATCAGGCTCTGATTGCAATCCAAACTTATTGCTAAAGCTAGACCAGAGATGACGGACGGACTGAAAGTAGAAACGGGAAGCTTCATCTTGAAATTGGTTGGATCTGCAAGAACATGTAAGCGGTGAAGTCGCCCGTTCTCTCTAATCCAACCTATTTCAAAATAAAGTGGTCTGTTTTCACTTTCAGTCCACCCGCCATCTTTAACTGTTCTAGTTTAGTATGTTAGCACTAATTGCCATGAGTATCACCGATTAGTATCAAATGTTAAAGATCAAGAGCACACATTTTCAAATAAAATTAAAACATACATCGGATGCTTCATCAGTTACTTTACTTTAGTAAACGACATTCTGGGGAAGTTATTCTTCATAAAAATCGAACATGACACTTAGTGTCATTTCAAAGCAGCTTATAGAAGCTTTTGAAAAAGTGTTAGCTTCAGTTTGCCAACCTGGAGGTGATTTTTTTCGCTATGAATATTACAAGGGTAATTTTCTCTACTAAATAAATAAAGGGGCAAGTGGATAAAGGGGATATGTGACATTTGAATTTCGCAGATTTGCACATTCAAATTAGTGTGTTCAATTGTGTTAACTCACAAACACAATTGAAGGGGCAAATGAATAAAGGTGGTATGAGACAATTTTTTAAATTTCTAGAAAAAGTTTTCAAACAAATTTTTACCTTATCACCTTCATCCATGGTAAAAAGTGTTTCTCCAAAATTGTCACATATCACCTTTATCCACATTGCCCCTTCAATTCTATTGTATAATGTAATCTAGCCGATAATCTGCTTACTACATAAAGCATTTTTATTTTTTACAAAAGGAGTCCCAAGACTCGAGTGCCGCAACGTCATCTGAAGAATACAGGCAGTTGTCAGCAGAAGAAGTGAAGCAACTGCTGCTGAAGGTCGTGGACGAGAACATCGACAAGGACAACGATGGTTACGTCACTTCAGATGAACTCAAGCACTGGCTCGGTGTACTCCAGGAGAAAGTGATTCAGGACAACGTGAACAGGCAGTGGGCCTACTACGGCCCGCAGACCGAGGACGTGTTGTCCTGGGAAGGATACTATCCCGAGCAAAAGCAAGTCGTCACGTGGGAGAGGTATCTCAACCTTACGTATCCCGATGAAGGTAAGTTTTGAATTCGTGAGAGTGGAAACGTAACGAAAACTAAATGAACCAAAATAAGATAGTCGTGTATCCAGTGTTGTAGTTAGGGTCACTTTGGATTATTTGTGCCAGATTTGACTCAAAAGGCAGATTTTTCAGCGAAAAAGGTATCTTGAAACTAATTTAAATAGAATTTGCATAACGTTTACCTTAATAAAATAAATACTTCAGGGGGCAGGTTTCCCCCAGCTGCAGCACTGCTTATGCCTTAAGAAGTGTTTCATTAATTACCCGGAGAAAACATTTCCAGAAAAGTGGTTGGCAATTTTATTTGAAGAAAATGCAAAATTATGTCTACACTACAAATTTGATTTTAAATGTTTGCATTTTTAAATAAAAATTAGACCCAGACAATTAAAATATACTTAAATATGTACACATTACCTCTGAACTACAATTCACGCCAAAACATGTATTCAAACTACATCATTGCATTTATCTATTCAACCAAACCCAAAAGTAGCTTTGTTTTTAAGAAGTCTCCTTGCAGAAAGTTTTTTTCAAACTTTAAAGACATTAAATTCTTTAATTATTACCTAACAGATTTTTCACTAAATACTACAGAAACTTTTCACTTTCCCGTCTTAGTAGCGAAAATTTAAACCTCGTGAAATATTTCTTCAAATGTACTTTTTGTTCGCATAAAACATGAAATCGCAATTATCTGAATTTTTGCGAAAATTTGTAGCTCTGAAAATAATCTTTTACACTAACTGCTAACCACATCTTAGGGATAATTATTGAAACCAACATTGAAGAAAATTTCAATACTTTCACTTTTAAGAAATCTGCGTGATTTAAAATTCTGAATCTATGAAGAACAGCGTTAAATCTTGAGTAACAAGTGACGCAAGATTAAATGGTTTCACGCAGACTGCTTCATCATCAATTCCGCACGGATTTTCGCCTTCAGGTGATGAGATCTCTATCGAGTGACAACTATTTTCCTCGCGCATCGAAAGTAGGATTCCCCGCAATAAGTGTGTTAGCCGAGAGGTCGCGAACCTTGACCGACTTTCGCAGTGCCGATGATCCCGATTTTAGGTTTACGATGAAACCAGTTTCTCACCGGTTGTAAATGTTGGCGAGATCATCAGTTTGTTAAATATTTTCAGTGATAGTCAGAAAGTTTCGTTTTTGCTTTTAGGTTTCCTCTAGCAGGGTCCAATCAAGAGGCAATAGGTCAATGTTTCGTCCCCCCTCCTCAGTTGTTGAACTCGACAATTTCAGCCATTTGGGGCCCCCTGAAAAGTGGAAGACTTAGGCCATTGACTAGTTGACTACCAGTACCAGTCTATGTCCTCTATTTCTTTAGTCTAAGAACGATATCTGCAGCAATTGCATTGATTTCGTAGTCATAAATTAAGAATAAATTTACTTAGCACTTCAGATTTTAATTCCTGGACTTTGAAAGTCTCACATCCGTCATGGTCATTCAGTCTTGTGACTTGTTGCATGTAAACTATTTACAGACAGATGGATTCAGCTTCTTCACTATTTCGAACTTGTTGAGAAATCGGGGTTTTCGTTTTGAAAATTACCTTCTGAAGCCTCATACAAGTTTGGCTTTCAGCCTTGTTGCAATAGATTTTGCTTTAGTTATCAAAAGCTGTTCTTGCATCACTATGGAAGAATCGGATTTCCCATCTAACCACTGAAATCTTCCTGTGGCTTTTTATGTGCAGCATAGGCCAAAGCTTGAGTTATCTTTCAAGCTTCTAGGGTGTTCCATTTTTGGCATTTTTATTATTTGTGCAAGATAGTTATAGCACTGAGATCTCTAGTCTTAAGATATAAATGAAGAAAACTAATATTTGTTTCAACTTTTTTAAAGGAAAAATTCGTTAAATGAATGTTAAGTCTCAAGTCATCAACTGTATTTTTAGTGTTTTTCCTGATACAAAACACATTTGTCTTAATCCAAACAACCAGAGATTTTTATCCTTTCGTAAAATAGATTTTTTAAAGGAGTTTTTGGAAGTAACCAAGAATAATTTGTTCTTATTTCTTTACGGCATTGATAGGTTAGTTGATGACTAAAAGATTAGTTTTTGAAGATGTCTGAAAACTTCTCGATGGTATAACACAAGTTTACCTTTTTCACTTTCAGCCCTGAAGGAAGGCGAAGCGAAGACTCAGGAGATGAAGGAATTGAAGGACATGATTCGGCGCGCAGAGCGCCGCTGGAAGAACGCCGACGTGGACGGGGACGGCAGCCTGTCCAAGGAAGAGTTCCGAGACTTCATCCACCCGGAAGAGTCCCAGAGGGCAGGGGGCGTGGCCGTGCTCGAGGCCATGGAAGACATGGACCTGGACAGGAACAAGGAAGTTTCCATGGAGGAGTACATGAAGCACCTCAACAAGGTAGGTGGGGTCACACCCAATGGCCAAAATAACTTCAATTGAGGACATTGAATAAATCGATAGCAACATGCCCTTTCTATACCGTGGGGTTCACCCCAGGGCTGATCCATAATTTTTTCAAGAAGGGGGCGTTTTTTTAACTTATTACGTACATGATTTACGTGCTTTGGGGGGAGGGGTGTGCCACATTTTATTTATAAAATATAGATTTAGTCGAGGAGTGGAAGGTCTCCGAACGAATTCATTCCCTTTTCTGCCACCATAGGTATTAAAAAGTTGAGTTTTGAGAGCCTCAACTTAATGTTTCTAAAGGAATGTTTTGAACATAACCTGACATTATTAAAGGTAGTCAAAAAATTTCATTTTCTGGAACCTCAGTTTTGAAAAAAAAATACCGAAGGAAAGTCTCTAAATCTCACTTCTTTCCCCGACGCCATCAAAGATGGAGAATAATTCTATTTTTAATACTTAAATACCGAAACGTTACTACTGCCAAGTCCCTTAAGGGAAGGGTGATCGTCCCCATCACCCCTCCCTTGTTTCCGTCCTTTGGTTCACCTTGTTGAGACTTAACTTCAGAAAAATGGGCCGTTCAAATTATTGCCGTATTCGCAAATAGAGAACCTTGTTGCGCTAGAAAAAGTTGTATGCATACCTAGTTCTTGTATAGACATCCATAACCTGTGCAACAGTTCTCTGGATTGTAAAACGTTAAAGCGCTAGTGAAAGAGTTGTGAAACTGCAAGCTTTAAATGGGAAGGATATTAAATTGCGGGTGCGGAAGAGAAAAATTTGAGCGAAATTTCTTTACTTATATAATGCGTGAATTTTCATTTTCTCGTATCAGGAAAAAAAAAAAAAAACTTCAAAAACGAAGTCTAAGTTCGCTCATTTAAAAACAAGTTAGTGAATAATATCTTAAATATGAAATAAGCAACATTTTCGCCATGCCACATCAAACTATGCTATCCTTGTGCTCAAAACTTTTTCAGCACCAAACACCCTTTGAAGAATTCGAAATTTCTAATGGCATCCCAATTTATCTCTATTATATTCAAATATATTTATATCACTGGTATTTCGTGCACTTCTTGCCTCTCTAAGTCACCCGCTTTGGGAACCCCTGGTTTGTACCATGTAATGAATTGAATGGTGTAAAAAAAAATTTCACTGCTAGAAACAATTTGTACCAATGCGTAGTTTAGTATAGGTTTCGTTCAGTGATCACCCTGCCACAGTACGGCTTTTGCTAAAATGTAAGGCTGAAAGAACAGGTGGTTTTTTTAGAGAAGACGATAGCTTTTATTGACATTTCAATTATCTTCATTCGCTAAAAGTGACTGTAATGGTTGAGCCTCGCAGTACGAGAGGTTATTTTCAATGCGAAATATAAAGTGCTGTCACGCGATGCATTGACGAGTTGAAGAGATGTTCAATTATTGTTTTATTTGTTGCGGAATCCAGCGCTTTTTGGATTGCCGCCAGGATATGTACTAGTTTAATGCCGCCTAACTAATTGCAACTATGCATCTTTTAGGTAGCATCCTAAAAGAACCTTTTTGAAAATCTCGAGAACTCGGCAACGAAATCTAATTTAACGTGTAACAGCCGTTTCGCATACTATGGCTACTTCTCGGCCTTTAGAAAATATAAACGGATGAGTGGTTATCGGGCCGATGCAAAAAAAAAAAAAAAAACGGCGGGTGCTTTCCGATAAAAATGGTCCAATAAACGATAACTGCTTGATGGAGACGGCACAATCGTCATTGAATCTGCATGTAGAAAAGCGCATGGAATCTTAGTGCATATTGTGTTAGCCAATATTCGATAGCGACAATAGTATAAGATTTATCGCTTTCGTATCGGCAAGTGTAAAAGCTCGCTTACAAACGTAACGGACTTCGGTCTCGTCGAAGCCAAAAATCGCAGTCCTCCGGCCGCCTTCCTTTCTCGATTTGCCGCTGTGGTTTGGTAGCATTTATCCATTAGCAGTGGATATTAATGACTCTTTCTTTTTTTTTTTTTTTTTGCACTGGTGAGCAATTTTTTTGTTAAGCCTATTTTTTTTACTAATTTCCGATATTCATTTTAGTATTTGCTACTTAATCTGTGTAGTTTTCATAATGTAGTATTAACTTTAACCGGTACACCCCCGCATGGGAAGCCGGCTTGACGTGCCGCGGGGGCTTGAGAGTGCGGTTGCCAGATCCTACTGCCGGTTGTTTGAGCAATATCGAGTATCTTGCTGGGGCAGTAACCTGGGTTCGGGGGACGACATGTGCGTGTTTTTTTTTTAATTGCTTGAGCGTTTAGAAAGCTGTTGTATTTTGTGAAGAAATGTATCATGGGGTTAGTTGGCACACTATACGCGGGGTAGTCGGCGCGCATTAAATTCTAGGCGATTCTCGCCCTTTCGACAGTGAGCAGCATTTAGGTGTCAAAAAAAAAAAAAAAAACTCTATCCAATTTCATCATTCGATGTTCTGCAGTAAAATTCAAATATTCCAGGTCACCAGTGTATAGCAAAATTGTTTAGAAATCAACACTTTTACATCGGGGCTTTTGAAAGCTTAGTTTAGTTTTGGTATTCACCTTCTAAAAACAAGGGGGCAACTGTCTCCGATATCAGTTCAGTTAGAAAATAAAACTGATCAAACATAAGCTAGATTTGAAAAGTGTTAAATAAAAGATGTATGAATAGAATTGTTTTCTTTATTTCATCAGATGAAATTTAAAGTTGCTGTTTAGTTCAATTTACAAGTGTAATCTTTTTTGCAGCATCATCTGCCCATTCGTCATTTCAAATTACATATGTGCCACGAACTCAAAATAGTATCTCATTGAAGTCTAAAAACATTTTATGCTTTTTTGTCAGTTATGAATGGTGGTAGTAAAGCGGCTTTCCTCCAGATTTTTTCTTGAAATTTAAATCATAACAAGAAGTTCTGTCAAGAACTAAACGAGCCTACTTTCCCGTACATCGACATCGGCATTTTAGCATCTGATCCTTATTCTCTTGATTATCTGAGACTAAAAATTATGTCAAACATACCTTTTTAGCACTTAAAGCTGATTTCTAAAAGCAAAATATACCTCTCATCAGATGAAATAGACACATAAAAAGTAAATAAATGAATAAAGTTTTGTCGCACCTTTTAAAGAATGTAACTGTTACAGTTCTTCCGTAAAAAAATTCCTCAATCGTTTTCAAAAAAAAAAAAAAAAAAAAAATTAAAAGTACAAAGTAAATCAAAACACATTTTATCAAAGAAAGAAAAAAGAAAAACACTCGTCCGTTAATAAAATGTCTCGAATTTCACTTTTAATCCGTTGCCAGTTTTTAAATATAAAAAAAGAATAAAATGCTCTCGTGAATGAAACATTTTTGTTACAAAAAAAAATAGTCTGCCAAAAAAAAAAATAAATAAATAAAAATAATAAATAAAATAAAACAAATGAATAAATAAACAAAAAATCGTCTGCACAGTCAGTCATTTTTTTCTGAGCCTGAAATTCCGCCATGTTTGCGGAGTCGGAAACAGTCCTTACAGAAGATTATTCAGAAAAGTACTTTACAAATATTATTTATCAAAACCATTTTCTTACAAAGTTAGTTTGAAAGAAATCCGACTTTAAGTTCAGGATAAACATTCACCTTAAATTCCCCGTAGACGCTCATGTTAATTTTTTTTTCTGAACGGTTCAATATTGAACGAAAAATGGTTCAAATCAAAAAGCGAAATGTGGGAATGAGCATCTCCGAGATCTTTCAAACAAAAAAAAGTTTATTTCATTCGGACGGTTCACTCAAAAGTTATTAGGTGGGGAAAGGTTGCTTGAACGGTTCAATGTTGGACGAAAAAATGTTCAAATTGAAAATTTAAATACGGTAATGAAGTATCCTTGCTGAGATCCTTTGAACAAAAAAAAAGTTTATTTAAATCGGACTGTTCACTCAAAAGTTATTAGGGGTGACAGCTTGCTTGAGCGGTTCAATGTTGAACGAAAAATTGTTCAAATCGGAAATGTAAATACGGGAATGAAGTGTCCTTGATAAGATCTTACGAACAAAAAAAAGTTTGTTCAAATCGGACTGTTCACTCAAAAGTTAGCATCGCGGGACAGGTTGTTTAAACGGTTCAAAGTTGAACCAAAAATTGTTCAAATCGAAAAATAAAATATGGGAATGAGCTGTACTCGCCGAGATCTTTCCAACAAAAAAAGTTTGTCCAAATCGGAATGTTCATTCAAAAGTTATTAGGGGGGGACAGACAGACAGACCGACCGACACACAAATTCCCCATCTCAATACCCTACTTTCAAATTTTTAATTTTTCGATATTCATTTTACCTTTTTATTTTTTTAACTTGGCGATATTTTTTGGACTTGGCGATATTTTTTAGATGCATTAAGCTACTTTTAATGCTTTTTTAGTCTTTTATTTTTAACGGGAAATTAGGCTAAAAATGAATGTATGACATTAGAGAGCATAGGCGTAGCCAGAGGGGACGAGGAGAGACAATTACTCCTCCCTATCCCCTCTGGCTATTAACAGATGCGTGGAATGATTTGAATATGCAAGCAACAATCGTAATCTGTAAATGACTTCGTGGCGGTAATCGTACTATTTTTATGCTTTAGGTGTCTGGAGAAGAGAAGGAGGACCCTAACTGGGCTGCTGCGCAGGAAGGTCATTTCACCAGTTTCCTGGACCGGGACAAGGATGGCAGTCTGAACGAGGCGGAGATGAGGGAATGGGTGGTGCCCACGTACGACAGGAGCGAGGCCGAAGCCTGGAGGCTGATCTCCATCGCTGACCACGATCAAGACGCCAGACTGAGCAGAAAGGACATAGAAGAGCACCACGAGTACTTCCTCACGCTCTTGCCACCAGAGTACTGGGTGCAGGAATATCCATCGGAGAACTCACAGCATGACGAATTCTAAAATACCTGCAAGCAAGCCAGAAAACCTTCAGAGCCGAACTTAACCCGAAGATCTTTCGCATACAAGATTTCGTTCCATGCGCACAATATGCCTGAATCATCAGCAAGTCTTCCAGTTTAATCAAAACAAATCTCTTAGAGAACATTTACAATAGATTGCATTGGGCATTTTGACTTGACATTTTCTTTACTTAATTAGGGCATTGATGGAACTAAAAATTCAGCTGTTCTTTTCAATAATTTAAGCAAGCCAGAGTGGCTAACGAAATGTCTGTTTTTTCACGGCAGGATTCAGCTTTACGTAACTGTTAGATTTGTGGGATTTTTGCATTTTGCGAGTTTTAAACTTTTTTAACAGTTACTTGTAAATAGTAAATGTCTTTGTCGACTGTTTTTCTGTGTGGGATCTTGTTCCTATTGTGGTTGCTGACATTCCAACTGTAAATTTTCTACACGTGGTCTTCCGATGTACAAAGCTTTTCTAAGATCTGAATATACAACTTTTTACAATTCTTTTTTACTTAATCTTTTGGTGATATGCACAATGAAATTGGAATGTATTTTTGTTCAATAAAGTGATTTACGTGTAAATGTATTGTGAAATTTTTTCCAAGTTAACTATTGGTTAAGTCAGAAATGATGATATAAGGGCGTTTCTCTGTGAACTGAATATTTTCAAAATAAAGTGAAATAAAATCTCTCCTAATTAAAATAAAGAAAATACTTTTCAGCTCAATTATATTTGGAACGATAGCAATTTTTTTTTCTAGAAATTATCAAAGTCCTAAAAACATCCCACTGGCTGTCCCAATCCTATACTCAAATACTTAGGTATTTAAAAAACCTATTAATATTACATAAATTTGGTAATATCTAAAAATAGAATAAAGTAAGTATGTATTTTTATAACATAAGGTTTAGTTTCGCAATTCTGAAACTGTATACATAAATTGTCATGAGTTCTGTCGGCGGTTTTGAGTCTTATCAAAAATTCAAAACTGCAACAGAAAAAATAGGTTAATCTTGCAAATGTTTTTTGGCATGAAGTTAAACGCAATCAGTGTGAATTTGTAAAATTGCCGAGAACTATTTCAATAAAAAATAAGACTAGACCTTACATTTAAGTTCATAAATAAAAACAAGATGAAACATCAGTGATCAGTATCTCGGATTCTGTAAATGGCGTTGTTAACAACGCCATTTTTACAACATAAGTTTTAAAACTTGCCAATAAAATTTACAGGAAATAAGTTTCTAATCTTTTTTGCATAATTTTTGAAAACTTATTCTTTTTTACATGATATGAAATCAAAGATTAATTGGTACAGCCTTTTTTTACTTTTTTTTTTAATGTGATATCACTAGTTTCATGGAATTGCTCAATACAATGGTTTCTAATGATAGAAAAAATAACATATTAAAGCATAAAGCATAATTTTAATTGCATATTCAGTGCTTTAAAAATCTATTACGTAGTTCTATTTCCATAAATTTAAGAAGTATTACGTTTGAAAAAGTGCATAAATTGGCTCTTTGCATATTTCACTTTTATTTGTTTAATACAGAAGCAGTGATGAAGTAAAGAGGGCAGACGGAGACATTGTCCCCCATCGTCCCCAATGTTTTTATTGTAACTCCTAAACATCTTCACTTATAATTTTCATGACTCTAATGCCAGTCCCCAGCCTTTTCTTTTATGACTACACCAATGTAGCAAGCGTGAAGATATTCCTTTTTCATTTCGTAGCAATTAGGTTTTTCTCTTAAAGTTAAATAAATGAAAAATGCTAATTCCAACTATAGTCAATGAAAACGTACTTTCATTGTTTGACTATTGCTAAACTTCATCACTAACAAATAATAGTAATTATTTCAGAAACTTTGAATAATAAGTTCTTTAAATTTTCATATGATCGAAAAAAACTTTATTTTATACAGCATATTTCACTTCCTTTTTTAATTTTTTACGTTCATGAAATGTAATTATAGGTTCATTGGGTAATCAAAAAGTGGTATCGGATTGAAATCATTAAAAGTACAAATTAGTTTGAAAAGATACGAAATAGTGTTTGAAAATAATAATGTAAATAAACATGATAGCCTTTAATTTCCTTCCATTTTATTTCTGAAGGGAAAAAATAAGTTCTAAATATCGGTACTAAAATCCCAATAGTATTTTACTTTAAAAAAATACATGGATACCCTCTGCCCCCCCCCCTCCTCCTCACGGAAGACTTTGAAATGATACGTCTGTACTCAGTCACTCGGTATATATTAAAAATAAAACAGACACGTACAAACGATGTACATTATACTTCTGAAAGTTTAAAAAAGAGGGGATAATCACTCTCAACTAAAACTGTTAAAATGCAACCCCCTACCAACGGTTTCCGAGCAAACAATATGCCTCAACTATTTTTTTTACTATCCCAAGTATACACGACACAAGACTGGACATGGAGCAGTGAAGAAGCCAAAACACAATTACATTTAAAACTCACAGAAATCTAAAATACAAATATACACACAACAAATATAAAAGTCCTAAAATTATATAATATTAAAAAGTCTAAAATCATTAAGA
This sequence comes from Uloborus plumipes, assembly GCA_038373865.1. NCBI lineage: Eukaryota > Metazoa > Arthropoda > Arachnida > Araneae > Uloboridae > Uloborus > Uloborus plumipes. The sequence continues at coordinate 199,935 of JAXGGA010000629.1, forward strand.
AATTTGATGAGAAAAGTTCCCATGGACGAAAGGCTTCAACTTGCTTACCATTGATTTAGCAGGGACGTGTGATAAAATTCTTTGAATCGGAAACTGTCTTTTTGCCCTTTTTGAGGTCACCAGAACTGATTCTCCAGTCTTCAACAGTGGATATGTTCCGACACTCGTTGCGAAGAGCGCGGTGCATAAGGAAAGGATGCGTCTAAATTGATAATGGCTATTGTCCACTTTTAATTTTTAATGATTTTTTAGTTTCGAGTTTGATCCCAACGGACCTTATTCACGGTTTGGCAACGGTCCATTTAATTGTTCGTTTGCGGGTATTTACATCCAGTTTCCAGTGTTAGTAGTGCTAAATAAACTAGTTTTATTTAATAATAACTGGCATTTATAAACATAACTAGCCGGGTACCCGGCCCTGCCCGGGTTTCGGCCGAGTATGGTGTTTTAATGACACTCGTTCATGAATTTTTCAACATTAAAGTGCATATCTATACACACAATGGCTACTTCTGTAAACAATGGCAATTTTTTCTGACTGGAAAAACTAAAAAACTGTATTACACACCTTAAATACAAATGCAAGCTACAAATAATGTTTAGGTAAATCGGAAATGTTATAAGCTTGGTACAGGGTGCGACGGAGAAACTTGCAGACTTGAAAGGTCAACTAAGAGAAAAGTACATCATGTATCAGTTTACTACTTTTTATAAGATATGGTACCCATTCTGAATTTTTATATTAGTTAGATTTAAAAACTACATCGGGAAGAATGACGGCCCCTGTTAATGATGCACTCATGTACCCTAGATTTGTTGCACTCTTTCGAGCATATTGACTGATGGGATGTTGGTGATAGCAAGCCGGATGTTGTTTTCCAGGCGTTGCAGGGTCCGGGGCTTGTCGTTGTAAACGATCGATTTGAGATACCCCCATAAAAAATAGTCACAGAGTGTCAAATCGGAAGAGCGGGCCGGCCACGGTACGTCACCTTTCAAGGAGACGTTATCACTCAACTGGTGAACCACAGCAAGTTTGTAGGGATGAAACTGGAGTTCGTTGTGAAGAATTCGTCTCAGTGTCCAATCAAAAATCCCCAAAGCAGCAGCGTGTTTACGCGCCGAACGCCTGGGAGAGCGCAAAAACGACTCCCTCACTTTTTCGACGTTTTCTAGGGTTCTGGAAATCCGTTGACCTCCTGGGCCTCTGTTTGCCACACTCTCACTTTCCCTGAATGTTTTCACCCACAAAACAGTCGATTCCCAGCCAGGAATGGGAACAACGGGCTGAATTTTGAACCGAGTTCGGAAGGCACGTTGAGTGGCGACCACCGAAAGATTATTTGAAAAGTAAGATTCGGCGGCGAACGCTCGTTGCTCCTTTGTCCAACGCATGGCGACAACTAAACTATGAGATAACAAAACTTCAGGACCCTCTCTTTAAAATGAGACTCTTCCCACTCCTTTCTGACCACTCCTTGCTAATTAGCATCCAATTAAAATCAGCAAGTTTCTCTGTCGCACCCTGTAAAATCAATCGCACTGGAGTCAAGTATTTCCAAACATTACACGTAAAATAAGTCCCATCATTAGTTTATATCCTTGTGACTACATTGGTGAAAACATCTTATGTACCTAACTTAGAAATTTTTTGACTATAAACATTTTCTGTTCTCTAACTGTTGCCAAAATCAATTATCTTTTTATTTACCCCGTTAGCGATTATTGGCACAGATGAATATAAAAATCCTAAGAAAGCAATAAATTTCATACTTACTCCAGCGAAGCCTAGGTTCAAAATTTTCACCATGATTACTATTAATATTGTTGTTGCATGGCAACCAAATTTTTGCAACAATGCACTGAAAATTTAATTATTTAATGGGGAAATTAAATGAAATTTACTATTTTCCATAATAACTTTTTTAAACTAAGCTTTTTAGAAATAAATTATAGCTTATCCTGCTCTCTGTTACTGTAGCTATCTAACGGTGCAAAAATGGTTAAAATCGGTCCAGTAGTTTGGAAGATTACCCCGGACATACGTTTTCAGAAGTAGTCTTTTATGTATATAGATGAACATGTGTAGGGTCTATATCGGCTTAGGATTGCTGGAAAATCTTGAGAAAAGTGATGGAGAAGGAAAACAATGTGACTTTTTACCCATTTTCTCTTTAGATGAGCTAACAGACTTTAAATCAGTAAAATACACGCATTAAGAGATCTATTTCAAACAAATCTAAGAAGGTTCTTCTGCTTTTATATAGAAGTTTGGTAAGACCTCATTTAGAGTATGCTGTTCAGTTTTAGTCTCTTTATCTGAAGAAAGATATTAATTTATTGGAAATGGTACAAAGGAGGGCTACAAGGTTAGTGAATGAATTTTCTAATTTAGACTATGATTCCAGGCTTAGAATGCTAAACATGTATAGTCTTGAGCAAAGGAGAACCAGAGGGGACATGATTCAGTTGTTTAAATTTATCAAAATGAAAGATGTTATAGGGTTAAATTTTTGCACGGAAAGCAGGACAAGGGGCCATTGTTGTAAGCTGTTTAAATTTCAGGCTAACCTGGAAATTCAGAAAAATTACCATTTTAGCAGGGTAGTGGGAACTTGAAATAGTTTACCGGAAGAGGCGGTAAGGAGCAGATGAGTAGATAATTTTACGAGGGTCATTGATCTTCATTGGGGTCTATAATTTGACTAGGACCAGGCGCGCACCCAGGAGCGGGCTTTGGGGGCTTAAGCTCCCCCTGTGACAAAACTGGACTTGAAGGCCTCTAGCATCAACGACATTTAAAATTTTTACACGGTGTCAGAAAAGATTCAAGTCATTAATAACTCATACTCAATATACACTACGCTTTGAATCCAATTGAAATAACAAATACGCACACGTATAACATAGACCTTGTCTTTCTTAAAGTCTAGGGGAAAGTGAGTAAATTCTCACTAATAAAAGACCACCCCCCCCCTCGTCTACAATTTCCAAGAAACCAAGGCATTGCCTTCACAATTAAATTATTCATTGTACGTGTACAGACGCATGAGGCACGAGAATGGGGCCTCAGCAAAGCATGGAACTTCAAATCACAGAGCGTCTCACCATCAAACCAAAATAATTTTAATTTCGAGGATTTGTCATGGAAAATCATGATGTTTCGAAGTGGCGAATTACAAGTTTGAAGGATCGTCATAATGAAATTTTTAAAGCTCCTTTCTGTCAAAAACATAATTCAATAAAACATTTTTCATGCACATTTTTTGAATCTATTTCATAAAAGCCCCCCTATGGTCGAGGAAGGAGAGGAGTGGGTAATTGCGACATGATTAGCCCGCCACTTATTTTCTGAGAAACATGCTCGAGAAACAAGAAAACAGATAAAAAGTTGAAACAGATTATAAAGAATATAAAATGGTAATAAAATAAAAAGAAGTACGAAAGAGAGAGAGGGAAAAAAAAAACAGAAAAAAGTGACCGAAGGGTATCTTTGCAAAATAAACAAAAAAAAAAAAACACTTAAGCCTCAAACTTCTGTACTTCTAACCAATGAAGGCGCTGGTAGGAAATTAAAAATTTCAGAACAGAAAACCAAAATTGTTAACTGAAAAATCTTGTCCTATTTTCTCCATTTTGATTTGGAACAAAAATATTTAAAAAAAAAGGTAGCTCAGAAAATGGGAGGAAGGGGGTATCCGAACTTAATTCCTCTTTTTTTTTTGGCGTTAAAGTTAGAAAGGAATTATAGTTTTAGAGCTTAAAGTCTTGAAAAATTCCGGGAGAAAGTCTGAATGTCCTCATTGAAGATTGTCTAATAATTGGTTTTTGGAACATGAATTTCTAAAAATTTCCGGAGGTGAAAAGCGAGTCCCATTATCGAATATAGCCTACAGCTTTGTTTTTAAAACTTTAATTTCAAAAAATTTAAAAAAAGGCCCCTCCTCCCACCAAATAATAATGATAAAAGGTCTTAAATTTCGTTTCTGGAACTTTAATTACAAAAAACTGCTGGGGCAGAGTATATGAATTCTATCGCTAAGGCTACCGATAAATTGACTATAACCACATTTTTAAGACTTCAAATTTTGAAAATTTTCCCGAGGAAGGCCTCCGAACTCTTAACATCGACAACAATGGAACCACATTTCTCTAAGCTCAGTTTCGGGGAAAATATCCTGTGGAGAGTTCCACATTCCATCCATTCCCATAACGTCATCAAAGATGGCATTTTTAAAAAACTTCAATTTCAAAAAATGTTCGCGGAAAGATCCCGAAAATCGTTTAAAATTGAGTTTTGAGATCTTTAATTTCGACAAAAAGCATTCAGAGGAGAAAACCGAACCCTATGCCTTTCTCTAACATCACCAAAGATGTTATTGCGTTGTTTAGACATCAATTTTGAAAAATTTCGGGTTGAGAACGGTCTAACCCCATTCTTCCTAAGATTAACTGAGACAGTTATACATTTCGTTTTTGGAATTTCAACATCAAAAAATTGTCAGTGAAAAGTTCCAAAACCCCCATTCATTCTCCTAACATTTTCAAAGAGGGCCTACTATGGTGTTTTTTGGACATTAATTTCGAAAATTTACAATGGGAGAGCCGCTGACTCGTGACCTTCCTAAGATTAACCAATGTCGTCTTAAACTGCGCTTTTCGAAGCTTAATATAGAAACATTCCTAAACCTCATCCCCAAACAATTACAAAAAAGACGTGTAATAATAACGTTTTTATGGCCTCAAATTCTGAAAAAATATTAGATGAGGGCCGGCAAGTCTCATATCTCCCTAACATGACCAAAATTTGTCTAAATGTTGTGTTTTTGGGATCACTTTTCAGAAAATTTTCCGGGGAGAACCCAGGCCCGTCATTTAGGGGGGGCAGGGGGGTCAATTGCCCCCCCCCTGACTTTTAGAAATTAATGTATTTACATATTAGTGGGCGTGGTTTTTGATGTTTTCCGATGAAATTGTATTGTGTTTGGACCCTTTGCCCCCCCCTGGAAAAACTTGAAATGACGTCCCTGGGAGAACCCATGAACTCCCTATCAGTATGTTTGAATTATTCCACTTTCTGTCTTTGTTCATAATAGTAATGGT
>JAXGGA010000630.1:0-204951 GCA_038373865.1 Uloborus plumipes
CAAGTTTTTGTGGTGACAACTTCAAAGAGCCCTGTACCTTGGCAATTTTCATAATGAACGTTCTAGTATTTTTTTTCAGAATGCCTGGAGTAACTAGTTTCCATAGATATCTAACACTTTTATTTTGCATGAGTACGATTTTTTATAAAAAATGATTAAATAACATCACTTTTTTAGTATTTTGACGTGGCGGACAAACTTTGAGGGCATGTATCTCAGAAAATAAGTGGAACAGGTAACTTTCCTTTTGGGCTTTTTCATACCTCTATACCATCAATCTGTGTACCAAATTAAAAAAAAATCCGAGTCGGTCATGCGACCCCCATTCGGTGATTTGGTATGGAATCGCTCTTTAGAAACGTTAATTTCTCAATATATTCTCAGGTGCAAAATTAAAAAATTGGCGATAAATATTCTAAAAAATAAAAATACTTTCCTCGCTTTTACTGTATAAACATTTATTATTGTTGAAAAAAAAGCATTTAAAATAACGAATTCACAGCATTTAAAAAATGTATTTTTTTAAATCTTAAACCTTATGTGTGAGAGACGATCAGAAAACTATATAAAAAATTAAAACCGATGCATGAGTAAGGGATTATACTGATATAAATAAGCATTTATGAACGCTATGCAAAATATATAAAGCCACATTTTCCCCTGACAAATATTCTTAATAATTGTTTGATTTTTAAAACTCAAATTTTAGTCTAAAAAATGGGTATTCTTAACGAAATTATTTCAACGAAAGAAACCAGCGAAAAGAAAAACTTATACTCCGTCTCGAATTTTTACCTTGCGGTTGAAACTGCAGCTTTCAACGTTTATCATGACTCAAAGGGAAATGAACTTTTCTTTAAAGTAAACTACGTTTCTTTAAAGTAAACATTTTTAAACAGAGAGTTACCTTAATTATTTTTCTGCGATTGCAAGTTGTAGGTTTTTGTTTTACTCTGTGGATTTTCTTCAAAACCAACCATGCGTGTTATTAAAATAACGTTTCAGCTGTTCTTGACCTGAAAGCAAGTATTCGAAGCTTTTTTTCCCCCCTCAAACTGCAGTTGCTTATATTCAAACAAAAGTTCATGAAAGTTCATTACCACGGAGGGAGGGATATGCATTTCAAAAAAATAAAATTCGATAAGACCAAAGGGAAAAACCGGTTCTCAAAGGAATGACTAAGAAACACGAAGGTGACAAAGCAGCGTGTAAAATGGTGCACAAGTATGAGAATGAAATTTTCAATTTCGGATTATTCCATATCTAATCAGCAAATATTTTTTTTTTAAATCATTCTCAACGTGACCATCTCACATTTTTATGAAACTTTTAGAGATAATAATACTCTTTGGCATCTTAAACCATTTATGCTATTTTGACATTTTTTGTTTTTTTTTTCAATTTTTATCTGCTTAAAACTCTTACTTGGAATGGTTTACATACATTTTAGGCTTAAAATAGTTCGCCGTTGCCATCTTTATTAAGTTATTTAACGTCCCGTTTATGGGATATTTTGCAGATATGTAAGCAAAATAGACCTTACTTGACTTTACTTTTGCAAAGTAACATTACAGAAGGCATCTGTGATCAATTTTAAGCAAATCATTTTAAAATACAGTGAACTCTCACTTATACGCCGCCTCATTTATGCACCTTTTTCACTTATACGACGATTTTGAATGATCCCAGCACATTCCACAGCAAAATAATGATAGTATCATTCGTTTATGCGTCGCTCTAAAGCTAAATATTTCACTTATGCGCCGATTTTTCCATAAATTGTAAAAAATTTAATTTATTTTCTTTAAAAAAATCAGCATTTTTCTTCACTTTCCTCTTTAATCTTTCGCTTTTATTGCTCATTAAAGGCATTTTTTCCACATAGAGTTCGGGAGAGGGACAATTATCTACTATGCATTGTTTTAAAGGGAACAGTTTGTAATTAGCTATGCTACAATTTTTTTTCTTTATCATTGTAGTTACGTTACAGTAATTGCCAAACCGGATAGCAATATGTCCTTTTTCTATAAAAACATTCTCTTATTCATTTCCTCATTAGAAACTATGGTGCGTTTTAGTCCTTTAAATAGACTTGTGTTCACTTATACGTCTCTTTCACTTATGCGCTTTTTCTGTTGGTCCCTTGGGCCGGCGTATAACTGAGAGTTCACTGTAGTTTATTTTTATGAAAAATAAGTTCGCACAAAAAAACTTTCTGTGGCTACCCATGCTGGATCGTTGCTTGACTGATTTGTCTGGAAACAGCTGTCAATAAATAAACTCTACAGTCCAAATACTGGCTCTAACTGGTTTTCCCAAGAAGACGGACTATTTAACTTGTGAAAAACAACTTTAGTAAAATGATATACCCATTACAGGTTTTTGTATGCAGTAACTAACAAGCGTCCCGTTTTTAGGCACTGGGCATAAATGGGTTAAGTTTACATATAATTTTCGAAATTGTCTATTATTCCAAAGTGATGAGCAATAAATTTAAAAATCTTATCACAAGCCCATTCATTACTCACAAGCAGTGATTTAACCCTTTATGTCCTAAATTAATTTATCAAATTTTGAAAATCCGTAAGGTCTAAGCCCCCCCCCCTCCTTAGGGCCCCCTAGAAAACTGTTTCCGATTGCAGGTACCATCTGTCGGATTCTCAGCGAAGTACAATGAGTGGTACTAAAAAACTTCAGCATGATTCCAGCCATATAGGATTCATATTACTAAATTAATATAAGCGAGACTTCTGAGTCCCGTCGGGGCATTAAAGGGTTGAAATGTTATAACTTGGGCTCTATTGGAACTACCGAGTTGTTATACACTGAAGTGACAAAAGTCATGGGATAGCAATATGCAAATTTTCAGATGGCAGTAGCATCGCATAGAACAGGTATAAATGCGCAGTGCTTTTACAGAGCTTTCATTTCTGTTCAAGTTATTCATGTGAAGAGGTTTTAACGTGATGATGACCGCACGACGTGAATTAACAGACTTTGAACGCGGAATGTTAGTTGGAGCTAGACGCATGGGTCATGCCATTTCGGAAATCGTTAGAGAATTCAACATTCCCAGATCCACTGTGTCAAGAGTGTGCCGAGAGTATGAAATTTCAGGCATAACATCCCACCATGGACAGCGCAGTGGTCGACCGCCTGCACTTAAAGATCGAGACCGGCGACGTCTGCAAAGAGTCGTAAATTCTAACAGACAAGCAACACTGCGTCAAATCACCGTAGAAATCAATGTGGGACGTACAATGGACGTGTCTGCTAGAACTGTGCGGAGAAATTTGGATTTCTTGGGCTATTCCAGCAGAAGACCGACTCGAGTGCCTTTACTGACAGAACGACATCGCTTGCAGCGACTCTCGTGGGCACGTGAGCATATCGGTTGGTCCCTAGATGAATGGAAAACCGTGGCCTGGTCCGATGAGTCACGATTTCAGCTGGTAAGAGCCGATGGTAGGGTTCGAGTGTGGCGCAGACCCCACGAAGCCATGGACCCAAACTGTCAGCAAGGCACTGTTCAAGCTGGTGGTGGCTCCGTAATGGTGTGGGCTGTTTTTTCATGGCATGGACTTGGTCCTCTAGTGCGACTGGACCGAACATTGACTGGAAATGCTTATGTGCAGCTACTTGGAGATCACTTGCAGCCATTCATGGACTTCATGTACCCAAACAACGATGGGATTTTTATGGATGACAATGCGCCATGTCACCGGGCCACAACTGTTCGCAATTGGTTTGAAGAAAATTCTGGACAATTCCAACGAATGATTTGGCCACCTAGATCGCCCGACATGAATCCCATTGAGCATTTATGGGACACCATCGAGAGGTCTGTTCGTGCCCAAAATCCTGCCCCATCAACGCTTTCACAATTATGGACGTCTATCGAGACAGCATGGCTCAATATTCCTGCAGAAGACTTCCAACGACTTGTTGAGTCCATGCCACGTCGAGTTGTTGCACTTCGCCGGGCAAAAGGAGGGCCGACACGATATTAAGAGGTATCCCATGACTTTTGTCACTTCAGTGTAATAGTTCATTAAAAAATAATTGCATGCACTCTAATTTGATAAGTAACTCAAATATTTTTTGAGAAAAGAAAGTTTCATTGCAAAATTTAAAATTTAAATAGGGTACGTCACTAGAAAAAGTAATGTCTCCTCCTAAATGTCATACAGCACCCCCCAAAATGTAAAAGAAACTCCGCAAAAGGAGACCAAAACCAATTTAAAAAAATGGCCGTAAAAACTTGTACTGCATACTCGGAGTCAAGCCCCCCCCCCTCCCAACCCCCGCAACCTATGTGGGGTCCCACTGCTTTCGCTATTTGGTATTAGTATTGATGAAATAAATTGATGGAATTTTTTTCTAGGTGGTCGAAGGCTGATCTATTTTGGATATCGCAATATTCCACAAACAACGGTACCCCAAAACTGTTATAGAGAACCTAACAACCTAACTATAAAGAGACTCATCAAGAATGAGAACGAAAAAACCCTTCTATGTTAAGAGTCTCTTTTTTGATTTGGGCATCCAAGACATCAGCCTTTGCCAATCTAGAAAAAAGTTCGAGCAATTTATTTATCAATAGCAAAAGTAGTAATGCTCCACGAAGGCTGGGGGGGGGGGGGACATGATGTTAAGGACGTTAGTTGAAATTTTAAAGACAATTTTTGTACGAGGTTTTAGTCTCATTTTGGGGAATCCCCCCGTACAGTCGTTCTTTAGGGGGGGGGGCAATTTATTGTATTAATACTATTACTAATAGCGAAAGCAGAATACCCCACAGAGATCGCAGCGGAAGGAGGGGGGGAGGGGGAGGCAAGGTGTTCAGTTGAAATTTCTAAGGCTATTTTCTTGGTCGTTTCAGTCTAAAATTTTGGGGAGTTCTTTTTAACTCTTTCCTTTTTTCCTTTTGTTTCTTTAATGTGCTCTTTAACGCATGGGCGACACTTTCGTTTTAAAGGGAGTACTCACAGCTACGTTATTTAAATATTACGACATTCAATAGAGATCAGCCAGCGAACATCTGTGAAAAAGTCCTAGCACTTTATTTTATTAAAAATAGCTAAAACAAATTTTGTCATAAGCGATTAACGAAAAGCATCAAGCACGTAACTAGATATTTTAGGGGGTGTCTAAGACTGCCCGAACGCTAAATAAAAAAGATACTAATTGTTAATTACACTAATTAATATTAATTCAATTAAAACTGATCATTAAAATATAATAATTAACTTAAAAACGAATGAATCGATGTTAAGTGGCGCTGGTACAGAGATCTCTTTGCAAAAAAAAAAAAAAAATGGTCTGATCATAAAACTTGTAGCATTTTGAAGTTTCAACAATTAAGCAATTCTGTGTGCAGATTTTCTGCGGATCTCTTCAAATTTTCTATGCATGTTTTAACTAGAAGTTGATCTAAATTTTCTGAAAATGACGCTGATTCAGATCCAAACTCCAGACCCAAGATTTTGCAGATTTCTGCAACATTTCTTCTTTACTTCAATATAAATGCAGAAAATCTGCAGAATGATTGAACTCCAATGGATGTTCTCGTGTTCTAAATGGATTCGGAAGCAGGGAAAACTACCAATTAATAGGAATATTTAAAGATAAAATACGTTTTCAGAAAAGATAAAATAACGTCGGCGTCAGTTGGCTGACCTATTCAGAGTTGATTTCAATGGATTTGGCTTAAATCGAGTCGGCTTGGAGAAAAGAATTGGTGGGAACAGGGGAGCCCCAAACTAAAATTTTTCGGAGGAAGGGGGGTAGTATTTTCACTTTGACGAATGGAACTAAAAATTTTTATGATTTAATTACAATTTTACAACACTGTCTCCAAATTTTCCGAATCGTCGGATAGAATTCGCCGAATAAGACATTTTTTGGAGGTCACAGTGAAGTCCCATCGGGGCACCCCTGGGAAGAAAGAAGTCTTGATTGGGGTGGTTTGAGATTTCTCCTTTTTTCTATTTTTGGTCATATCTTTATTTTTAATTGAGGGCCATTTTGTTCATCCTCTAAAGCTGCGGTTCCCGAACTTTTTTTGAGATTTTTAATTCCAAATTTTTGCTGGTGTAGGGTTTTTACTTTTCTTTTTTTTTTCTTTCTCTTTAGTGCTATACGCCAAAAGCGTTGTAAATGGCACTGTTGCGTAATATCAATAGACACATTGTTAGAAACTATACTGAAACATATAAACTGCTTATAAATATTAGAATAGTGCATTGTGATGAGTTGGTGAATAGGAAACATAATTTTAGTCTATGTAATTGGAATGTGCGAAGGAAAAAAAATGATGTTGGCCTAAATTGTCCGATTTCAGTGAAAGAAAATTTTGTGTTTAAAGTCTTCACCATTACAGCTTTTTTGCTCTGTAGCGACTCAAAAATAAAAATGCCGCTTATTTCATTCCACCCTAATATGTGAGGTATTTATTTACTTTCATTGATCCGCATTTTATACTTAATGCGCATATTTTCTTATCGGATTGCAGAATGAAATTAACAGTACGATTTCATTTAGATTCACAGAGCTCCCAACTACGAAAGGACTGGCGCATGGTACGTTGATTTTAAAGATGTTCTTACTGGAAAGACAGGTAGAGAAGCCTACGATGGCGTGCTGGTTGCTACTGGACATCACTGTTTCCCTATAATACCTGACATCTCTGGCTTGAAAAGTTTCAAGGGGAGTGTCATTCATTCTCACAGTCTGAAGAAAGGGAGTCAGTACGAAGACAAAACTGTTCTGGTTGTTGGAATTGGAAATTCGGCTGTGGATGCAGCCGTAGAAATTAGTACCGTAGCTAAGAAGGTATGTTGTCGATTTTTTTAATGCAGTGTACTACTCCGTTAATCTAAATTTAGAGAAACAGGTCGTTACATCTCGCCTCGTTACATCGCTCTTTCGGATATATCGCGATTTTCCTTTGTCTCCCAAAATTATATTTCAAGAAAAATACTTTTCATTTGACATCACAGAAAAAAAATATATTTCTTACAAAAAGTTTTATCTACTTTCTTTAATCAATGCACAAAATTATTGTGTATTCCATACATCTTAATTCATTGCAGCGTAAGCTGTAACTTTTGATTCCTTTGCATCATAAAACAATAGTAATATATAAAAAAGTTATTTTTATTTTAAAAGAACAATTAGAAAGCTAATTTTGCTTAAATTAAAAAAATCGTCCTAACACGAAAAATTAATCTTTATGAGAGGCACATATCATTCATTTGCCCGGTAATTGTATCGTTACTTTTTATGAACTCTGTTATTTCGCGTTTTCGGATACATCGCTCTATTTTGTTGTTACCCGACAAGCTCGATAAAATGAGGGGTTACTGTATTTTATTTTCTTATTATTAGTATTATATCATTTAAAATCCTATCTCCTCTTGATTTCCATTTGCTGTTGCAGAAAAAAAATACTATGGTAACTTATTAAAAAAAAAATCCAGTTGAATATCATAAAAACTTTAATACATCAGTGACCTAATAAAACGAATTTCCGCGACCCTAGATGTTTCGCTCGGAATGGGGTGCCAAAATTGTCTTCATTTCAACTCACCAGGGTGAGTTGAAATGAAGGGTCCCACCCTTGGTCAACTTCACCAATCAAAGTTATTCTATTGGTGTGAAAGAAATGCAAAGGAAGGATTTATACATTATTTAATATTAAACAACTTTAGAATTAGCCGATTTAGAAAAATAAACGGCTTCTTTACGTAATTTATCAGTATGTGAACTAATTACCTACTAATTTTCAATATTGTACGTTGCGTAAATTGTGCAGTGGAGAGTTTGACCAGAATGCTATTCTGTCGTGCTAATCGCAAAAGTCGTATATGCAGCTGAGAAATAAGTGAGAAATATCCATTAACAGTTTTACGCCTCCATCTATTTTGATTCAGAGGTAACTTTTTCAGATTTTTTTTTTTTTTTAATGTTCCCCATTGACCATAAAAAATCTATTTAGGTGAAGTAAGTGGCGAAGAATCTGAGTAATTAATCAGCAATCAAGTTCTTCAGTTTTCATAAAATATGCAGATACTAGTTTTGTGCTTAGCACGGTATTATTGCTCAATGAAAAGTTAATTTTACGTAAATAGATATATGAATTGCTTTTTTTTTTAAATTTTGAAATATTTACTTTCATTTTGAATTCGTATGATAATTTGTAAGTCAATGTAGAAAACATTTTCCTAAAATATTTTAGATAATTACTGAACAGAAATACTCATTTAAATGTAAGTGAATGTAAGAAAACAAACATGAGTTAAAATCTATTCAAATTAGATTGAAGAATTAATAATTGTTTTAGAGATGAAAAAAAAATCAGCACTACCCTCTATAAGTTAACCACATCTAAGTTGACCATCAAAGTCCTGAATCGCAATTAGTCAACTTACACAGATTTCACTTATCCTTTTTTAACCCAAAACAATTTGAATATTTTTTTGTATTTACTTAGTATTGAACAAAATACCGATGATCTCAAAAAAAAAAAAAAAGTTTTGAATCTGCTTAGTAATGTTACTTGAAAATACATTTTGAGTACCCTTAATATTTAATATTACAAGTAAAAAAACTTCAACAATTTTTAATTTCATGTTAGTTATTTTCCCGATTATGTACAAAATGCATTTATTTAATTTTTACTAGGTGTACTTGAGCACCCGACGTGGAGCATGGCTATATCAACGAGTAGGACCGGATGGGAAGCCTTTCGATGCCTCCTATACCAAGCGTAACCTAGATGTCTTGAATAAAATAGCTCCCTTCAAAGCATCTTGTTGGTATATGGAACGGGAGCTGAACAAACGCTTTGATCATGAAGCTTATGGCTTAAAGCCGCAACATCGCGTATTCAGTCAACACCCAACCATTAATGATGCATTGCCGAACAAAATTCTGAGTGGCGCTGTGACACTCAGAGAAGATATCCACTCTTTCACCGAAACGGGCGTCATCTTCAAGAGCGACGAAGAGGCAACTGCTATTGATGCTGTTGTCCTTGCTACTGGATATGAGATCAAATTCCCTTTTTTCAAGGGAGATATGGTTCCTGTAAACGACAACAAGGTTCAACTCTACAAGCACATGTTTCCACCGCATTTCCCATCTCCTTCATTGGCGTTCATAGGGTTGGTGCAAGTGGTAGGTGCGGTTTTCCCTGTAGCTGAGGCTCAAGCTAGATTTTATGCTTCTGTAATGAGCGGGAGATGCGAGCTTCCTACCAAAGAAGTGATGATGGAAGATATCAAGAAGAAGGAAAATGAAATGGCTAAGAGGTATGTCCCATCTACGCGTCACACTGTTCAGGTGGATTACATTCCTTATTTGGATGAGCTTGCTAAGCAAATCGGGGCTAAACCTAAGCTTCATAAGTTGCTCTTTACTGATCCTAAATTGTTTTGGGCTTTGTTTACCGGCCCTTCTCTGCCTTACCAGTACCGATTGCAAGGCCCTCATGCATGGGAAGGTGCAAGGGAAGCTATTTTAACCTACGAAGATCGTGTACTGGCGGCATTGAATACACGAAAAAGTGCCGAGTAATGCTCCTTTGCAGCTCTTTAAATTGATACACACAAGTGTTCAATATCAATTCCTATTGATATCAATCAACTTACAGAAGGCTATTTCTACATTATTCCTATCATTTCTTTTTGCCATCATTTCTTCTTTTTCTGTGTATTTCGTACTTGTGAGACAGAAAAAAGGATTTTTTTTTTAATTATTAAAGCAAAACTTCTCTCATTTTTCAAAATATTTTCTTTTTTTGTCATTCGAGTTTTGTCTACTGAAATAGGGCTTGACAACACCAAGAAAGAAAATCAAAGCTACTTTTTTCCGTTAAAGTTGGCATACACTCTATCCTATTTCAAACAGCCATCTAAAGATATAAGTAACTTCCGCGAGAATAACTTCTTTCAGTTTTTCCGATTTGTGAAGCTTTTGGTAATAGCTTTTGGTTGCTCATTCTGGAATGTTAAAACTCACCTTCCTGTGCTCCTACCAACGCCTGATATAGCGCAACCAGAAACATTTTGATTTATGGATATAACAAAACTCAAGCCGAACTGCTATAATGAATTATTTATTCTTCACGCAACAATCCCTCTCAAATACGAAATGATCTACCGTCCACCACTTAAAGCTGTAAATTAAAGGAGAAAAAAAAACAAGAAGAGTTCTCGAACCTAACGTGCATCTCTCACTTCATTTGGTTGAGTTCTAGCCATTTCAGGAAAGTCCGTTGTTTCTGTCTCACCCTGATGAGTACTTCGGAATGAGCAATTTTATGTTATACATAAGAGTAAGCATGAAGGGTTAGGAAAATGCAATTTTCAAGAGATTTTGTATGATATCGTCGAGGGCTCAAGTGACTGTCCTGTGATATTCATGTATTCCATCATTGTGATAGGTTTTTACAATATATATCTTGAGCAATTTTTCTGTGCATAAAAACAAAGTATACATATATATTTTTATGAACATCATCATTTGTGGTGTGAATTGCATCACTCGTTATACAGCATGTATTTTATACTTTTTCAACTTTTTTACAGTATTTATTACAATATCTACCAATTTTTATACAAAACTTCAGTTTTTGTACTATTTTATAAGAAAAAGAACTATTATCATAATATTTGCTAATAATAACTTCATAAGGAATAAATGTATTATGTAATGCTACCTATTCTGACAATCTGCAATATTAATTGTTGTAACTTATAAAATTATACATGTTTGTTTTTAAAATTTGTATCATCATACGTATTTGCATTTTGACAGTACTGTAATAGAACACAATGGCTACATGGAATTAATGAAAGAGAATGGAATTGTATTGAAAATCATGAATGAAATCAAGCCCAACGTTAATTTTTATCTACTTAAATATTGTAATACATTTATAATGGTGGATTACCTTTTCATTCTTCTATTTTTATGTCTTCATATGTTCGTTTCATCGTGTCTTTTGTCATTTTTTCATGTCTTCCCATTTTTAAGGATAAATAAAATTAATTTTTTTAAATATTTACTTTTATTTTACATGACACTCAATTCCAAAGCATACACATCTCTATTATGATTTTTTTTTTTCAATTAGAGAGCTAGAAAGTTAACATACATTATGTCTTCTTTGCACACTATCATTGTTATCTCTAAGACACACAAAAATATGTTAATAACTATCATTACTGTATTGAAGCATCCTAAAATAAAAGCAGAGTTCTGACAATATGCACTGCCAACAGAAAATTTTTAGATATTGATTTTGTTTTAACCACTTCCCTTGCGAATTTTTTTTTTTTTGGAAAAGATTGCAAAAAAAAAAAAAACACTTTTTATTAAATTTAATTTTGAAATACAAGAAAATGAAGCAATACAAATAAAATATGTAGGTTTCAAGTTGAATTTTTAATTATTTATAGGCTTAAAATCAATTAGTTTCACCCGAGTTTTCTCGGGATAATAATTACCTGCAACTCATACGAGCCCGAGATAACTCGGGACAATCAGGCAAGCGGTTAAACACAGTTTAAAAAAAAACCTAAAATTGTTCTTGCATATAATGCACGTGTTGGAACTAAACTCCGAAATCGGTCCAAATCAATATCCGAATTTTCACAACGTGAATAGAGCATTGACAAATGCGTCAAGTCTGAAATGTTACATTATTTCTTAGTTTCTGCATTTGAATTTGATCAATTTTCTATGTGGCAAATCGGGGTGATCCAAGTCCAATTTTACTCTAGAAGGATAAAGTGAAACATCCCTACATGAATAGATGAGTCAAATTAATAGCGAAAGTTAAAAGCAGTGGGGAGGGGAAAACGAACACAAGCAGCCTCTCCCTTCTAAGTATTACAGAAGACCAAAAAATATATGGTAGTAACTATTTGTGATATCGAAAAGCTGAATTAAAAAATGACAAGTGGTGATCAAACCACTTGTCATATTGACGTTTTGACGGAACGCGGCTTTTGTAATACTGACGAAATATTTTGAAGTCTACTGATAATACTTGAAGTAATGCAATAATGAGCAAATGAATAATTCATGAAAGAATAAATGGCTGAATAAAATAGAGTCTGTATAAGAAAATAGGTGGCTCAAGGAATTCCTAAGTAAATGTAGATATAGAGGAATACTTATCAATTAATCAGTGAATGAATGTGCAAATAGTTTGATAAATAAACGAATAAAAACGAAATAAACTATTTCACCTTCCCGCAGCCTCATACACTTTGCCCCACATGCTTTAGACACATTGTAACCAAAATTTTAAGTCAAAGCTTACCTAATATTAAACAAATCCGTGGTTCTCAATTTTAACCTTTTAATGCCGAAGTAAATAAAACTTTTGTTATTAATTTTATCGCAAAAATTATTTTTGGTTTTCCTAAATCAGATTTAAATTTTTAAAATTACTTATAATACACCTTGATTTTTAAATGCATCTTTTTTTGATTGGAATCTATTACCCAAGTAGCACACTTCGTTTTTTAAAGGTTGTAAAATGGTTATTAATGTTGTAGCAACCGCTTAAAAACGTTTATAAAACGTTTAAAGGTTATTTGTGCTACCTGGGTACATGTGTAATAAACATAGTGAAAATATTGCGAAGCATGTGGCGCTGAAAACTGTAAAATATTCTACCTTCTCACTTTGCCCCATATTCTCCTACAGTATAGCAAGCTAAAAATCGTATAACTTAACAATGGAAATGCATCTTGAATGACCTAAACTAAAAATGCATAAGATATTGTGAAATGGAAATAGTATATATTTTTCCTTCTTATATTAAATAATATTTTTTGGGTAAATTGTTGTACTTTAAGGATTTTTGAGTTCTACAATTTTTTTATTTAAAAAAAATTATTTATCTAATTATTTTTCATATTAAATAAATTTATTTATTCATTTATTTCATTATAATTATTATTAATTATAATGAATCATTTACTATTGTCATTTCTATTTATTCATCTGTCGATTTTTAAATTGTTATTAATTTATTGCACACAGATATATTTTATCTCATTTTACGGAAAAATAGGTTGAAGCTAATAAAAGTCAATTATCAAGCTGCTCCTTGCGTGACTAGAATAATGCTTTGGTGTCGAGAAGACACAAAATTAAAAAAGAGAAAAAAAATCTGTGGGTTAAAAAATGAGAAAAAAAATTAGGATTAAATTTCTTCATTCCAATAGCTCAGTGAGCGTAAAAACAAATTTTTTTGCAGAAGACGAATATGAGGAAAAACACATTACTAACCGTGTGTGATGTTTTCAATTTTTATACTATGACATATGCTGGAGTGCACCTGAACAAAGCACAGGAGAACGTTTTTGGAGAGGATTTCCGATTAAAATGGGCGTTATCAGAAACTGATTCTTCCAATAAATAGAACATTACCGGATACGCGATCATTGAATAATGACTCAGTCCGATACAAAGGAATTAAAATGATGCGTTTTCCCAATATTTCTCGCTCTTAAAGCTGAAAAAGATTAGTTCTTATGAGTAAGCATTGCGTGATATTTTGTTGTATTGGCGTCAAAGCGTCGTTTAAAGTTAATAAAGTTTTTTTTTTTTTATCTTTGTCTTTTTTTGTCAGGAACTGTTAAAAGTTGCACATTGGAATATTGGAAGGAATTCGTAATTGTACGCAGGAGTATTTGACGAAAAAAATCTATAATTTCAAAATGTATATAGGGTGATCCATCAGTAGTTGTCCACTGAGCACAAAAATAAATAAGAAGATACCTTGGTTTCTGTAATAAATAAGATAGATGTTTTTATCCGATTGCGAAAACAGTTTTCTACCATCCCATGAGATGCTTTGTCACAAGGCCGCAACCAGGTTTCAGGGAGAGTTTTCAAAAACACATTTTTTGAGAAATCTTTATAATACATTGAATTTGATTTGGTTCAACTTCAAAAGACTTTCGCAAAGGAAAAAAAAACTTTCTTGAAAATTTCTCAAAATTCTGATTATTATATTAGGTCCTTTAAAGAAAAAGGATTTGAAATATTATACTCTAAATTTAAAAACAGCATTCGTAATAGTGATTGACAGTTAAGGTAAACTACTTTTTACTGTCGAATCTTTTAGATGAGGTGGGCAAAAGCTACATGACAAAGTAGAAAAATATTATATATTTTTTGAAATGTTCAGCATGAAACACTGAGCAAAAGCAGAGGAATCTATGGCAAAACCAGAAAGTAAAAAATTTTCAGTTTGCAGAATTTGATACACATTTTGCAAGGTACTGAAGTTTATTAAAAATATGTTTTTATAAATAAATAATCGAGGTCTTGTAACAAACATAAGAAGTAATTGAGATTTACTCATGTCCAGTGAAGTACTTATTAATAAACATTTGACAGAGAGGTTTTTATTTTAAGTATTTAGCATTAATTCACATTTCTTCATGTATTAATTCACTTGTAAATTCATTCATTTACTTATTCTCTTAGTTATTAATTTTTTAGTCACTTATTTATTTTTTTCTGCTTTATTAGTTCGTTTATTCAATTTTTCATTTATTTACTCATTCATCTGATGCAATTTCTTTAACCCTTAGTTTGGCACATATCAAAAATTTAAAAATTTTGACAAAAATTTTTTATTTTAGTTTTTTTTAGGGGGGTAAAATGCATAAATATTATATAGTTAAAAAAATTTCACGGGAAAAAATGAAAGAAAATCGGTTTTATAAATTGTGTATCCTGTAGGATACACTGCCAAAGTAGCAAATAAGAATACATGAAACGTGGCTCACTCAATCACAATATCAACTAATTTGGCACTATTGTAGATTTTATAAACAATAAAAATAATAAGCAAATAAAAAAAAAATAAAAGAGAACATACCTGTAATCTACGTGACGCCATGTTGTTTTGGTAGAACACACTCTAAAGGCCTTGTCACACGATGCAATGTGGAGCTACTCCAACTTGGAGCAATCCTCAATTTCGACCAACTCCAAGCTTGTTTTCCTACTACGTCATCGTTGCTGTGCAGGGTTGCCGTGCAATGTCGTCTGCTAGAATTTTTTTTTTTATCCCGTTAAGCTGCCCACTCCTGATGGCGCCGATCTGTGACGAAGTTCTGCAGAGCTCTCCTATTGGTCGGAAAAGCAATTCGGCTCAATTTTATCGCTCCGCACGCAAAATCTTGGACTAAATTGGACGAGCGTCGGACAATAGAAATGATGACTTAAGTGTTGGCCAAAGTAGTTGAGGCAAGTTGGTGTTGCCCGGAATTGGAGGGAATCGGGGGAAAAGTTGGATCGTGTGACAAGGCCTTTACACTTATAAACTAATACTGAACGCGTTGCTTTGTCACAGTAAAGACAGATGTTGAAAAAGAAGGTTCGAATAATGCTATAGGTTAAAAACCAGCCCCCTAGGGGGCGCCTAATTCAAATTAAAAAATGTAGAAAGTGATGTATCCTGTAGGATTCATTGCCAAATTAAGGGTTAAATAGTCAAATAGAAAGTATTTTATTTTTTAAATATTTTATTTTTCCTTGCCCCGTGAAAAAAAGAAATGAAAGCATTTTTCAGGGTTCAAATTTACTGCCAATATGACAATAATATTTCAACGCAAGTTTTTCTACTAAATATATTTTTCTTTATATACTAAAATTTTAAAGTTTAATTTTCAATTTATTCATTTTGAAAACAGTAAGCTATCTCTTTGTCCCACTTTTACTTGTTTTACTTTGTCCCACATTCTCCTAATATTGCATGTTTGATAATAAATTTTCCTCTTCCGAATTTCCTAGATACGTGTTTTCAGGAATGTAAGCAAAATTATTTGGGGATTAAATGGTAATACGGGTCAGCGGTAAGTATGAAATATATTGGGCTTCTTTAATCTACCGGCAGTAACATTGTCTAGTGAATAGCTATCAGTTCGCCATATTCACAGTCAAATTTGATTTTCTGTAGAAACGTCATACCCTTGTGTACACAGCAATTTCCTCAACAAAGATTTAATCTTATCAAAAATCGATGTAGGAATTTAGATTTAAAAGGAGCTGTTGTTTATATTGGGATAAGAAATCTCATCCAGTTTTACTTTATAAAGACAATTTAGAGGCTAGCAATTTTGATAACTAGTGGTCCACGAATTTAATTCATCTAGCTTGTCTGTGCTGTAGCCGAGTCAATTTTCTATCATTGATGTATCACAAATCCTTTGGTGTGTGTGTGTGCGTGCGTGTAAATTTTGACGCATTCCGGTACAAGTAACATTATAACAATAAGACTAAAATTGATGTACAGATTATTTAACAGCGTTTATTTTGTACAAGTTGTAACTCACCTTTTCTTACCGACTTTAAGAAAGATGTCTTCATCATCCAAATTCAATATCAAGCTCAGCTTAGGATAATTAGGAAAAAAAATTGTTATTGAGTTAAAGTTTCCGGAAAATTTATTCAATGCAAAATCTGTTCAAAACTTGAGGCTTCATAGTGTAATTTATAGAAGAAATATATAAAAGGTATTGACAAGTTATATCTCACTTCTGCAGTTAAGAATAAAACATAGAAATGTCCTAAGGGGTCCCATATTTTCCGCTGTTCCCGTACTTTATACATTTTCCGTAAAAATTCAGATGGGGTTTCTCTAAGAAATCTATGTTTCAAAAGTTTTTTTTTCATGCAGTTCGATTTTCGTAGCATCCTGCATACAGGTGTCCGAATCAAATATTTGATTTGAGCAATGGATTAAAAAAAAAAAAATAAGAGCTACGAAGGGGATATTAGCAAAATTTGGCAGCTGAATTCCTAAGAGTTTTCCGGCAAAAAAAAATGTTCTTGTGTCTAACACACCTTTTTTAATAACAGCCTTAGAAAAGTTGTGTGCCAGTTTTTATCTCTTTTTCCTGTTGTAGACTTCTTTTACAAACTGTTTGAAACATTCTTTTTCAATTTCATTACGGATTTGTGCTCTGTATTACGTATCAGAGAACAATATGTGCTCTCTCTTTCGCAAAGACGCAATTTTCCCCTTCGTCCCCTGATAAAAAGCTCAGGTGCCACAGACGCGAGAAAAAAAATTGCCAGCAAACTAAGAATTTAGCTGCCACACTTTGCCAAATCACTCTCGTAATAAATTTTGAAAAAAAGTACTGAGATTTTTTTACGTGAAAAAAATTATGCCGTTTCCAAATCATTATTTGACGGAAAAATAATGGTCGATACATGCAAGTTTATTTTGGTACGTAATTTTAATTGCAGAAATTAGGAAAAGAAAATGCAGAAAGTGTATCAACTATACCCGATCACTCCTATGGACCTTGCACAATTTTTGAAAAACTCAGGAAAAACGCGTTTGATTGATGGACGCATAAATTTATCAATTGATACGACTAATATTAGATAAAGTAGTAAACAATCTTCTTAAAAGCTTTTGAAGTAAATGGCACCCCACAACGATATAAAAACATTCCGCTTATCTGCAATGAATTTTCTTTTCAAATGCATGAGACCATTTAGTTAAGAATTATGCAATTCAGCAGCTTTTAACTCGTTAGAATTCTCTTCTTCATTGATTTTCGATACATCAAAGTATGTCAATCCTGTTTTATTTAGAAAGAAAAAGATTGGGAAAAGGAAGGCTTAACGACAGCCAGATTTTTTTTTCTTGGTGAAATTTACCTAAAAACTGTAAGAGAAGTCATTATTTGATAACATGTTTAAAATACGATATTGCTCAGACATAAAACTAGGAAATATAAAATTATTGATTTTCTTTCTCATCAGCTGGTTTTGATTGTAAAATACTTATATGGATGGAAAAGTTCTTAAGATTCTGAGACTCTGAAAAAGCAGTAACCTTTTTCATTAATTGAGTTTCAAAAATTTTCAATTTACGTGGGGTTTAATTTAAAAATTGCTAAAATTTGTTTTCACTTGCCATTTTCTACTCTATTTCATCTATACCAAGCTAGTGCTTTTCTACTTAAATAATGCCTACATCACTGGTTCCCAAACTAGAAGCGGCGGTGCTTTTCGATACCGCAATAAGAGGCGAGGGGTGAAGCGAAATCTCCAACCTTTCAATATATATATATATATATATATATATATATATATATATATATATTAGGGTGGGCCGAAAAAACACTTTTTTTTATTTCGAATTTGTAATAGCGCGGAAAAGTTGCGAATTATGAAGACAAAAAGAAGGAAAAAAAAATATCGAAATCGGTTGATATCTTCCGATCGCGCATAAGGCCTAAAGTTTGACAAAAATTGAAAAAACTTCATTTTCGCGATTTTTTTTTTAAATTTTTGAATTGGATGTTTTCGAAATGTAATAGTGCGGAAAAGTAGCTAATTATAAAGACAAAACGAAGGAAAAAAAAATTATCGAAATCCATTGATATCTTCCGATCGCGCATAGGGCCTAAAATTTGACAAAATATGAAAAAAAACTTCATTTTTGCGATTTTTTTTGAAAAAATTTTGAATGAAATGTTTTCATAATTTTTTCGCGCGAAAAAATTTATAATTATGAAGACAAAAAGAGGGATAAAAAGGAGGAAAAAAATTATTGAAATCTATTAATATCTTCCGGTCGTGCCTAGGGCCTAAACTTTGACAAAATATGAAAAAACATCAATTTTTCGATTTTTTGTTTAATTTTTTGAATTAGATGTTTTCGTAATGCAATAGTTTGTAACGTTTACTAATATAGCCTTAAAACATTGTGCTTTGATTTTGTTTTGGTCATTTAATATCTTCCGGTCGCGCATTAACCCCAAAATTACCCAAAATAATAATTAAGAAAAAGTTACATTTTTACGCGTTTTTGGTTTTTGATGAATATTTTTTTGTGAAACAACCGTATTATTTTTAAAGACAGACTGACAATAATATAGAAAAACAAACTACCACAGGTTCAGTCGATATTATTCAGTTGCGAAAAGCCTTAGAAACTCTCATGCGTAGACGTCGGGCAGCAATGCAGGCAACGTCACTCGCCTGGCTACGGCTCTCTTCCACTCCATCGCCGCCTTCCTAGGACCACGTCAGCTGTCTGCCTATATTGTTTTTTCAGTCTGCGTTTCTATGTAGTAATCGCAGTGTACTATTATTTTGCTCAATCTAGCTTTTTTCATTTTGAAATTTTTGTAGTCTTCTGCAATGATGTAGGTTTTTGCTCTGTGTGAACTCGGTGATTTAACGAAAAAGTTATACAATTGCCAGGCCAAATAACAAGACAAATACTTTAATAACAAGACAAATATTTGGCTGCCCCACTTTCGGTACTCCAAAAGAACTGTCATCAAACAAGCCGTCCACTGGCAAGGACATCATTAGGTGCCGTACTCAAGGAAGGTTAAATTTGGCACTAGAAATTAATAATGGTGTCTTCGCCAGTAGGCAGTTAGTTTGATGGCAGTTCTTTGGAGTGTCAAAAGTGGGGCAGCCAAATATTTGTCTCGTTATTAGAGTATTTGTCTTGTTATTACATAACTTTTTGTTAAATCACAGAGTCCACACACAGCAGGAAACTACATCATTACAGAAGACTACAAGAATTTCAAAATGAAAACAGCTAGATTGAACTAAATAATAGTACACTGCGATTACTACATAGAAGCGCAGAGTGAAAAAACAGTATAGGCAGACAGCTGACATGGTCCTAGGAAGGCGGCGATGGAGTGGAAGAGAGCCGTAGCCAGGCGAGCGACGTTGCCTGGATTGCTGCCCGACGTCTGCGCATGAGAGTTTCTAAGGCTTTTCGCAACTGGATAACATCGACTGAACCTGTGGTAGTTTACTTTTCTATATTATTGTCAGTCTGTCTCAAAAAATACTACGGTTGTTTCACAAAAAACTATTCATCAAAAACCAAAAACGCGTAAAAATATAACTTTTTTAATTATTATTTTGAGTAATTTTGGGGTTAATGCGCAACCGGAAGATATTAACTGACCAAAACAAAATCAATTTAAGGCTATATTAGTAAACGTTACAAACTATTGCATTACGAAAACATCTAATTCAAAAAATTAAACAAAAAATCGAAAAATTGATGTTTTTTCATATTTTGCCAAAGTTTAGGCCCTAGGCACGACCGGAAGATATTAATAGATTTCAATAATTTTTTTTCCTCCTTTTTATCCCACTTTTTGTCTTCATAATTATAAATTTTTTCGCGCGAAAAAATTATGAAAACATTTCATTCAAAATTTTTTCAAAAAAAATCGCAAAAATGAAGTTTTTTTCATATTTTGTCAAATTTTAGGCCCTATGCGCGATCGGAAGATATCAATGGATTTCGATAATTTTTTTTTCCTTCGTTTTGTCTTTACAATTAGCTATTTTTCCGCACTATTACATTTCGAAAACATCCAATTCAAAAATTAAAAAAAAAAATCGCGAAAATGAAGTTTTTTCAATTTTTGTCAAACTTTAGGCCTTATGCGCGATCGGAAGATATCAACCGATTTCGATAATTTTTTTTTCCTTCTTTTTGTCTTCATAATTCGCAACTTTTCCGCGCTATTACAAATTCGAAATAAAAAAAAAGTGTTTTTTTCGGCCCACCCTAATATATATATATATATATATATATATACTAGAGATAGACTAGAATGCCGTGCGAAAGTTTTAATTTTTAAAAGAATGCAGCTATTCGAAAAAGCTTAGGAACCCCTCTCTTAAATTTAATCCCAAAATAAATGGTCTAAAAATTGGATCAGACAGCAACATCATAAATCGTTGTATTAAAAAAAAATGCACTCTCTTACTTGGTACAAAATAGATGTAACGCGGGGTTACTGTATACTGTTCAGATCTCAATATAAAGAGAAATTCCTACTATTCTTCTTTTCTATTTTTTGTGTCTCGAGGAAAGAAAAAAAAGAAGTAAAAGCAACAGTTTGTTTTTCGTGAATCACCAAGGGTCAATGTTCGGTATTTATTTATTTATTTGGTTAGTTAAATTCAAGTAGTAATAACACTCTAGCGGTTATCTAAAAGCATCAATCACCGTTCTGTTTTCGTCCTGTGACTCAGATTCATACTGCACTGGCTAAAAGCAACAAAATTTCGCTCATACGTGTTTGTTGAAGCGAGAAATTAAGAAATTCCTTTTACAGCCTGTTTTATTTAGAAGCTAACCAAAATTCTGTACATCGACATTTCAGTTTCTAGGAGAGGGAGCAAGAATGATGGGGGATGGAATAAACAAAGAAGTTGTTTTTTAAAATCCAATTTTGGTTGTTTAACTTTACTGTGGAATTACAAATTGAGTATTTTTCTCACTTTACCGTAGGTGATTGTCCTATCTTTTTATTATTTTTGCTGCTAATATACTTTTTTTCTGAGCTTTGGGTTGAAAGAAATTTAGCAACAGATGAAACCCACAAGTTCCACGACCGAAAGTTCAAAGTATAAAATAATGTAAGGTGAATTGACCAGTGAATGAACTCTTAAGAGAATTTTCAATTTCAAGAATTTATTGCGCCGTTAAAAACTGTTGCACTTGCCACATGACGGTGAAAGCACTTTAGATGTGTGTGTGTGATATGTGTAGTTATTTTTTAGAAATTGCTAGAATTTGCATGGTTCTGACTCAGGTTCTGTGGGCAGTTAAAACGAAAAAAGGTGCCCGAGAGCCCAGTGAATGAGCGCCCCTACCGGTGGACAAATACAGCATTTTCTAGTCATTTTCTCACTGTGTAAATGTATAGAAAGAAGGTTCTTCTGCCGATTCACTTAAGAATTTTTTTTAACTTATTTTTTCAAAAAACTTACGAGATGTTCATTCAATAGAAAATCATGAAAAAAAAAGGCACATCATAAAAGTTTTGTTCACATACGGTCATTGTTGAAGTAAAGAAATACTGCCTAATTAGAGATTGATGGAAGTAGAGCAATACTGCCTACCTTATCCCGTTGAGATAAACAGCGAAGCAGAAAACGACGGTGAAAAACATAACTAAATAAGAACAAACTGATTTTAAATACAAAAGAGAAACACAGAAACATTCTGTTAACGAAAGCGCAAGACACACTTCGACTAAATCCCTTCCTCGTGTGAGGCTTTAATTCCGAGACAAAATTATATATTTTCGTTGAAACGACTCTGAATCATCCCTCAAGCTATCACGCATTTTGCATAAATAACTTTTAACAATTGCCCCGGGAAAAGCTTTGCGGAAGTTTTTTCTTTTTAGTAACTAGTTACTTTCTTTACTAAAACCATCCAAATTATTGTAAATATTACTGAGCCTGATAATTTGAGGAAAAATGATTCCAGTTAAGCTTGTTTTGGTGATACAAGAAAACTAATAAATAGAATCAGCAGAACATTAATACGATGTTAGTTTTAAGAAAACTTCTCAGAATATTTCAAATAATGAGGCTGGGTATTAAGAAAACATCACGCACCTCGTTATATCGTTCATTCAAATACAGGGTTTAACCAAAAGTCAGGACGAACTTTAAAATTGAATAATTCCAAACCGAGTAAAGATAAAAGCATGCGGTTTGTACTAAACGGATAGAAATTGAGCCGGGTTTCGTGTGGTTATGAAAAAATAGTTCTACTGGTGGCTAACAGCCGGCACTGTCATGTGTCTGATTTAAGGCTATACAAAGTAACAGACGATATAAAAAAGAGCAACTGCGGGTAGGTAGTGGTAGTCGAAGCTGATATGCATAAAAATGCTGTCGAGTTAAGAAACTCTCATAGACAGAACTCTGTACAGATTTCTATGCACATAAGCTTACATGCTGCAGTACCTGCTGTATCAGGTAATGGTAGTCAAAGCTTATATGTATAGAAATGATGTCTAGAGCTCTGTCTAAGAGAATTTCTCAACTCAGCATTTCTGTGCATATAAGCTTCTACTAGCTTTACCTGCCAGAAGTTGCTAATTTTTATATCGTCTGTTACTTTGCATAGCCTCAAATCAAACGCCTGACAGCGCCGTCTGTTGACCTCCAATGGAGCTATTTTTTCATAACCACACAAAACCCGGCTCAATTGCTATCTGTTTAGTGCAAATCGCATGCTTTTAATTTTGTTTTTGAATTATTCGATTTTAAAGTTCATCCTGACTTTTGGATCACCCTGTATATTGCGCTTTTCCTTTGTCTCCCAAAAAATTATGTATATTTCTTTAATGCTGCTTTAGATCCAACATTATAGAAAAAAGTTCTACTTCCTGAAAAAAGTATTTCTTCGTTTTTAAGCAATGACCAGACCAGCACTGGTACGTTTTTTCTACATCTACTGTCCAATCTTGAAAGACGGGCCTGGCAGTCATAAACGCTTCCAGTTGAAAAAGGGGTGATAGGTTAGGAGACGCACTTGAAGGTTCTTTCAGTTTTACTTTCTATTTGAATGTTACTTTGTATTTCCCCTCTATTTTAGGAAAATCAGAAGATACCTCAAGCATGCGCAAATGCGAAGAAGGTCGTACGATAGAAGATAAGGCAGTAATTCTTTTCAGTTTAAGCTACAACTTACGTTTAGAACTGAACATAAAGCAATAGAGATATTTAAAATTGCATTTTTTATTGAAAAAAAAACGGGCAAGTAATTTTGTTTTTATTAAAAAAATCGTCCTAGTATGACTCGAAATTTATCTTTTTGAAGGTGCACATGACATTAATTTGTACATTAGTTGAATAGCTGCCTTTCATGACCTCGATTATATCACGTCTTTCGGATAAATCGCACTTTTTTGCTGTCTCCCGACAAGTGCGATAGGACGATTAGTTACTGTACCTTAGCAAACTATAAAGATATTAAAGGCATGATACGCCCGAAGTCTTATTGCTTGTCTATAAAAATGTTAAGAATTTCAGTTTTCTTTGGCATTAAAATAATTTTTGCTTTCAAATACATAGAAAAATGGGTTTTTAATGAGTCATTTTTAACTTTGGTGCTTCTCGTATAAAATGTAGTCATTACATGAACACTGAAAGCTGAGTAGCTATAAAAGAATACATCTTCTCTTTTCCATCAAAATGTTTGTTAAGAAATGTCGACTTTATGATCAGTTCCACTAAAGTAATTTGAAAAAGAAGAATTAAGATAATTTAAAAAAGAGACGATATGATACATTTCAAAAAAAATTCTATACGGTCTGGAAATTAGCTGATTTTGATAAGTTGTGTGAAATACAGTATTAAATGTAAAATCAACAACGTAAAAATGCGATAATTGGCAGAAACAAAATTCAGATTGCTGTGTTTGGTGTTACAAAAAACTCCTCTTTCACCGCAAGACGATGTGCGCTTATAGAAAGACATCTCACGAATGTATTTTGCCTGATGTAATTATTATTTGTAATTTTCCGAGGCTATCCAGAAATTGTGTTATTGAAGTGTTATTAAAAATTTAAATTTCTACAAAATAATTATTTACGCTGCTAAGGATTAAAAAAAATGATACATTTTAACCCTGTCTTTTTTTTCTTCTTTCTTGCTGGGTTGCATAAAATTATATACTTATAGAATCATGGCTTTTCAGTAGGAAATTACGTCTTTTAATTCATGTTTTTTAAAAAGAAATGATTGTCATTAAAACCAACATCCACTTAGGAATCAGAATATGAAGACTACATTTATATATATAAATAAGTAATATTTTTGTGGCTATAAAAATGAAAGCTTTTATGGACAGTATAAGTTCAGTCGCGTGTAACTTCCGTTTTTGACACATTTGAAAGTCATTCGTTCATCCACCTTTGGGGGCGGGGGGGGGGGTGGATGCTCACGGCATTCAGAAATAATTTCCTCTTTATACGCTCAAATCGTTGTAGAAGTAACCGTGAAATATAAAGTTGGAGTTATGAACTTAAAGTGCTGTCATTCAGACGCAGTCCCTGTTCAATGAAAAGAAGGCTTTTTAGAGGCGCCGGAAATATTGGTATAAACCTAATTCGTTTCATGATGTTTCTGACTACAGCCTATAACCTTTATTTGCTTGCTGAACTAAAAAAAGTGTTGTAAATATTTCTTGCAAGGTCAAAACCATAATCGTAACTTGAATGAATATTTGAAGTTTTCCATTTTCACTGCAATATTGTCTCTAAGCATCTGAAAGCAAATTCTGTAGTCGGTATAATAACGAATTAAGTACCTTGTACTAGCATGATATTTTAAAACCTTGCATACTTGATTATTGCAGTATTATAAGTCCAGGAAAAAATAGATTTTGAAGTGAATTATGCACATATTGTAACTGAAAATAAGTTTTAAAACTAATTCCAGAAAATGAAAGCTGTTGTTAACAGCATAGTTCTCTTTTTTTTCCAGATTTTGTTCCTGTGGTTATAAATAATAAATTGCCTTTACAATAAATAGTAACCTAAAAATTTAATAAAAATGCTGCTGTAGCATTTTATTTGAAGTCAAATGATCTGCATAAAATGGCGCAAAGAAAAGCCATGAGAAACTGCGAGATAGTTAAATAAGAAGTTAAGTAGTTAATGACTTCAACAAACTGGAAACCCTATGACCGCAAGTAGCAAGTTAACGTCATTGATATCTTGTATGATCGAGTGATAGGAAGTTACGCTTCATTGGTGAGAGGCATGCATCCTTTACCCAAGTAGCACACTTCGTTTTTTAAAGGTTGTAAAATGGTTATTAACGTTGTAACAACCGCTTAAAAACGTTTATAAAACGTTTGAAGGTTATTTGTGCTACCTGGGTAATTGATATTTTACAGCTTGTTTGTTTGTTAATACAGTCGAACCTGTCCATCTCAAATTTCAAGGGACAGATGAAAATTTCGAGGTCTTTTCGAGATTAATGTATTTGGATAAAAGTAAAAAAAAAAAAGAAAGAAAGAAAGCTGTTAGGTCAAAGTTTAAGATTTAATAGATTTTTTTGCATTGATATTGTTGAATGATTCATAATATAGATTACTGTAACTACACGTTTTACTAATTTTAATAATTAAATCTATTCTAAGTTCATGCATACCTTTAAAGCTGTAAGTTATCTCTCAATATGCGTTCAAACATGCTAATATTTTAACTTTTTCCTCAACTCCAAGCATTTTAAACATTCGAAATTTGAAACCCTGAAAACAACAAAGTAACTGCTCTCATTGACTCGAGAGTAACCCCCAGAAAGCTTCTTCTCTGTTCAACGATGCCCCTTCTCCCCAGTTTCCAAATACATAGAATTTCCCGAAAATGTGCTCCTTGCACTTTGTTTTCCCCCGGATTATGTGTCTCACAAGACTTTACTTGCCATAGATTTGTTGATATTAGAAACAATGCTTTTTATATCTAAGTTATACTAAGGCCCCTATATATACGAGCCGGCGCATCAAGATTAAGTTTCACCACTTTGGATCCAGCGCGTGTTTGTGTGTTTGAGTGGTTGTCTTTTCTGGCCAGTAATCGCGTTTTGGTAATTTTTCGCTGTGAGCAATTATTAGCGGCACGTGGATTTGGCAAAGCTTGGCAATGTGCCAAAACTTTTTCTGGTAACCCTACTCCGCAACAATGAAAATTTGAAAGTAAAAGTTAAGGAATTGGATCCAAAGTGGTGAAACTTAATCTTGATGCGTCGGCCTGTCTATATAGCGGCTCTAAGTTATACTACTCAAAGATCATCGACTAATTCGTGTGCTGATTGGACAAATAAGCCTTAAAAACAGCTTCAATGATAACTATCAGAAAAAAAAAAGAATTCGACTCGCATAGTTTGGTGAGTATAAAATGCAAAGTAGAGCTAACTTAGAACTGAAGTTTAGTACTTAGTCTTTGTAAAAATATTACTAGATTCAATGTAATTGCTTATTTTTTAAATAGCTGCACCAGAATTGACAGTGTGAAGCACAGAAAATATTCATTGTGGTATCAATAAAAATAAATTTCAGAGAGACTTCTTTCTAAATTCTTTAAGTTATTGTTGTTGTTGCATTTCAGCATAATTTTGAATCACATTTTAACTCCTAATGGTTTGAAGCTGGGATACGTAATATGTCGCTTCGTGTTTCAAAATAGAATATTTTTGAGTTTTAAATTACTTATGAGCAATTGATCCTTAATTAGTTAAACAGAGAAACAATAAATAAGTATTTGTTGGTAATTATCAAACGTAATTTAAAAATAATCCGAATTTTCGGATATTGTTTGAACGTTTTTTGCGAAAATGGCAGTGAAACTAAAATCAAGCTGCTCCTTACACTAGTAGATGAGTTAAATTAAGCTTCTCTAAAACGAGTAGACGTTTCCCAGATTTAATAAAAAATTTTAATTTTCGGAAATAAATTAACCAGGAAATGTTTCTGGAATTTAAGATAAAAATATCACAGGAAAAATAGATCAGTTTACAATTGTTGTCGATTCACTCTTCCAATCTAATTGAACTTTTCCTCTTTTTTCGATGATAGCTTAAACGAAAATATGAAATAGACTCTCTGAAACAAATTGGTGCGCAATATTAAATTTATTTTTCGTAATGAAAAGAAGAAGTACGATGCTTCTAGTTTTAGAAATAGCAACATATTTAAAGCATTTCATTTCCGTAAGGATGACCCTTTTCAAAATCATTTAGAAGTTATTCCTGATCGGTCAGGGAAGTCATCCCCTTTTAAACTGATTTTAAATCAGAACAAAAATATTAACATTTAAACATTCTTTTTGGAGATACTTTTCTTTCCAAAAAGTAGTTATTTTCTCCTTCCAACCAAAACATATCGCTAGTATCGATCCCATCAGAATCATTTCAAACCTCATTACAGTAGCAACAAGGTCGCAACTACGCTAGAATGCCAAAAGATGATAGATGGAAGAAATATTTATTTTTCTCTTGCAACGAGTCGAAACATATTTTTGTTTATCCAACTAACAAAATCTACTGATAGAAACAGATACGAGAATGTTTTCCGAAAAAGAAAAGTGAGTTTTACTTGATTGCTTCATCGATAAAACAAGTATGAAACAGCTTTTTCTATATGCAGTTAGCTTTTTTACGTCACAACATACGTCATGACCCGGAATACCTATGACGTTGTGTGGCGTCTTCGTGGAGGGGACAAGGAGTACTTTACTATCTCCTAATCGGAATCCAATGAAAATTTGACTTCAAGGAACATTTTCCCAAAGATACATCACAAAATCTATTGCTAAATCACACCGAATGAAATGATGAATATATTCAAGAAGCTTTGATTCCTTTTCATTAACCGCAAAATGCAGAATGGTTTTCATTTACCTATACAGGCGTATTCTAGGAAAAGATTTGCCTAATAAGCGGAATTCAATAGCTCGATTTGAGCACTATAAGAGCTCTTCCTGACATTTCCCAAGATTTTTATCTAACAAATTTCTTCAACTATAAAATAATATATTTAATCCCTTGTATGCGTACACAAACATACATAGTAGGGTCACCCGGGGCAATTCCTGGTCAGCAAGTTTCTGGGGTAATTCCTGGTCACAGTCCTTTTTATGTCTTAATAATCCTTCAGCAAAATGAAAAAAATCACAGAGGTACTCTGAACTATCTTCATTGTAATTCATCACTTAATTATGAGTTGACTGTGTATTTAGTTTGAAAAAAAAATCTTTTTAAAATCGCTTGTTAAATTTCGTAAAACAAGATTGGCCTTAGTTTTGATACATTTATACAAAGATCGTAATCAAACTCAAACTTCTGAATATTTTTCTTTTTCTTTTTTTTGGTTGAATTAGGTACCATGTCAGTTACTGAAAAATAGTTTTGGATTTACCATTTTTGTTTTGAATAATTTGCAGGAAGGCTCCAAATAATGCCCCTGGCTACTGGGGTAATTCTTGGTCAGTGGGGTAATTCCTGGTCAGTCCTTTTTTTAATATTTATGAATTATTATTTCACCTATTATTGACATATGTCATTGATTTAAACTATATGTAACTCTGTGAGCCTTAACTGCAAAGTTAACTGTAATCGCAATGTAAGATTCTTATCTGTTAATGATAAGTATACGATATACTGAATTTTTCTTTGTTAAATTTCATCCAATTATTTTATAAGTTTTAATAATTATTCTTAATTGTACTAAAAAAAATGCTTAATTGTAAATGCATTGTACTATTCACTTAACTGTTCACTTTAACCTGTTCATAACAGACAGAAGCATGTGCTCAGTGTGTATGGTGCATGTGCACCATATTTTTTATGGACCTATTTATTTGGTAGGTGAAGATTCATTCACAACAGATATAAAAGCTGTAGCTATTGCATACAAAGTGTATAAAAGGTATTTTGGCTAAGTTTTATTAAGTAAAGCTATTATGTTGAAAACAATTGCATTCTTCCTTAAAAAAACTAAATACAGTGTTTAATTAGCTATATATATAAATAAATTCTTTATCTAATTAGTTTAATAACTTGTTTTAATAATGTGCTTACAAAATGTATGTATTTTCATCAATCATGTGAGTGACCAATAATTGCCCCGTAAGTGGCCAGGAATTACCCCATCTCTGGGGTAATTCCTGGTCACTAATTAACGACAATTATTCAAGTTCATTATGTATTGTTGATAGCATGAATATTTTATTCGATGGACATCCCAATGTGCTTCTTCCATACCAAAATTTGTAACTCTAACTTAGATAGATTTTGTGATAATTGGATGTTAATGCTTTTTGACCAGGAATTACCCCAGGTGACCCTATGTTGTGTACGTGTTACGTGAAAAATTTAAGAAGCAGCATTCATAAAAAGAATTGAAGCATTCATAAAAAGAATTGAATGGCGCAATACATTGAGCAAAGTTTAATAAGCAAATGCAATATAAAACGAATGAACGAAATGAAACAAATAAAAAGGGACAAATATTATCAATAGTGACATCAACGGAGAATAAAATACAGTTAATCCAAAAAGAAGTAGAGTGCAGAAATTATGGGCTTTGGGTTATGAGATGTTCGAACTGCTACCACAATATTGATAAGAGAATCGTAACGGTTTTTTTTTTTTTAGTTTAATTCGGGATATTCTTCGTTTATATACTAATACTGTTTATAGTTGAAATTCAGCCAACTGCATGTAGCGTGTCTAACCTATCGTCGCTTAGTGTTTCAAATTCGTCCTGGTAGAACCCTTCTTGGATACAAAAACACCTTTTTTATTTACTTTTAGACAATAATGTAGGTTTTTATTTCGAAAGTTGCTTCATAAAAATTAAAAGCATTTTTTTAACTATTTGTGCCTAAATTCCATGTAAATTTCAAAATACACATGCTTTTTGTCAATTTCCAAGTACAATTTACAGTGTACACGAAATGTATAATTTGTATTTATTGCTAATGTCACTATGAAAAAGTTTAACGGAATTAATATCGCTCACCGGCAATAACCACAGAAGTGTGAGAAAGGTTAGTAATTGATTTAAAATCTAAATTTACTCCTATTTCTTGTGACAAAAATTGCACAACGTTATTTAATTGGTGCACTGTTTCTTTAAGCAGTGTAAACAATAGTTATACATCATTAAAATTTCTTAATTTAGAAGAAATATTTTCAAACAATCGCTGCAATTTATTCATTTAGACTACAAAAACCAACCAATAAGCATAAAATCCGTAATGTTTTTCTCGTATTGTAGAACTTGAAAAAAATATCAGTTAAAAGAAGTATAATGAGTAAAACCTTTCATTTTGTCCAATGTTTTTTTTTTTTTATATGCCACTATTGCCGCGATGAAAGCCATATTATCCAAAAGAAAAACTAACCTTAAAAATTCGTTGCACAAAAATATTCAACTGAAACACAAAAAAGTGTTATCAACACTTACTTCAAAACAGCACAAAGAGAAAGGCCACAACCTTTATTCCAGCAAAGAGAATCAGTTGGCAACAGGGGGTTGGGGGGGGGGGGCTTTAAGTAGTAATAAGGCTTCGTTGACGACGAATCTGTTCCAGCTTTTGTCTTTAAAATAAAGACGGAAAACTGTAAAAAGAGTGAAAACTTTTTCATTTGATGCAGTTCGTCTTTTGAAGCGCTAACAGAAGACCTTGTCTTGTTTACCATGAAATTGTGAAATTACTTTTAAGATAATTCATGGGGAGAAAAGTTTCGTAATAATTTTAGAAATCTAAGTCTTGTACTATACCACCTGAAGGTTTACTTTCCTTATGACGTAAATTTCAGACTCAACTTAAACAAGAAAGGTCGCATAGAATCATCGGAGCTCAAACAAAATAAAGAGGATGTATGTCGAATTGCTTCACTATTAGGTTAATGTAGGGTAATGACACTCACTTGGAAAAACCCTGAATTATCGAATTTACTAAAAAAATCAATATATTTCTAAGACCATGTAAATTGATACGTAACTTGACCAGAATGAAAAGAAAACACTAGGGATGCACCGATTAATCGGCAGTACCGATTAATCGGCCATAATCGGCCACTTTGCCGATTATTAATAATCGGCAAAATCGGGCCGATTAATCGGCTGAAAAATATTTTTCTGATATTATTCTTTAAAGTATACTTTCACTAGGAAACTATGATGAATAATTTCATTAACAGTAATAATAATCCTCACAGTTGATATAAAGATTTTTTTACATGAATTCTCCTACTTTGAATAAATATACATAGCCATGCAACATTTTTCATATGGCGATAGTTTTCTCCTTAGCACAGTGCTTCAGAAAACCTCTAATTTTCAAAGAATAAAAGTATTGAATTAAATTGCTACTGATTACTAAAATATTTGAATTAAAAGTACTCCTAAATTGAAGTGTTCACCACACACTCTCCCACCCCTCCTTTTTTTATAAATTTTTATTTCCAATTAACATAACTAACAATGTGTTAATAATATTACTAACACTAATATGAAAATTGGTTCTAAGAAATTTGATAAAATATTGAAATTATTTTGTGAAAACTAGGAAAATGGAAAAAAAATCTTCTCCCAGAAATAAATTACTTATTATTTCTAAACTTGAAATTGTATAAGAGATAAAAGCAGTGATGGTAAAAATTGGTAGTAGAAAAACAATTATCCTTATCATTAATCGGCTCAACCGATTAATCGGCCGATTATCAACAGCCGATTAATCGGTAATCGGTAATCGGCCAATTTGCTTATCGGTGCATCCCTAGAAAACACTAAGTAAACTAATCGAAGTAAGATGTATAATACTCAATTTTGAGCTCTGCTTTAATAAATGTTTATAAAAACATAACATTTTAAAATTTTAGATATTTCATTACAAATTCTCAGATATTAATTTATTTTTACTACAAGTCGGCACATAAATTACGCACGCTAATAGTGAAACTTTGTTTGAACTAAAAGTGACCAGTTATATCACACAAAATCATGCCTTTATCAACTGTTGTCTTTGAAAAAAAAAAGTAGCAACATTTTAAAATACCGAAACTTTATGAAAAAATACACATTTACTTTTTTTTTTTATTATTTCAATCACAAAATCACCAACAATAATTTAAAAAAATAAAAAATGTACTAAAAACTGTACAATTATACTGCCGTGCTAAGCACTAAAGTCATATCTGCATTTTTTAGCAAAATTGAGTTATTTTCACTAATTGGTTCTTTGTAACTTATTTTATTTAAATACAATATTTCATGGTAATTTAAGAACGGGAAATGTTTTTAAAAAAAATTCTGAAAAAGTACCTAATGAATCAAATACATGGTAGCGCAAAACTTTAAACCGTAATATCTCAGTTTGAGATCGTCTGCAGATATCGCTTTTGCGCTTAGTACGGCAGTATATCCCAGAGAACTATACTTTTTTTATTTTCAGTAAAAAATAGGCAAACTTTTTTAAGTCGAATATTTCATGACAAACATAACTCAGTTTATATTTTGATTTAAATTTCAGTTCCCCAACTGCCAAAATGAACCCTAACCTACATTTTACAAGACCTCTAGCTCATAATATATAGCATAGCATGATAACATCAAAAGTTCTCAATTAGCACTGAAATTGATAATTTTGAAAACAAGATTGCAATAATAGTTACCAAAATGTCAAAAACAATGTGTTACGTGCTTTGTATAAAATAATGAAAGTATATTTTGCTAAAAATAAACAATACTATTGAAATACCAAATATGTTAGAACGCATCAAAGTTGCATGTCTTACCTAACGAATTTACAAGGAAATAACCCAAACATAAATTTAAAAAAATAAATTCAGAACTGACCTTTGATTCCATTTTGTGCTTGTTTTCTTTCAACAAAGATACATTATCATCTTTACAATCCTTACTGCTGCATCACATTTAAAATACAAAATTTCCAATCACCATGTAAACAAACAATACATGCATTTACGATTACAATTCGCACACCTCTTATTTTACCTTCATTCTCATTACCTTCTCACCTCATTTCATTCGATATCTTAATTCCATATCAACAAGATTCATTATTAACTTCCTTTATTCACATCTTTCTTTCTATTCATTACCAACTTCACAAACAAAATCCAAAAGAACTTCCAGTAAAAACTTCAGGCCAAAGCAGCAAAAATGGCGGATTTCAGAAATGTTACCATATCTTTTATGAAATTGCCAAAAACTACCGTTGGTAGTTAATAGCAATAAACCTAGAATTGAGTAAACGAACACCATCTCTTAGACCTACCCTCTAAGCGAAGATAAATAAGACAAGAATGCTCAATCTGTGAATTGAAATGACCGTAGCAGTAACAAAAAACAAAAAAAAATCCCGTAAACAAATAAAAAATAAAAATAAAAAAAAAACCTCAGCACATTATTTATTTTTTGTTCCCTTTTGAAATAACCGTTTTACTCTAAAAATGCAATGAGTTTCATTACATTTAGTGCCTTGTTCCACTTACCAATACAACAGCGATAAATCATACACAATTGTCGCTATCCGATATCGGCGCAAGCAAAATATATTAACATATGCTATGCGCTTTTTACCTATCGATTCAATGACGATTGAGTCGTCTCCGTTAAGCTGATATCGTTCATCGGTCCATTTTTATCGGAAAGGACCCGTTCTTTTCGCGTCAGCCAGATGGTCATTCATTGTTTACTTTTTTTGAAGGAGCTTGATGGCATTTGAAAGGATATCATTTGGAAAAAGAGTGCACAACACGAAACGATACCGCGTTTAGTATTTCTTTACCGATTTTTGCCATTATTGTGTCATTAAGTGGAAAAAAGAGCTCTTTCTTTCAAATCAAGGATTTATAAGGTACTTGAATACGAAGTGCTTTAATAACATTTTATGCATTTTTAAATTAGTAGTAAAACCTAATGGAGTTTGCTTTGAGTGATGCTACCTATCTAGACCTAAACTAGAATTTAGTTTGTCGATTTATTTTGTTTCTAATTCATTCATTTATCTGTATTAAATATCGCTATTTTTTATGTCGGGCCAACATTCTTTTTGACGAGATAGTAGAAATGAATTGTTCGTGAACGACGAGTCTAAAAGACCGAATCCTTAAAATGAATAGTGAAGAGTGATCTCCGAAAAAAGAAAGATCATTCTTTTGAACGATGATGTTTATTGCATAGTTATCTTTCTCTTTTTTTTTTAATGTCTTATGATATAAATTTTATGCACGTTCAAAAGTTTTTCTTCGTTTCATTTGTGACTATGCTATACTTGGAGAAAAGATATTTCTATTTATAAATAATCTAAGTTCATGTTCTTTTTTCCCTTCCCAAATCCCTCTTTAGTACTGTACAGTTTTTGATGTCATCTCAAATTAATTATTCCTTAATTAAATCCAAAATAGTTATCCAAATTTGCACCATGTTGAAATCAAACGTGTTACGCATTTCAATTTGAAAAGCACTCTTATTTCAGGGACTATAGGTTGTTAATTTTAAATTTTTTTCTAAAATGAACATTTTTTATAGAATGCTTGATGTGAAATGAATTGCTTCTTTTCATAAATTCAAGTATCTTGTTCGGGTATTAAAGTGGATGTGTGAGAAATACTTCAGATACGTCTTTTTTTTTTCATATAAAAGAAAAAAAAATCAGTTATGATCGAAAAAATGACAAAGTCAAACTCTTGTTAGACATTTTGAGACAAATTCAGCGATATAACTTATGAAATTCTTATGATTTGTTGCATTATGAAATTTCATGCAAAAGGAAAATATAACACGTTAATATATACTTATAGAAATAATAGACGAAACTTACTTAACTCTAAAGTTTCAATTATTCATTTGTTTATTCATTAACTTTTGTTTTTCTACATAATAAAGGAATTCAATGTTATTATTTACTTCTTTCAAATCAAATTTTTGTCAAAGAGGTTATCCTTCAGTTCTCGTATTAAGGCTACAGTGGACACAAAAAATTATTTTTTTCAACTATTGATCTATATGTCTAAAACTTTGGGTGCTTGTATTATTGTATATTTACTATATCTAAAAGAACAATAAAAACAGGGGTGCAAAAACAATGAATACTTCTTTTGAAATTTAAATTTTTTTTAACAAAATTTCAAAATGCTCCATGCGTCACAATTTTTTTTCAAACTTTGAATTTCCAATCATTAGGCATGATTGCATAAATCTATGCATTACATGCAATGTTTAATGTGATAGTTTATAAAAGATGGCTGAAAATGAAAATTTGTATGAATTTTTCAGCTGAAAATTATATTTTCAGCCATTTTTTTATAAACTATCTCATAAAACATTGCATGTAAATGCATAGATTTATGCAATTATGCCTAATGATTAAAAATTAAGTGGAAATTCGAAGTTTGAAAAAAAATTGACCCATGGAGCATTTTGAAATGTTGTTTTAAAAAATTTTGAATTTTAAATTTCAAAAAAAAGGTATTCATTGTTTTTTTTTTTTTTTTAATGCTTTGTAAATATACAATAATACAAGCACACAAAGTTTTAGACATATAGATCAATAATTGAAAAAAATCATTTTTTTTTTTTTTTTTTTCGTCCACCGTAGCCGTAAACTGTACCTTTTGCATATCCAATTTTCAAATCCCGACAACGGGCTTATTAACAAACAAATAATTTACAAGCCAAAAATCTGATGAGATTCAGAGCTCTCTTATGTTGTGAGGGTGCACTTCTGCTTTTTGTTTACTGATCCTATACATTTGATGGTCATATCCTAAAAATAAGACAGGCGAAGAAATAAATTAGGAAAATATTTCAACACTTTCCTTGTAGAGCTGTAAGTATTGCTTAATTCTAATACTCTTCGATGCATCTCACTCAGGCACGCTAAGTCTTCTAAAAGGATGTAATTTCATTTCCTCCGAGGAAGGAGAAGCAGCTGGATCTAATAAAATGGCCATAAACTTGTAATTATATAATTGTGGGACATTTATGATTACACGTAATTTTCAAGCATACTCGTCAACAATTTTTTTCTGTGTTGCTGAATTTCTAAGCACTATGGTTGGTAGAAATATTTTATGGAAGTAAGAATGAATCACGATTGGTCTTTTCAAAATATATGGGTCATTTTCAAAATTTGCTTACATTTGCTGTCCGGAGGTTAAAAACACGATTTTGAAGCATAACTTATATTTTAAATTCAATGCGAACAATTATTTTCTGCAAGAAATACCCCCAAAAAAATTCTATCACTCAAAACATTATTGATTTTTTTAAATTTATTTTTATAAATGAGTCTTTAAAAATGAGAATTAAGGCAAAAACGCTTGTCCATTTCCAATTTTTCCAAGTTCAGCTATTTTTGTATATACTTAATTGCATAAAAAAGTATATACAACAAATTATTTATATATATTGACTATTAGTGTATGATATTTTATAATAAATATTGACAATAGTAACTTTTTTTCATTAAGAAATGTATGAATATATTTTGTCCGGCAGTTCTTGTCAAGTCCGTTACCCTAAGATTATTTTAGTTAAAAAAGACTCATGATGGTGTCTGAAAAGGAGTAGTTATCAGAAACCATAACCTAACTAGTTAATCGAAATCATTTAACTGTAAAATTAACCGTTACCTAAACTCATTTTTGTGTTTCTTTTCATTTGTTTTGTGCTTTTCCTTCGCATTCATATATTGCTGTATTTCTTTGAGCCAAGATGAGAGGAAGAGGGGGACTTAAACTAAGCTTTTGTTGCACCGCAATTTACGTTTATGAAATATCATTATTATTACTTTTTTTAAACAGTTTTCAAAACGCTAACACGCTAGATTTTCTGTCATAAGATAAACATACATTTCAGATTACAAGTTCAACTGTACGTAAAAATTAAGTTCTGAACATTTTCGGTACTTTTCTATTGCACGATTATACGCCCACGACAGTTTATTAGAGCTATTTCGGAGATTTTAAAAGAAGGCCTACTTAAGTTCATCTTACGTAACCCAGTACACATCCAATATAGTAGCAGTCCGTAATACTATACTGAAGTGCTTATAACTGACTACATTTCTGCATGTGCTTGCGGGTGGGGGGTAGAAAACATTCGCCCAAGGCGCTGTTATCTCTTTGGACTGACCTGGTAAATATTGAAGGGTGACTTGCCAACTGACAAAATGTGCATCAGTTTATCTGCCACGGATGATTTTTACTTATTAAGTTTGATATGACCATCATCGCGATGGTCCAAGACCTGCATACAATGCACAAAATTTTCCATACCCGAGTCAATACATCCTACCTGTAACGTTATTCAACTATTCAAAAGTTGCGATACCGGGAACATGTCCTTGATACTCATCACTCCTAAGAAATACTCGCCGACAAAAGTCTCAGGATGAAAGATACGGCGACAACGGTGGCTACACTGTAATGAAAAGGAAATACACCGCTAATAACTGCTATCAAAAAGCTTTTGCCCCCCCCCCCCCCTGCTACGCACTCTGCACTTAAAATCCAATGGTGTTGCACTATTCGGCAAGAATTAAGATTTAAAAAGAAGCCGTTTTCTTTACCGCGCCGAAATTTCTTCGAGGTGACTTTTGGTATTTTTCTTCCTTTTTAAGGAACAGAAATTCAATGGTGGTTTTATTGAACTTAATTTGTTAGCAACAGCCACTTGTAGTCGGTAAAACTGATGTTGTGGTGCGTTGTTTGTCATTTAATTCTTCAGTATTCACCGTAATACATTTTGGCAAGCACCAAAATTTTTCTTGTGTTGACTTTTGGTACGTTTTTTTTATTTTTATTTTTTTCATTTTTTTAATTGTAGAAATCAAAATCTCATGTTCTGCTATTCACGCCAATGAAATTAGGTACTGTTTCGTCTACTACTTCATGGGCTAGAAGGTTTTGAAAATCTTAGTTTATGATGACCCTGTACTTCATTCCCCCTTTAAAAGACGAGAGATTCAGCTCATGCAAACCCTTCATACAATTCTTTGATGAGCACGATAAATGCACGAGTGAATTCATAGTAGATGAATAATAAAGAGGAATAGCGGAAAAGAATTGAACGTCAAAGAGGCCAAAAATGTAAAGTATTGAATAAAATTTGATCCAATGATCAGAACGCACTTAAAGTACATCAAAAGAAAGAAAGAACAAAACGAGATCAAAAGTGCAAAATTACAAGAGCCTAAAAAACTATTGCTTCAATGCAAAAACGCTTAAAACCAAACAGCCGCCATCTGACACAAAAACACCGCTAAGCTCCTTTTTTTATTTCTTCCAACACACAAACGCACACACACACTAATTCCAAACATTCTTATTCACTTAGCAAGTTTGAATCAAGTTCATTTTGCTTAAAAAAACGGACTTGTCAATTTGTAAGAGAAATAAAATTTAGCGAATAATATTTGCTCCCAAAATAGGTAATTCGAACGTTTCGCTTAAAAATGGAATGAAAAGAAAAAAAATCGATTAAAAAAAAACTCCTCCTGCGACCACATACGGCAATTCGAATGATTTGTTCCGTTTTCCTACTCTTAAATTAAGTATCAAAAAGGAAGGGACAGTTTTTTTATGTTGACGTATTATTCTAACGATCTGCCGTGGTATTTTTTGCGTTATTACGTTCATGACATATCACAGTTGACGGTAAAAAGCCTCGTATATGCGTATAACTCATTCTTTATTGTACGGAATTTTTTTTGGCTCCAACGAAAACGTCTCCAATTGAATTTTAATCACATCCGTTTACCGAGTTGAAGCACTAAAAGTTTTTTTTACGTTTAACTGACTGAATTACAAAATATCTGTATAGTTTAACCTTTTGTGATAATTTTAAACCAAAGATTTTTTTGCTTGTAATAGACGTTATTAGTACTTAATTATGACATTTAATGTATTAAAAAATAGAAAAACAGTCGAGTCGCTATAACTCGAGGTCCCAAGGGAGCTTCGACTTGTAGGAAGTTCAAGTTATAGGAAGTTCCCATAGCCTTTTCAAGAGTTAGGGACTTAATGAACCCTTCAAAACAAAGGAATATTCGAGTTATAGAGGCTCTACTGTATATTTTGTATGTATGATCATGATTTTACTGTTATCCATTTTTCTTATTAATAGATGTGAGACTTTTCAAACTTTTCAACTGAAACATTTTTATCAGTGTTCTAATTAGCGTGCAAACAACGAAGAAGCTTTCTTTAGTGCACCTTTTTTCTCGCTTCAATGAGGTGTGGTAAATATAGGAGTTACTCCGCACTTTTTTTTTTTTTCACTCGTGTTAAACATTGCCTGAAACACGTAAAACAAAATAAATGATGCTGAGCTATTTAATAAGAAATCTAGAGC
Organism: Uloborus plumipes; assembly: GCA_038373865.1. Classification (NCBI taxonomy): domain Eukaryota; kingdom Metazoa; phylum Arthropoda; class Arachnida; order Araneae; family Uloboridae; genus Uloborus; species Uloborus plumipes. The sequence goes on from JAXGGA010000630.1 coordinate 39,752, forward strand.
ACGTGTACCGCAACAAAGAAAGTATTAAAAAATGATTAGGGTTGGTTCGGGTAAGTGGGCACCCCTTTCAGAACAGTTCGTTTTTAAAGCCTTATACGACAGCTTTAAAGCAAAACAGTTTAAACTTGTTGACTTATTTTATCTTGGACATTATCAATAAACACAAGTTCAGCATTATTTCCTAAAAAAGTGCTTTAAATATTTTTAACTATCGTATTCTTTAAAAAATGATGTGGGGGACTCACTCACCTCCTAGGAAGGGGGTTGCGGGTCCTACCTATAAAGTATGTAAAATTTTAGTGGGAAATACTTTTTTTGTAAATGTATCCATTAACAAGATATCTACTTACATTTAAATGTGTGTAACAGAAAATTATAAAACGGAACACAAAACAATTATGTCTGTGAAATTCATTAACCCATTAATGCCTGACATTTTTTTTTCCAAAGATATTTTGTATACTGGTTACAAACAGTGTTTAGTGGACAGGAAAAATAATAAAAAAAATATTATGTGAAAAATAATTGTTTTATTAAGGAAAGAAAAATCGTCCCTTAAAAGTTACGATAAACCGCAGAGGGTACATACTTGTTTTACTAAAAAATTTTTGTGCCAACGATATAATATTTAAAAAGACATTTTATAAGAAGAAATAACATCAGCAATTAACATAAACTGGGACGCTGGGAATCACTTTGAAAACTTGGCTTTTTTTCTTGAAATTGTGAACCATGTCATTTTTGATAAAGATCATATTAAAACTGTTACAGAACACACTTTACAATGGTTATGTGCTGAAAACTGTTAATAACGAATTGAAACAATACCAAGGTACTAATTAAACACTATTATTTGGTTGAAATGTTCATTTTGGGGAAATTCAGACCCCTTTTTGGACCGTCCCTAAAAAGGGACGCTAGGCATTAATGGGTTAAAAGCCGTTTGGCATATTTTTTGCTTTTGCATATAAATTAGTGTTGAATAGGCATAATAGAGTTAATTAAGATCAATTTTGGTTAAAAAAAATATATTGGTTGAAAAAAAAATGGAAACACTTAATGACAGCATCTATTTGAAGTTTGCTGAGGGAGAAACATTATCATTTCATCCTCAGTTATAATTCTAACATCACATACAATCAAACCAATAAAAAGTGTAGCTATTTCTATTCTTTCTAACAAATTTAGCAGTAATTTTTTCATTTGTATCATACTCTAAAATTAGAACTTCATAAGACTTTGGTTTTCTTTGATGCAAGTTTCCCAAATATATAGTCGCCAGCTTTTGCAGTTTTTGTAGCTGAACCATCAATTCCCTTCTGGGTCTCTATAACTATCTTTCATTTCTTCGTAGAAATTGCTTCATCAGAACTGCTTTTCATTTTGAAATCATCATTATTATGAGGGGACCCACTTACGGTAATAGGGAAAAACTACGGGGTGAACTCCCTTTAAACGCTTATTAATAATACTTTGCGTAAAAATTCTCATTTAAATATGCACTTCATATTAAACTCTACAAGAAAACGTAATGAACATAGAAAAAATAATAAAAACTAACCTTGAAACACTTCTTTAAAAAATTTTGCTTGAACTCGCAAAAAAAAATTTTTTGGACATTTTTTGACATAAATTATAGGATCTAAAAAAATTTTTAATTAAACCCAAATATGTGCAAATCCAATCATTATGATAAAATGTGACATGATCAATGTAAAAAAGCATAAAAACTATATACCTATTTCAATTTTAAGGGAGGTGGCCCACTTACCCGAACCAACCCTAATATATTTTACCTTTTTTTTCCCCAAAACATAACATTGCGGTTCGTCACTCGTATGTTCAGGATAAGCAGGCCCGGACTAACGCTCCATTAGTCCGTGCCCCTGCACGGAGTGAAAAATATTGAGGGGCGCAAAATTGGTAGAAAATTCTTTAAAAAAAATCTAGAAAACAATAAAACTAATTTTCTGTTACAAATGACAACATTACTGTAAAAAAAAGTCCCACTGCAACGCGAATGATGCTTCGGAAGCTTGCGTCAGCGGCCGTGGCATCATGTGTAGACACAAACCATTTCTCCTCCTCTAAATGAAAATTTCCTATTAGCGATTATTTGTTGCTGCGTGTTGCCTTATATAGAGAAAATAATTTCTTTATTCCACTGGCTTAGAGGGGGGGGGGGGCGTAAGAATAAACGAACTTATTTGAAATTTTAACATTAATACGTTTGTTTTTAACTGACATTTGAAAATTTTAAATCTTTATAATATAAAGTCGCACCCAGGTGATTAGTCATAATTTTCATTGGGCAAACATTTTTGAAGAAGGGGGTGGGAGCGCTTAAGTTGGATTATTTATAATGTTATAGTGTTCCAAGAAAGATCCTATACAAAGGTTTTGCCTGACTTTTCTCACAGATAATTGCGCCCTTCAAACTTCCTTTGGAGGAAAAAGCGCCCTTTGCTTTTTCAAGAAACAAAAAGGCGTCCTCATTGCCTTTTCAAATGAAAATTCAACTAAATAAATTGAAAAATAATTGAATAAGCCACATGACAAAAATTGAATTTTTTTATGTGAAGTTTTATTATTATTATGATTGTCTTTAATTTACATTTGGCCTTTACTTTAAAAATCTTCTTGAAACACAGTCAAATATGCAGCCAGGATATTGGTAAATCTACTAAATGAATTAACAAGCAAATGCGCCCCTTGAAAAAATTTGAATCTCTTAAGTGAATCTTTAGCATTAGTACGTTTGCCTTTATATCGACATGTGGCATTTAAAAAACTTCATAAAACAGTCACACATGCACAAAGGAGATTGGTCATAATTATTTTGAGCAGACATTTTTTCTTGTTGTGTGTGGGGGGGGGGGAGGTATCCACAGTTATGTCGTACTGTGAAGATTTTGAGGCGATTCTAAAGGATGGTGAATCATCTTATATAAACAGTACTGAACTGTGCGATAAAATATCAGTAGTATGTTCTCTAAGCGAAAAATCTATCACCGTTAAAAACTCTGAATTTCACTACAAAAATGAATTTTGCTCCAATTTTGAGCATTGCTCTAAGAATTCTATTAACTCTGCCCATCAGTGTCGCAGCTGGAGAACGTAGTTTTTCCAAGCTTAAAATAATAAAGAACTATTTCAATTTTGAAAAATATAAATGTATCGCTTCTGAAATGTTATCTAATATTTTAAGTTATGCATAATTTAGTAAACTCTGTAGCATCACTTTGGGGAGAGGAGAGGTAGTTCGCACTGAGTTACACCCTGCTGGTGTGACTCTCAAATGCATTTAAAAGTTTAAAAAATTTCACTAGTTCAGTTTATGTTTATTTACATATAACTAGTACAATTTTGAATTGCTTTCAAAGTTTTAATTAATTTCCCTTCTAATTGGATGTAAACTAGAAATTGACCTAAAAGCTAGGATGTTGCACCCTCGTCATCAAATCTGTATATGATTTCTATGAAAGAATGTAATACATTTTTACGGTCAATTATTTTACAATTTAATGTGTTTGTACTTGTCAGTGGATCATTAGATCTAAAGCTCTACCGAAAGTCTGCGTCAACAAGTGAAAATGCATTGTCTTTTTTCTCCTCCTTCGCTCTTCCTCTGTCGATTCAAGTCAGCAATTTATTGACCCCAAAAGATTTATTTATCTTTTCTTGAAAACATGTATAACTCTTTAAAATTTTGCCTATTTTTCTGAACATTTTTTATTCCAATTACCCTTTTAAAGGCATCAAGATTGTTGAATTTTAAAAAGATAGTTCAAAATTTTTCCCTGGGGAGAAACATCCGAACCCCCGACTTATGGATTTTCTTTTAGCACAAATATGCGTGTCATGACAGTTTTTCGAAAAAGCTTTCATATATTTATCAATTTATGTAGATTCGTTAGCGTAGAACTCCATTATAAGCCACTGCTTTAGCACTTTAAATAAACTTCCATTTCCCTTTTTTTTAACGTTAAAAAGTTGCTTCTGGATGTTGTATGGATTTCATTTTTTACGATTTTATTTTTCTTTATTTTATTTATTTATTTTTTTGCGGTTGGTGGATTTTTGTTTTTTGTGTGTGTGGGGAGGCGGGGGGGTCACCACAAATTATCTCCCCGGGTGAAGCCCTTGCTAGCTACGCTACTGTATGTGTAAGTATGTACAATGCTATTCTGCAGGGGAGCAAATTTTTACTTTTGCACAGAGTGGTTACTAGTCTAAATCCGGCCCTGAGGATAAGGCACCTCACCTGCGCTGGAACTATAACGTTCCTGGTATAGTAACAAAATGAAACAATCCAAACAAATTTTATACTTGAAGTATTATTTGTAAAGAGAAAAAACAAACTAAATAATTTTACTGTAATCAACTTGATACGGTTTGAATATTCATTAACATCCAATGATCCGTCGTAGGACCCTTACCTTCGAAATTAAAATTGAAGGGGCAAGTGAATAAAGGTGATAGGTGACATTTGAATTTCTCCGATTTACACAAATTCAAATTAGTGCATATTCAATTGTGTTAACTCGCAAACAAAATTGAAGAGGCAAGTGAATAAAGGTAATGTGTGACATTTTTTTTTAATTTCTAGAAAAAGCTTTCAAAAAAAATTACTACCTTATCACCTTAATCCGTGGTAAAAAGTATGTTTTCCAAAATTGTCACATATCACCTTTATCCACTTGCCCCTTCAATTTGTATTAGTTTTTTCGTGAATAATATCCCAAGCAGCTACTTATTGCTAAATTTAATGAATAGGAGCCTAAGTGGAACATCAAAGGAAAAGTAAAGTTTTCAAATGAAATTTTTTAGAGCTCGACAATCTTCTTTGGCGATTCTTTGTAAACTCGTAATTAGCTGTCCGGACCAAGTATTTAAAAAATAATAAAGTGTAATAAAGTAATTATCGCTCTTAATACAAGTAGAGCATTAATACTTTGTAGCCCAATTGTATTTCGAGCGATAACAATTTATTTATTTTTTCTAAACATTATCTAAGCACCAAAAACAGTCCCCTGGCTGTCCTAATTCAATAGTTTAACACTTAAAGGCAATATTTCAAAAAACCTATTAACACTACATAAATTTGGCGATTAATATCAAAAAATAGAATAATGCAACTATATCTTTCTTATGAAATAATGTCTAATTACGCATTTCTAAAACTTAAAATTGTCATGTAACTTCTGTCCGGAGTTTTTTTAAACGGTCTCCTGCCACAAATTCAAAGCTCCAATACAAAAAAAATCTGCTACTCAAGCAAATGTTTTTTGCATGAAATTTAAAGAAATCAGTGTAAATTTGATAAAATTGCTGAGAACGGTGTTGAAACGATACGTTGTTTAGTTTCAGAGCCACATTTGTGATGACAGTATGCATCTGGGTCGTTGCGAAAACAGTCATCTGGGAAGTGATTTATAAATGTCAATTAGTTTAATTATGAAACATATTAGTTATGTCCACGATTTGTGCCTAAATTTATAGATAGTCTCGTAACTAATTATGTTCCAATAGTTCTATATTTTAGATATTACGCAATAAAGTGAAAATTCTCAGTCTCCTGCCTAGTTATACTAGGCAGGGGACTTACCCCCTATCATGATTTATCAGAAAAACACAAACTTCAATTGGCCCTCTTTCGAACCAAAGTAATAGATTCATTCATTGAGCATTAGTATAGTAATTATACGAAAATTTCAAAAAACCATGCCCGGACAGAATCCGGGTGGAAACTATTCACAGAGAATCGCCCCTTTCACATTATTCATAAGCTTCTTCAATTTTCGGCACCATTGCCAGTAACCGCTCACGCTTTACCATTGATGCGAACTGTTTCTACGCTAAGTAGACTGACTTATTTCAGGGATTCAACAAGAATTTATCGGAATGGAACTGACTTTTATGAGCATTTGTAGGGTTATATACATTTGAATGTGGATAATGTTATTGAGAATAAGTTTGCAAAAATTGAAGTAAACATCGTAGCTCTACGTAAATAAGAAACGAAGTTCGTAATATCTGTAGGTAATAATAACAAATGCTGCCGGTTTAGGGCTAAGTTTTTGAAAAAATTTAAACAATACTATTTCATTTTTCAAATGAATAGGAGAATAATGTCGATTATAATAACAAACTAAAGTCAGTGGCACAGCAGACCGTGGGAGCCAAGGCCTACTGTGCCCATTTTAGTTTTCGTGACCGAGGACTCTGGGGTGCAAGAGTAGATGTACCGGTTGAGTTGTCAATCGAAAGCGAAATCCTTAGGGTTTAGTTCCCAAACACGCTAGGCACTCATTTTATCAATTCGCTGAATGGAGAAAGGCTGAGTCGATCGTACACTACACGGGAATCGAATGCGGTTCTTTGACGTGGAAACATGAAGCGCTACCCCTAAGACTCAGTGGGATTCATAGTAATAATAAAACTAATAATATTTTCAGCAGAAAAAAGTAAAACTACAAAAACATTTTTTGGAAAAGTTTCAAAATTTTTCAAAGAGGTTTGAACCCTATAATCCTCTTCCTTGCACACGGTAGAACCGTGTCACACACGTATTGATTTTCAAATGTTTACTGCACTACTCTCTATTTTTGCTCAAAAGTGTCAAGTTATTTCCCATTTTTGCTTGGTCGGGAGGAGAGGGGAGATGTGACATTCTTGCAACTATGCCTGGCATTTATTTATCGCTCTACGTGAAGAGAGAAAGCTTGAAATTGGGTTATTACATTCTTGATAATATATCACTCAATCAGTGACTTGAATTTAGAACTCTTATCTTACGAGATGAAAACAGATAGGAGCAAATCTGAAATAATTTTTCTATTCTTTTATGGTAGTAAATTATGCAAAATTAGACTCCCATATAAACACAAAGCTCCTGGTACCTATTATTATCAATCAGGCCCGTCGTTTAGGGGGGGGCAGGGAGGTCAGTTGCCCCCCCCCCCCTGACTTTGGGAAATCAATGCATTGGCATATAAGTAGGCGTGGGTTTTGCCACTTTTTGGTAATTTTTACGTTGTATATGCACCCTTCAAATCTCAGGAAAAATTCGAAATGACCGGCCTGTTATCAATGAGTAAGTAGCACATCTAGAGACCTACGTTTTCTTTAACATTCTTTTGGAGAATTTTCTCCTACCGGAGAATGTCCGAAAATATTCTAATGAAAATGAATCTAGGTAATAACATCACCTTTACACACTTTAGATGTAAATGAATGTCTAAAAAAACTAAAGAAATTTTATATTTAATACGAAAATCATTAATACAAATGTATTTCATTAATAATAAGAAGTTGAATTGAGAACTAAACTTGCATAATTTTCCCTTTTATCAGCATCGTTTTCGTAACATTAGCTGTAACTTTCTCTTTCTTTGAGCACGGGATCCAAATCATCTGAGTTCAGAAGTGTGATTTAAGGTAAAATGTGTCTTCGTTTTCATAGAAACGAGTATTTATGGTCCTGTAAAGCACATTTGTGTTTTTGATGTTCTTGAAAGATCAGCTTTAAATAACTTTACTTCAAGGAGAAAAAAGTATACATTAAAATGTAAAAAATCCGCCAAAAAGTAAATTAGATCAAGAAAAAAAGCATTTTAATGAACTTGTTTTAAGAATATTAGTTATCTATTATTTTGGGGCAGTTTTACTTTCCTAGAATAGAGTAAACTATACTAGACAGCAACGTAACTTGACACTGAACGTCACTACGATCGGAGCCAATAAGAGCTCACAAGTAGTCAGCGATCTCCTCTAATTCGCCAAGTAGGCTGTGACGTTTTATATAGCTCGTTTTTCATAGGCTAACGTCACGCTGACGTCACGATGTTTTGTCAAGTAACGTTGAAGTGTAGTATAATAAATTTTAATAACAAACGATTATAAACAAGACCAAAGGTTGACACTGACGAAATTTTTCCTGAAGAAAACAAAACAAATACATAACTTGAATTTTGACATCTTGGATTCAAATTTTGTTTTTGCAATGATGAATTGCGATAGGTGTGTGTGTGTGTGTGTGTGTACAAGACATGGGTGCCCCCCCCCCCTTCACAAAGGAGCAGGGGCAGGTGGGGTGAAGCAGCGAGCACCCACCCGATAGCAGACTCCGGGGACAATCTGAAAAAGTAATCACACGGCAGCTGAGGTCAAAAATGAAAACAAATAGCAATGCTCAATAAAAAATATAAGTTAGTTTTAAACAATCAATGTTGCAGACAAATATTAGTTGGTGCCTAAGTAGTATTTAAAATATAAAATAATGTTTATTATATTTAAACGAATAAATAAATATGAGAAAAGGTAAACTGAAATCTGCATAACATTTACCTTTTTAACACCTGACTTCAATTCTTGGTAGCGAAACAAATTTCAGATTTTTCTTTTTTCAAATATTTCGCGAAAGATATAGTTGCATCGAAATGTAACCATTTTCGATCAAAAAAAAAAAATCAGAAGGAAAAAAAATCACGATGTTGTAAATAGTATTTAATCGATCGACCACTATCAAAATACCTAACTGCAGCTGACGTAGTAGCGAAAATACGTCAGATGATAAAAATGAGTTTTCCCGAAGAAAATCATGTCATTCCATTAGAAAAGATAACATTTTGTGAGTCCCTTCACTCGTCAGTGCAAAAGCATCGACTTTTTACTAGATATGTCTAATAATTTTGTCTTTTGGGATCAAATTGCATATTCTCCAATGATTAAGTAATGCTCTACGAATCATTGCTATTAATTTAGTGTTGAATTTCCAAGCAAGATAGATTCGACTTTTGAGCAACTTTTTAAAGACACTAATTATAGTCTTTTACGTTGTTTTTCGGAGTAAAGGGACTGTCCACAAATGATGCCGTGAAATTGTGACAGTTTGTGACACGAAGGGAGGGGTATCAAAGTGTGTAACATCAAGCTTTTTTTTTTTTTTTTGAGGGGAACATGTTTGTCGAGTGACTTATGACAAAGGAGAGGAGGATTAAAATGTTGAAACAATATGTTTGTTTGTTTCAAACGGGGACTGCGTTTTGGCTACCAAATATTTGCAGCCCTTGTGCATTCCCCGAAACCGGCAATCATTCTTTCATATCGCACCACTAAGGGCGATAACCATTGCCAGGAGAATTTTGCCGCCCAGTTTTCCCACAAGATGGAAGCACCTGGGCTCTATTTTATGCGAAACATTACTAGGAATTGAATTAAGAGATACTTTATTCAAAGCGAGTACTCGAAGGATCTTTTAAATGCCGCATAATCATCCGGCATGGACGCTGCAGATTTTCTGCATTTCGAAAAGATGACCAACTGTAACCAGGTTTCATCCTGCGCCCTTGGGCGTGAGAGGCCGGTGTCTTAACCACTATACCACTCTGTCGGCTGTTGAAAAAAAGTGTGAGATCATACGTCTACAGCCAATAGCAGTTATAATTTCACGATACTTTAATGAAGCTGGAACATAAATAGAGATAGAGAGAGGGGTATTTTTTCCATAAAGTAGTAACGTCTGATTCACCGTGTCGATATAGTTGTTTGAACAACTCAAAATGTGTACCTAAAAAACGCCTTGCTGAACTATATGAATATTATTTCTTCATTTAAATATATGCGCCATAGATTGTTTACCAAGAGCGAATCCAGGGTCTTCATAAGAAGCCTGATGCCCCAAAACATTTACAGTATCGTGACGTCTCTAAATTTATTGAAGTGATTGGTACTATTTCTTAATCTAATTTTAAAAATTATTTTTTTTTCTCATGAATAGATTTTAGATGATTTGAACAAACATAAAAATTAAGCAACTGTCAAGTTGGTTTTCAAGTATTTGATCCCATCGAAAAAAAGCAATTCTTTCAAATTTGTAATAAAACTACAATAAAATAACTAGGCTTATAAAATGCTATCGATCGCATCAACGCTGTAATTACGAATGAAGTAATGCTAAAAGGGGAAATTTTCCAACCTGGTAAGCCAAAAAGCAACAGTGCCATGTATTTAAAAAGGAAAGAAAATATTAAAAACAAACAGATGCAGTGAAATCAAGTACGAAAAAATTGTCTTTAGCTCCTTAGGAACCTAGAGCCCTACAGCGACCCTCCCTCCCCCCTTGACTCGACACTGATATTTCGCAAATTGATTGCAGTCTTTCCCCTTAAAATGCCCATTCGAGAGCTGTTTCTCTCACTGCTTTCCGAAAAGGAAATACTTGGCAAAATTTTTATTATTTTTGAAAAAACTGAATATGAGGGAAGTAAACATTGTTCCAATGGAAAAAAGAAATGAAAAACGAATATATTAAACAATTTACCTCCTAACGCAAATCTACTATAATTCTAAGAAAAAAACAAAGATAATTTTAGGAGATTGAAAAGGGGCAAGCGTAAATTAAAACCAGAGAAGAGAGCGCAAAAGACATAATTCAGTTGAATAGCTTCAAAAGATTTTTTTCTTTGTTAAAGTCGCAAATAATAAATTTTTTGGATATATATTCTATAGTATGAATGCTATTAGGGCCCAGAATTTCTGTCTTGGGCCCTGCTAAAATTAAATTATAAATATAATTCAATATTCTACGGCTAAAAAATATATATATTGTGCAAAAAGATGATTCTACTATCGAAAAAATAAGAACAAACTTTTTCGTGACATTAATTTATAACACAACTATTTTTAGATCTACAAATATGTCTTACCAAAAAAGGAATAATCGATAAAATATAAATAGAAGCAATTTCACCAACGAAAGAGCAAAGCACAAACTTATTCCCACTAGAGGGCAGCACGATAAACATGATGACTCAACAAACAAAAAAAAAAAGTTAACTTCACCATGTGTGTTCCCGAACTACGACTTGTTTCACGACTTCTTTCCTGCAATCAAATCTGTAGTGTTTGTTCCTCGAGTAGCGGTGGGGCTGATTCGGTTGGAAAGCGGCTTCTCAAGGTGCATTCCACTTGGAACTATTGCGGTGATTCACTTCTGACTCAACAATCAGAAGTTCATTAATCGGCAGGTAAGTGAAGTTGGATTTCATTTTTCAAAGCTTGGGCATTGCATTTGATGTGCGATTGGGAATTTAAGTGAGATTCTGCATGGCTTTTCGTACAATTAAAAAAAAAAAGCCATGTGTTTTCGTTGTCTGTCTTGTTGTTTATCTCTGGATTGTTTACCCTCGAAACTAGTTTGCTCGTGGTGCTCGAAACTTAACAATACCGTTTTTTTTCAACGGGTCATAGGCTTTGGAATAATATTTTTGACTAAAAGTGAAAGTTTTTTTTTTTTTTTTCCGTGAAGATTTTTAAATTTGATTTAGCGGCATAAGGGACTGAATATAAGTTTTCCATCACAATTTATTTGGAATTTCTCTTTGTCAACAACTATTTGATGCCATTTTTAGCATGAAGTTAGAAAGATCATCAAAAAAAAAAAAAAAAAATCCTTACAAACTAAAAATGTTTCTTGTGAAATCAAAATACTTTTTGTTTCATAATAAATTACTGTTTATTAAACATAAATATCGAGACTTAAGGTATTTAAAATAATCACCGCAGTCTCGAGCAACGTAAAATATTATAAATTAATTGATTGTTTCACTAATTGCTTTTAATTGATTATTTAGAACTCACCTCTAACTTTCGTTAAAAAAATCCTGACTGCAGGCCCACCATTTAGGCGATCAATGGGCAATTGCACCCCCCCTCTCCCGTGGGATTTGAGATTCAATGTATGTATTTTGTTGTTTTTTCCTATAGCTTACATTGTAAACAAACCTTTTGTCCTCCCCCCCCCCCGGAAATTTTTGAAATGACGGGCCTGCATGATTAATTGACATAAGCGATAAGTATTTCTTGTTTCCGATTAATTCGTTAAAATTTTTCTTCATTTCTATGTTGTCCTTAATCATTTGAATTTAAATCAACAACCCACTACGAATGACAAACCATATGTGCTGAAATTATCTTCAAAAGAAAGCATCGAAAACACTTCAGTTAACAATTTATTCCAGAAGCAATTTTCCTTTTTTTTGCTAATTTGCTTCCAATACGACTCTAACATTTACTTTCCGTTTGAAACTTTGTTTCATGACATGAATAAAGCGTGATGAAAGCGAACGGGGAGTTTTGGCTTTTGTTTACGGTTGTAATCGAAAGCTTGATCGACTTGCCAAAAACTCCCACGGTATTTCTTCTGAGTAAAAGAAAAAGTCTTGTTTTTCAATTGTTTTATTAAAGAGAAACATGTGTCTCACTTTAAATAAATAAAGAGCGGACGAGAATACGACTTATTTTTAGAAAATTTTGCTGGTAATGAATGAAATAATAAAAATTTTGTTTAGAGCTAAAAGAGCCAACTTTCCCAATTCACTAACATTCATTTTGCTTTTTTCGTTATCGCTAGGTTTTGGCTAAAACGTTTTGCAAGAAAACCGTTTCGACGTTAAAAAGTTATTTATAAACGATGTTATACGTATATGTTTCACAGTGACTCAATAAGATATTCTTTCTAGCAGATAGGAGGGGGAATCTTAACTATCGAGTTTACTTTTTGATGCAATCTTTGTTTTATGCTTCATTCAACCAAATTATAAAAAATGATAACTTTAACCAATCTTATGTATTTATGATTGAACACTATTTTATTTTTTAAAGAAATTGAAATTTATTTCCACTTTGAAACTGCCAATTTATTGGCAAGTAAACTTACATTCTCATTTTGTTCGACTTGAGCCTTTTTTCCTGTGCCCCGTTCATAGATATTAACCCTGCTTTTGTTGACAATATGGATCCAGAACTTACAACCTGGGATTGCATCGAATTGAAAAATCCCTTTACTTGTATATCACGCGTCACAATGAACAACGTTGTAGGTAGAACCCTCCACAACCTTTGATTTTAATATATATTGCCAATAATAATATGGTAGTTTATGTACATGTAAGGACTTAGGGACTCTTATTATCCCCCCAAGGCAAATTCTAGCTTGTGCTAGTAATTCCTCAAAAAAAAAAAAAAAAAATGTACAATGTCTTTCAAATAGAATGCATATTTAGCAACTATTTAATAAGTAATCATTTTTTTCTAAACGCATGCTCAAAAAAAATGTTTTTTTTTTTTTTTAACTAGGTTAAACATTGATATATTTTTACTGCAGGTGCACATTTCTCAGGAAATTGTCTTTGTGATTGGTAGACAGAAAGTTATGTGAACAATAACTGTAATGTAATCCCCCTCCCCCCAGTACTAATGAAAACTTTTGCATCTTATTTTCTTCTTTTTTAAAGTTTTATTTTACTTATTATATATTACGGACAATCCATCTTTTTGCATCTGATTTTTTTCTGTTTTTGCTGTCAAAAAATTTTTTTTGCATCCTTGGTTAACGAAACCCCCCCCCCCCCCACCCTTAACGTTGAAGCTGACATACAACCAAAACAGAAGCTTTTTTATAGTACAGTAAAGTTCCAACCCGGACGTCTATAACCTGCCAGAATTAAGATCCTGGCCACATTCTGACAGGTGACAGAAAACCCCGCGCGAAAATCCTGTTCTACTCATTTCTGATAATACGGCATTAGCATAAAATATGCCATTTTTCATTCACATTGAACAAGTTTTCACTGCTGGATTGTACTCATCAAATAATGATCATAAATTTTTATAGCCACAATCCTTGGTTGTAAAAACCTTAACCTCTCAAGCACAGCTCTTTTTTTTTTATTCATTATTATTGTTTTTTGCTTTTAATGTATTTATTTTATTTTATTTATTTTGTGCATGTACTTATGAGATGAATATTTAAAAAGATATATTGGTTGTTGTTTATCTCTTTCGTTTATTTTCTTCCGCATTAGTATTTTCACTTCGTTCATTACGATGTCGTGTGCCACTTAAAACCACTTCGCCGCTTTCATTTTCACAACACACTTTTCAAGTGAGGTTTCTTTTTCATTTTTGGACAAAAGCTCATCTAAAACATTTGTTTAACTTCTACCATACAATTCATTGCATATTTATTTAGAAAGATTTAAGATATAACACATGTTCTGGAAAGCATCCAGAAACGGCTACTTCAAACACCTCTAAATTCAAACACCTACATTTTAAAAGTCAGAACAATGTATCTTTGTACATCTCTATTTTTGAGTGGAAACTAATTTTTTTGAATGTGTCTTTTACCATGTCTATCTTTATTGAGCCGCAACGATTTTTTCTCATTAATCATGTACTATTAATATGAGTACTACTACTCAGACAGAAACTAAATTTCTTTAAATATATGTTAATATACCTATCGTCCCTTCGTTAGATATTTTGGTTTTCACTCTTCATCCGTATCAGAAATTCAAATTTTCCTATGATACATATTCAGGACTATATTACAATAATAGAGAATTTTTTAATCAAAATAAATAAATCATTATGATTCACTTTAAAATTTCCCAATATGAAAACTTTATGTTCAGAAAGATTAAGTTATAGTCAATCACAAAGTAATTGTGTCGCAACCAATAAGCAAAAAAAAAATAAAAAAAAAATAGCGTGACTTGTCATGTCAATATCATGTTTTACTTCAAAAGGATGTTTGCTGCTGTTTATATTTTTGTCACTCAGAAAAATTTTATTGATATGAGCACCAAAATGGGGCAAGTTTCTTTCTTTCTGCTCCTACCCTCTTTTTTATTAGAACTACAACTTTAAAAATGTCCGGATTTTCTTGTGAGACGGGTACTAAATTTTACCAGGACCAGAGCACCACTTTGGCTTGATCGGGCCATGCACGCCAAAACCAAGAATCTGACAATTTGGCAGTTTTCATGTTAATCAATTTTTTGAGGGGTCCGATAACTGCTGAAAGAGGGGGCTCCATTGCCTCACAATGAGATTAGACTTCTAAGATGGCACTAGGCAGCAGCAGGCCCGTCATTTAATTTTGTGGAGTGGAGAGGCGAGAGTACATACTTAATAGAGTGTGGCTATGGTAACTCATTGCATGCTTTAGGGCCAGCTATGTTTGGGTTGAAAGGGGAGAAATTCTTAGATTGACACAACTCCCACAATCGTTATCACAATGTAAGTCGGCTCTGTTCGCCCTTATTTTGCCAAATGGAATTGTTTAAGCCTTAGCTGATCGGAAGTCAACTTTTCAGAGCCAAACTATACATATTATTGGGTGTGAAACACAAAATAAATGCATTTAAATTGAGTTCCGAAATCCAAGAGTGCATTTGACCCAGAGTTTCCCCAAATGATGGTGTTTGGGTTGCATTAATTACCAACAGTCGATTTTTTTTTTTTTTTTTAATGAAGAGCAGAGGCCAAAAAACTCATGCTTCAGTTCCCTCAGACGCGTGATTTTTTTTTTCTAAGAGCACATGGGGCACTTTATAACCATGACAGGTTTCACACTCACTAGTCGCCGTTAACGTGCACGTCTTCGATTAATTGGCATCGAACCCACGACTATCCTGTCACAAGTTCAACGTCTCTTGCCCTTGAGCTGCCTCGTCTAGATTAAGGCCTAATTTAGACTAATCAAGACCATGAAAGTTCACTTATAAAATCTTTTTCCTGTTACCACAAGACATCGTTTGAAAAATAATCGCTTTGAGATGTTATAGCGAAAAATAAATTCTCATTCGGCACAAAATTCTTCATTTTTAATAATATTTCCCAAAATTTGCCTCTTGGTGCCTGCTTGAAAAATCACTGGAAATTCATTTTCTTTCTTTTCATCATTTTTCTTACCACTCATCTCAATCGAAAGGCTGCATATGCTCAATATGTATTCACCGTCCAGTGCTTGTAAAATAAAACGATTTTCCTTACGCAGACTGAAACATATCATTACACCGAAACAGAATACTCACAAACGAAAAGTTAAATGGACCTTTGCCTCATCATGGTGGAGAAAGTCCATTATAACGTCGTAACGAGTCAAGAAATAAATAATAATAAGCTAAGTTAAATTATGCAAAACGTCTCACTAAAAGAAATACAAGCATGATACCCTATCCTCAACTGTTTTGAGCATCAGTATTCAGCACATTATCCACCGCATTTATTTTAAATAATTAAACCAATGGGTTTAAACTACACAACAGCATTATATTAAAACAGACTCCGAGTGTGCCGTTATGCCAGTTGAATTTGAGGCCAGGTGATCTAGTGGCGAAAAAGTATTCCTTCTTGAGGCCGAAAACTGTGAAGTTAATGCAAAGCAGAAAGCATTGAATAGTTAAATTGCCCAGTGAATGGTCAATTTCGCTTTTTTTTTTAAACACGCGGAAGTGAAAACCGGCTGTTTCGCGTGATTGGCCAAATATTAGATGCATAATTAAGAACTATTTATAGGCTAAGATAAGTTATAAATTAACGTCCCTTAGCCGGAGCTTAGACCAAACACCAAATAGATACCAGATAGCTCGTTTGATATATCCAAACACATCAATTTCACCCTGGTTTAGTGTGATAAATTTAAATTTTGTTACCGGTGTGTAGGGAATATCAGCTGCTATAAGAGGTTAACTACCTTCAGCGCTGTTATCGCAGTTCCAGACTAATGATTTTAAACTAGAAAGGATCAATCATCCCGAGCTGTGTTTGACATTTGGAAATACATACGTTATACAGCACGTTTGAGTTTATGAAATCTTTCAGAACTTTTACTAAAATGGAAGCTATACCAGTGCAAATATCTTAACCACTTCTATTCATTTCTAGTCATTACACGTCAACTGACCAGAGTTTTCATCTACACCCAGCGATTTCTGATTAGGATCAATCTTTATTGAGGTGTAGAAGCCTTTGAAACTAATATACGCAATTTTTCAGCATCCAAATCCAACTCCTGAGAATCTAGGATTCCTCAAGTAAAAGAATAAAATGGAGAAACAGTTTTGTAAACGAATTTCCATGTTTAGGCTAAGTTTACAGAAAATTTTATTCTTTTCGAGACCTGAAATTTTGGGTATATAATGTTAGTTGTTATAAATATAATTTTAGTTGTTAATACGTTCTGGTTTATTTGTAAGTTTAAGCTCATTAGCTTTTGTGTAGTACGAATGAAAACTTTTGCCACAACGTGGTGGGGAAACTTTTTCATAGAACTTGAGTACCATAAATTCTGCGTAAAAATAATTCCAGTTTCTCGTACTTCGTAACTGTATTCTCAAAATACTTATTTTTGGTAGGCTACAATTGCAGAGCGTAAATATTTGTTGTACAAAAGGTTACCTATCAAAATCCTTCACATTAAAAATAGCCTGTTTTCAATGCGCTGTAACTCAAATTTGTCAACTTCAATTTTCTTTTCATTAATACCATTAGAAGGAACATATTTTTTCCTATCAAAATAGGTATTTTTCGATGTTATTTCAGATAAGGAAAAAAATTAGCTTGAGATAGTGTCTGTCTTAACGAATTGTTTAGGCTACGTTGGAAGAAAAGTTAAATTACCAGATCTGAAATTTTGGGTGCTGAAAGTAGTTTTTGTTTTCAATACGTTCTAGTGTTTTCAAAGGTTTAAGATTGCTAGATTTTATTAAAGCACCAGTGTAAACTCTTAACAAAACTCAGTAGATTTTTTTTATCGCAATGAATTAATTGCATTTTTTCGATTTATTTGTAATGTTATCCCTGAGTGAAGCATAGAAAAGAAGCGCTCTAATGTGTCCTTAGCTCTTGTTTCACCACAATTTGCATTTCATCGCAACGCTTCAACCCAGTGATGATTTATGAAATGTGCGTATAGGATCCGTTTCTCGATATCATGCTGAAATTCAAAATGTTCTGGAACTTTCTAAAAAATATCAACTATGAAAAAAAGTTTCACAAGTGAATGGTTACTCCCGAAATTAAAAAAAAAAATCCTATTATTTGAGAGCACATTGTGCAGGTGAGAACTCACAAGTGGTCATTGTGTCTACATCCGCTGTAGTCTTTTGAACGGGATGCTCTTTTATTTAATCACCGAAAAATGACATGTTTATGACGAAACGTTTATAAACAAACATAAATGTTTATTTTTAAATGTATGTTTACTCAGCCTCAATGAAGGCCACATTTCTGATATTGATAGTAAAACGAAGGAAGTTGTAAAGAAACTACTACTGTGTAAAATGTTTTCCGCAGCGTGGAGCCCTTTGTTACTCCCAACATTTAATGCTTCACTTGACTTTGTAGACACGAAAGAACTGATTCACACAAAGTGAACATAAGAGAATTTTTCGGAGTATGACGTTGGAACTTGTAGTAATATAAAGGGGCGTGGAAGCGTGAGTGGTTCCTGCTTTTCTTCCAATAGCTCATTCGTTTGAAACTAAAAATCTTTTTCTGGTGACCTTTCTATGACTTAATGCACTTGTTAAAAGCTAGTGCTCTTTTCTAGTTTCTAAAGCCAATTCATGAGTTTTTCATGAATGACAATGATACATATTTCAAGCGATGCGTAAAGTATTTAAGGGTAAGATTATTTATTTCTCATTTATGCATGGTATTTTACAATCACAGAACGTGAATGAAATAACCTGTTGCAGTTGGAAACTGAAATTTTTGCTTGCCGCGGAACCACACGAATAGTGTAATTACGAAAAAAGTTTAAAGGTAGTAATAAAACAAGTGTATTAAAACATTTTTCTGAACGCATAAATTATTTACCCTCTTTTCTTAAAACCATTGTTTATGTTTATCGTGTTTTTAACTGAATATTAAATGCAACAAAAATACGAGTATTTTTTAAACAAACTTTTAAACTATTTATTTTGCTTCTTTAATTTTGGCTAGAGAAGTTTTCTCGCGTCAGAGGTTCTTTTTACTGATGCCCTGGAAAACTTCTCAAGCGAGTTTTACTGTATATACAACAAGGGTGGCAAACGTGTCGGTCATTTAAATTGATTTTTTATGTTAAAAATATTTGACGATCGACCTTCGACATTTCCACTTCATAGTGGTAGGAATAAAATATTGACCTAAAAAACATTTGTTTCGCAGCCAATCCTTAAAAATGCATAAAAGAAATTTAGCAAAATAATCACTAAATGTATTTAAATATATTTCAATAAATAAGTAGTTTGCATATTGCCACAATTGCAAACAACTATACGTTTGTACTTGTACTCTCTACAAATCATATTGTAGAGATCTTGTTGATAAAAATCTTAAAGAATCTCTTCTAAGCAAAAAATTTGTAAGGCAAGAACATCATCGATTCTTAATGGTTTTCAAATATGAAACGCGGTCTAGAACTTTCGAAGATCAACTAAAAACCGTTTGTCATCACCATGCTATCTATACTACTGTTATACTGCCCCCCTTTAGTTCAATGATAATTTGCAACTTCGAACTGTTAAATGCACCCAATTCCTTTTATCGATTATTGAATTGATTAACCCTGACAGTAATACTTGTTTACTAAAATGTGACAAATTAATTTAATTTTAATGTTTTTGTATTTTTTTAACTCTAGATTTAATGCTCCTGCCACATAACTCGCAAAGTTAGTTTCGATAACTGATGCAAGTTAATAAACGGTATAGATCAATATTGACGCATCATTAAAATTCATAATTTAGAAGAAAATTTTTCAAACTTTTAATTGTACGCTATACTTAGACTACAAAGACAAACAAGTAAGCGTAACATCATAAATGTTATGAGAGACGCTTGAGAATAAATCAGTTAAGAGACGTATTGCTTCAAAACTTAATTCTTCCCAATGATGGTTTTTACTATTATTATTATTATTATTAGTTTAAGATATGCCTCTGTTGTCGCCAGTGAGTGAAATATTTTTTGAGCATCAGAATATAAAATCTCGACTTTAACTGATTCGACTCTTGATTGAAATAGCACTCTTCAACATTTTTCACATCTAATCAAATTATATTAGTAATTCGTAAAGAAGAATAAATCTATCGTAAGTATTACTGCATGTATGATTATGAAATTAGTAAAATTAATAAGACGAATGTGAAACCTGTCGTGTTCTTGAAAGCTTGTTTAAAAAAAAAGTTTCATAATTTACTGAAGACTATACGAAAACTCTTTCACCCTTATTCTATATCAGCGTAACTTAGGCACTTAGGTCCTTATAACATTAGCTTGCCATGCACTTATTGCCAAATGCTACGAGTGTCGCAGTCGTCTTCAATGTAATTGTATTAGTAAATGGCAACAGAAAAACTGTTTTAAACAATAACAATAGCTTGATTTTAAGAGCAAGTCAAACGTGAAATTTTCACTCCTCCGATATGAGAAATTTTCCGCATTTGCACCCTTTCTGGGCAGCCGATACATTACACAAAAGCTATGTAGCTACAAAAACAGTTAAGAAAAATATGAAGCAAATGAAAACATAACATAAATAAAGCACATTGCCAAAAAAGCTGCACCACATAGTTGTTTTCTAAGTCATGACGGAGTATCTTCTACAGTTACAAGTGCTTAAAGAACAGTGGCAAAGGGATGTAATTGAAAATGAGAAACTAATTTTCACACACTTTAAATAATCTGGAAAAAAAGATAGCAATTTTTTTTAAGTTTCCTTCGAACAAAAGTTCCTTACGATTATATTTCCGTTATCTCAATACAACGAAAAAGATATACGTTCCATTTCCTTTCGATCCTTTCGGTTTTAAAACTCTTACTGGAAAAACATTGTCATTATTATTCTCGATACAGTAAACTTCTTGAAGCAATGTGAAAAATAAAGTTACCGACTTTGACTGGAGTGTAATTAAATTGTAAGCAGCAGACCACAAATTAGTAGCTTAAGTTTAATCGAGCGTATCGCCATGTTGTTGGGCATGGTTCCACTGCGTTCACAGTTAGACACGAACTTTTGAAATTGCGTTACGTTTGAGCAAGTTTTGCCGCAGTTTTGTGTAATTGTATGATTTTATCACTGATAAATTATCGCTCTTCATTCGGCGTGATTTATGCAGAATTTCTAGTTTCAAAGCAGCTTAACACTATTTTTTATCATTAGGATTTAAAGGGTTTTAGAAGTAAGTCACAATAAAACAAATTCATTCAATAAAACAAGCTCATTTTAGTGTAGCTTGAAATCAAGCAACAAATATTCCAAGATCTATCGCCTAAGTAACATCCTATGAGGGGTATAAAGCTGTTACAAGAATAGATAATTTAAAGTTTTTTTTTTGCTTCGATTTCATTACAGCAACCATTTCATGTCATCCCAAACAGAGGACCTCAGATAAAGTTTGCTATACTGATAGCAGTGACTAGTACCATAATGATGCAGTGACTAGTACCCATGGCTAGTACCATAATTATGCACGTCCAAAACATAAATTATCTACGTCTTTAAAGTGATAATAAATCTCAAAAATAATTTTAAGTAAGAAATAAAGCGTTTGCCTTTAATTTGAGTCACATATAACGGTACATTCTAGGCCGGACCCTTCTTATAGAGTAAGGTTAGTAGGAGTCACTGAACTACAAAAGAACTGATTTTTTCAATTAGGTGTGTAAACAGATTTTCGGAGTGAAAAGCGAGCTAGACAATGTCAGCGTGTTTTCAATTATAACTAATTCAAGTGAAAAATCAGTATTGGAACGTGTTATTTCGAACTATTGTTAAAATGTGTGCAGCTCTAGCTATTAAAACTATAAGACGTTTCTTTCAGTTAGTAAATTTCGAATATGTTCTGTTATAAGCGAAAAAAATAACGGAAAAAGTAATGGAATTTTACTGTAATTTTAGTAGTAAAAAACTAAAGCTCAGAATAAATAACAAAAAATTTGGTATTCCGAGGATATTATTGAGAACACTGCAATAGGACTGCTAAAATAGAGAAATTTTACTTTTTTCTGAATTCAAATTTTGAATTTATTTTGTGTATTTGTTTGAAATTATTTGTCTATGAAAATTGCTCACTGTGTCAGAACTTCAGTCGTGTTTATAACTTACTAGAATCAGCGAAATATTTTCCACTTCTAATTTTTAGTTTTACCATCTGACCAGCGCGAAGCATCCGCTCTCGACAGCAGTAATTCAAAACCTGTGTTTTTAAGTGTAATTTTTCGAATGGTAGCCAAAACGTGAGTAATAAAGAACTATTACAGGGTACGGCATATTAACCTTTCGTATTTGGAGAGAAAGCTGCGTGAGTTGTAGTAGGGATACGGTGGTGGAAATGGCATTGATAGAGAGTAGCATACGTGAAAAGTACGGTAGCAGCAATGGTATGGTGCTGTGAACATCCGTCACGTGTTGTAGGGGAGTATATTCACAATGGTGAACTTTAGATTTTTACTCAGCAAGAATTTTGCTTTCAGTTCCAACTTGGCCGACTGCTTGGCTGAAAAACTATTCACGTTGTAAATATCACTGTGTGGGATTTTATTTACATTCCTGTCAGAAAAGCGCTGCGGCGATGCATGTTTATGTGTTAAAAACTTCACCCTTTCTTGGATAAACGTTCTCACATGTACCACATTTTTCAACGTTATAACATTCTAAGCTTAGCCAAATTTGATACCCAAACATGATTTTTTTTCTATCTCCCCAAAAGCTTGTCAGTGATGTATTTGTATTTAACCAAATTAATTTTACAATTTTGTCATTAGCTTGGGACATTAAGGTCGTGACTCATTGTTTGAATTCTGCGAATCGAAACCAAAACATTTTCAAGATTTTTCAAACGAAAATAAAATGTTGATATTTAGCCTATTTGATTTCCTCTTTGCAGGAAAATGTTACGCATGACGAAAGAGTTGTTTAATGTTTAGTTCTGAAACGAAACTAAATTTAGCGCTTTAGGTGAATAATCTGAACTGAGAAAAGAAGAACCGAAGTATGACGCGTTCTTTTCCCCCATTAGTTTTACATTAGTTTAAAAAGTAACGGTGAGGTGAACATTTTGTCTTTGATTTTTCGAGTGAGGTATTCACATCGTGTTTATTTTGTTTAAAAATTTTATTTATTTGTATTCCAGTTTTCCAAGTAACTATCATCCATAACGCATTGACCCTACAATTACTCAGCCAGAAGTTATCCACTCTTATGTTGAATCATTTCCTTCTAAACTCCTTTAATTTATTTAAAAACTTTTCGGCCTTTGAAATTGGTTTTTCTTGTGGAGACTGTTTCTAAACTTGATGTTAGTATAAGAGGAACCAAAGGCTTTTATTTAGAATATAATTACGCATTTCAAACATCTAATGTTTTCTTCATACTTGGTTTCTTTTTGTAAACGTTCCAGTTTCGCTATAGTTCTTGAACGGCAATGGACAAATGCAAGGATCGTGATTTTTCCTTCCAATGCATGTCCCCAGGGGGCGACCCTCAATTTGCCGAATGATAAGATGCAGGTATGCACGCATACGTACATGTGATGAAAAGAGGTATTTGAGTATTTAAAAATGGCAATATTGCAATTAGCCCATAAATCTGTTGAATCATCTGACAAAATTTACCGAATAAACTTTTTTTTTGGCAAGTCACTGCCCCTTTCATCATGCCCCCCCCCCCCGCACCTGCTTACTTTTCATGTATCTTTTTTTTTTTTTTTTTTTCGAAAAAATTTTGGTCAGTATACCTACTTTTACAACTACAGCACTGTCTTACTCTCTCAGATATTAATATAAGTTCTGCAGATCTTATCTTTTTTCGTCAGTTAATAAATTTTCAGGCTTGAACCAGCTTTTGTGAGCTTATCTTGTGTTTCTCTCATAAAAAATAATATTCTCTTTCGAGATAAAAGCACAAAAGAAAACCTCCTGCACATTAGTCATGCATTGCAGTTAGTCTCGAAATATGATTGGGGAGCAAACAACTTTCGCTTCTTATCTTCTTTGCCTTCACGGGATATTTTGGTCGGTTTTAATCTTGGGATAGATAGCCCCAAGTACAGTAAGGTTTCTTTTTCCACGTGGGACTCATATGTTAATAATAGATAATTCATGATCCTGAAGGAATAAGGTTAATAAAGTAATAGATAGGAATACTAAGTTGACGCCTTTGGACCAAACTAAAGTAAGAGAAGCAGGGCTGGTGAATGAAAACAAAATGAGTTTTTGGTACATTTTGGATCCCCTTCTACTTGTGATATATATCAGCAATTCGCAACAGCTGGACCGACGTTGCTCCTTTCCAGGAGAATTTGACTGGTCCTAAGAGATTTTTGCTCGTCCACGTGAAAAAACAAGCACAATAGTAATAATAATATCCTATACAACATCTTTTACGTGAATTTGATACCTTGAAATTGAACTTTTAAGATTAATTTTCGCACTTTTCTTTGAATTTTCATCAATGTTCATGACTTATGTGTAATTATTACAATATTTTCTCACCTTATTCTTTACATTTACATATTTTCTGTAACAGTTTTAAGCACCAAGTAAAGTTTTATTTAAATGTTTGTTTTTTTTTTTTTAATTTATTATTATTTTGTTAAAAATTAAGAAATTCTTAGCCGTTTGCAAAAAAATTCCCCTAATATTTAACGGTTCTCGAGGTAAGTCTTTTTTTTTGCAAAGAAAAAAGAAAGAAAAAAAAAGGGGGGGTTTGCTTTTAACGGTTCGAAAATTCGAGATGTTTTAGGTTTTTTCTTTTTCTGCAATAAATAAAATAGTTATAATAAATTTTGAAAAGGAGAGAGAGGTAAAAAGAAGAAAAGAAAAGCATCATTGGTCAACGAATTTTTCTCGAAAGCTTTTATCGGTCCGCGGGTCAAAAAAAGTTGAGAAACGCTGATGTAAACAATTGATTAATTGACAGACGAATTTTAAAGACACCGATATTTTTTATCGATAGCACTTATTCATTGAAATTGAAAATATGATTGCTTGAATTCAAAATTTGCAGTGTTTCACATCCTAAATTTCTTTTTATGTCTTCTGTATTTTATACTACGTATACCTATTTTGTGTCTTACGTCCTCTTGTTCAATTTTTCTTCGGCAACAAACACAAGTTTTGAACTAGAAATGTAAAGATGAATTAATAAATTTTTATGCAATTTAGTGAAGGTGAAATCGACATCTAATTTCTTTCTTTTTGGGGTTTATCTTAAATATGTGATGCTAAAAACCATAAATGGAACATCACATTGTATGCCGCTGAATTTTTGAAAAATAAGTAATATAAAACTTCTAATGCTCTTCATTCTTCAAATTGAGTGCTTTCGTATTTTCATTTATATGAACTAATGACTGCAGTAGTTAAAGAATAATGATTGTGCGTTTTTAAATTTCGCTTAATGCAACACAGAAGCACAACAATTTAGTATTCCTTTTAAAGTAAAATTATCTGTTGGAAGATTAAATTCTGAATAATGATAATTATTGGGGTTTGAATTTGAAGTTTCAAAAAAGTTCTTTAGAAGTATCAATTAATCAGCAGATTCTTTTTCAAGCAATGCGTACTCTTGTTTTTTTTCAAATGTCGTTAGCAGGAGAGTGACCATTACCTTCATCTGTATGGTCAAATGTGAATGTTGTTAACTTCCCTTCAGTTAAATCATATATTATTTTATCTTTATACGTCTGTGCATATCGAAGAACAAATATTTAGCGGTAGATGCAAGAGCAACAAATTAAGCAACGACATTTGATTCGAAAGCTCTTCAATACAATTTGCTTTGCAAAAGGCACTCTCTTTCTCTAATCATGGAATGCAGGTACACGAGTTTTGTTCATTGTTTTCTTTTTCTTGTGATTAGTTATACTTTTATTTAAAATCAGCACCGAGTGTATTCATCCAAATTTCATTTAAAAAATACATCAATTCTTCTCTTAAGTGTTCATTTCTGTTTTTGTCTGACATAAACTATTTTTGAAAGAAACTATTTTTTTTAATGCAGTCAAACCTGGCTATCTCGAATTTCACGGTACGGAAAAAAAATCGAGATACGGATGTTTCGAGATACAGAGGTTGTGATAAAATTTACAAAAATAAGCAATTGGAACAAAGTCAAACACTTAATAGAGTGTCTTGCATTGATATTGTTGAATATTTTACTGTACGACATGTTGTGAGTCCACGTTTTACTAATTGTGACGACTATATCGATAGCAATGTAATGCATACCTTTAAGTACGAACATAGTGTTTGAATGATTGTGCAAAAGATGATTTTTGTCTCCAAGTTATACCATTGATAAAGGTGGCTGGAGATGGAATTCAAAAATGAGTCTTGAAAATTCGAGATATAGAGGTTTTCGGGAAAAATCATTCGAGATAAACATGAGAAAAAACATTAAATGTATGCTATAAAAGAAGGGAGATGAAAAATTTCGACATATAGAGGTTTTCAAGATAAGCAGGTTCGAGATAAACAGTTTCGACTGTATACAATTGGTTACTGTCCCGCTTTGAGGAGGGAAAAAAATGGTCAAACGACGGTTACTAAGTGATGAATAATATGTTTATTAGACAGAAAGCTGTCTTTTACGCTAATGGGGAAACTATGATTGCAGCATCCATTTCATTAAGGCAGACATGATATTATTTAGGGCAGACAAAATAAAAGATGACCGCTGCTGTTAATGGTATACAAAGTACAGAATTTCTCTGTATCTAAAGTGCAAACAAGATAAAAATATTTTGACTGTTAAATTAATGTCTAAAACAACCAATCACAATAATGCTGACCCGCAATAAAGTTTCGCGCAAAAAAACTGTTAAGAATTTTTTACGCCATTTTTTTCATTAAACTTAATTGTTATTTTCTTCTAAATTTATTTAACAATTACTGAATACGAAGAATAACAATCAATGAAACTATAAATAGAGGCAGGGGCGCAGCAATAGGACGTAACTGGAGCTCACGGTGACTTCCAGAATTGTCCTTATTCAGAAAATTTTAATCGATGATTGGACAAATTTTGAAGACATTTTTGCAATTTTATTCTTGCTATTTTTTTCTTATTTTTTAACTTTCTCAATGGATGAAGGTATGCATGCATGTTCGTAATCTATCATTCGGTAAATTTCGGAGTTTTTTTCTATTAATTAACTTTTCTCCTTCCCAAAAATTAAAGTTGGGGGTTCCCCTGAAGAGAGTCTCAAGAATTTCTAAATAAATTAATTGTCAAGAACTTTGCAATTTTCAGCTTTATTGTGACTTTTAATTTTCTCAATTTTTTTTTCTTAATCACGTATTCTTTCTACTTTCCGTCGAATCATCGAAATCATTTTAAATTAAATTCGATATATTTTCATCGAACTAGCTAATTTATCTGGATCAACATCCCTATTTATAGAAACCGATTACTGATGTTCTTGATATTTGTCCTTACATTCCGCAAAATATCCATGACATAATTATCAACAATTTCCCCCCTGAAGTGATCTGTCCCTAATTAATATCAGACTGAATACGTCTATTTGTTTTTCTTTCTTTCTCATCACACTAAGGAAAAAGCTGAAGGAAAAATTTGTCTTGAGCGAATACCCAAACCTAATCGCCATTTATTAGTCTGAGTCATACTCTTCACACGGGGAATGTACATTAAACCAAAATACTCGATCATCGTTCGTTTCCTTCAGCTTAGTCATGTCTTGGAGAAGGCTAAGAAAGTACTTCTCAGACGTTTCTTCTCGTCTCGTGTTTATTATTTTATTTCACGTGGTTGTCAAATCGGCGCCGGAATAGTCAAGGTTAATGTCATATTCTTGGTTTCCTCCGTTGTTGTGCAAAAACGCTCTCGGCAAACTTTCACGAACACCGTTTATCTGGGTTACTTCATTTCTGAGCGACGGATTTTTGAAGAGTAGTGTATGAACTGGTGTGTGTGTGTGTGGGGGGGGGGGGGGGGTACTGTGACAGCGAAAATGCTACATTGGTTCCATTTCTTGGTTCCTTTCGTTTTTGCACGTTGACTTCCGAGCTACGAAAAATTCGTAGCATATGAGTTGAGGTAAAAACAGCGTACCTGTCAGCAGTTTTGATGAACTGGAATCTCTTCAGAAGCCAAATATCCTTATTAATGTCAGTGTACTACACTAAAATTCAAATCTGTGCGAAAACGACAAATTTATCACCTACGAGCTAACTCACAGTCGATTCTGTCCGCTAAAATGTCATGCTATGAATTATCTCGTCGTTGGGAAATCAACGCGTAAAAATGTAATATTGCTGCCAGCAAAATTCTTGAACTTCTGAGATACTATGACCAAACTTTAATAGTAGCTATGATGATTCACTTATAAGTATGACAAGAACAGGCCTTTCATTTGGTAGTCAGGAGGGTTTAACCGCCCCCCTCTCCCCTCCCACCAGCATTGAAAAATTAATGTAATTGTGTACATGTGGGGGGGGGGGGGTTCTGTTAATTTTATTTTGAGTTTTCATTGGATATTTTTCTTCTCCCCCCCCCCCTAAAAATTTTGACATTATGGTACTGACTAGGACCAAATTTAAACCATCAACACAGTTGACTGTGGGTGCATTTGCTACAGTTGACTGTCCTCTGCATATTTTCCATCAAGACCGATGCATACAAACACACTCATTCCACACTAGCCGCAACAAGAAAATCTATGAAAGTCATTAGCTCCTTTACGACCTCAACATCTACTCACTCCGCGGTCTTCCTTTGACAACTTCTAATATTTTTCTTGATTTTTTTTCCTTGTTTAAACATACTTTACTGCATTAGGAGCAATCTCTTTAGTTTCAAACAATTCCTTTCCGTAATTTTGTTAATTCAAATGCTTATTCAGTAAATTCTCAAGCACTCCCTTTTGAACAAGTTTATCCAAAAATGTACTCTTGATTTTTGGGAAAATCTTCATGTTTGGAAGAATCAACCTGATTTGGTTTAAAACTTCCTCTTTGCCCAGATTTAATTTTTATTTGTGAAAGATTTTTGTTAATTGTTGTTTGTTTTCTACTGTTTAATTTTTTTCCCCACTTAGACGTTTTCGAATTCTAAGCTCATATTTCATTTATCTGTTTTAATTTATTCCTCAACTGCGGTCGATATTAAGGTTTCTTTTACTAGTTTTTCCGTTAATTAACGTCTTCAATTTAACGAAAATGCATTTCTCCCCTTCATAAACAGCCAATTTCCACCCTTTGTGAAAAGTTTAGAGTGCAAATTGACATCTTTCTTGAGCTTTACCGATATGTCAACGCATGTATGTAAATAGGTGGAACAAACTCTTTATAGACAAAAAAAAAACAGCTTCCTGCTTAAAATCTCAGAATTTACAAAAACAAAATCGAAAAATTGATTCCACAATTTATAAAAATCACATCCTACTGAAAATTAACTGCTGAATCATGAATTAAATATGGGATAAGTAAACTTAAAAGTGTACCGGCATCGGCAGTTAGGAAGCATAAAGGCTTTTTAAGTAGTTTTGCATATATTTCTAAGACAGAAAAATAATGTAGACGGTGTATGTATTTGAGTATTTGGCACCCTTTAAGTTTTGTCAGAAAATGTAACTATTAAACATCATTTTGATTCGGAAAAAATCAAATTTTTCATTTTTCCAATTTTTCAAGAAAAGAACTATTTTATTTTCCTCGGCTTAAAAATTGCTGGAAATCAAATTTTGCTTCTCTTGCCTTAATATTAAACTTTTTTCCTGATAAGCCTGGTTTTTCTTCTAAAATAGTTATGTCATTTTTTAAATCAGAGCGCAGTAGTGCCAATGCTGTTCAAAAATACATATATTTTGCACCAAATAAAGCAATTCTTGAAATTGCGACATGCTCATATATCGCGACCCATGTAAAGGGCTGAAGTTGTATTTTTTTTAATCATAAATAAAGGAATATTTGCTCAAAATATTTCAATAAAATCCATATAGAACAAAGAAAGCACAAATTTAACATTGAAACACTTTTTGATGTAAGAAGTAAACCACGGTTTTAGAAAAATTTAAGAAAAAAATGGCCATATTTGCGTTTCCTCCCTCATACTTTTTTAATATTCACGGGAAAGTAAAGTTTCTAAACATTAAAATGACCTCCAGAGATAAAACAAATGAAATTCATTAACGTGTCATTCGTTTGTCTGAAGAGAGCAAATTGCAAATGAAATTAAATGAAGTCACGGATGATCCGTAAAACTTTTCTGAAAATCACAAGAATAAAAGAAATAAAAGTTTCATGACCGAATGAATAGGATCATTCAACGAGTAACAAAATATCCTGCGGTAAATGTTGCAAATTTGTTACATCTACTATTAGAACAATGGGAATTGTTTTCTTGCTAAAACAATGCGATGTACTCCAACAAGCGAATTATAATACTAGGGTAGACTGACGAAAACATTTCGTTTCTGATGCACATCAAAAGAAAAGAACTACATGCGCTAAAACCCTCTTTTAAAACATGGTGATTTCAGGAATCAAGTCGTATTCAGTCACAAAAGAAAGTTCAATGTTTTTAATGTTAGTGATGAGGTGTTTTTTTTTTTTTTTTTTTGGAGGAAACACTTCTTCCCCCCAAAACACCGAATCGACTGTTGCAACTCATGAAGAACCCTTTTGGTGTAGTCAGGTAAAAGAAGGATTTACCTTTATTATGAGTACATTACTTTCTCCATACTTGATACATAATTTACAAAACACAAATCTTGCATTCCATCAAACACTGGCAAAGAAACGGTGTTCAAATACTTTAATGCGAGGATCAGGATCCCATTCATCAGAACTTGCTAAAAGCATTTTTTTTTTATCAAAACAAAGAAATGAAAAGCAAAACTTTTCTTCAGATTTAATAGTTTTCAGCCTAAATTTCATTTCTGCAAAATTTTGCGTGTATTTTCCAGAACAGATAATTTTACTTAATTAGGTCATTTGAAATTTAATATTTTCAAAGAAATGTGTTTTCAAAGTCATTTGTAACGCAGCAAACCATAACAGCAAAACGTGGTCGTGTAGTTTTTGCAATGATCGCAATTATTTTTGTCTTTTATAACATTCTAAAAAGGAGTGTCAGTCCAGTTCATATACACCCACAAACCTCAGTTCATTGAACTTACATTTAAAAAGTCGAATGAACTCCAAAACAGGTTGACATTTTACTATTTCTTCGGTTGGTGATGTTAATCAAGCATAAAATGAATTGCTGTCTTTTTCTAAAATTAAATTTAAAAAAAAACTATAATGAATAAACTTAAAAACTTTAAAACATAGGAATAAATTTCAATGATTTTTGATTTGGGAAGAAGGTAGTATTTATAAGATTGCAGCATATTTTTGTCTGCTCGGATTTTTATTTCATACAATTTTAGCTACATTTCGTAGTCGTCTTTTGGCAAGGAGTTGTTTCTATAAATTTAGTTTTTTTTTTTTTTTTCTTGAATAACATCAACTCACTATCAGTCTGCTATTGTATTTTGTTTCGTGCAACTGCACTTCTCCTACTCTCCTTCTCCAGTTGTTTTAAGAAATTAATAATTCTGAGAACATGAAGCCAGGAATATTAACAAAGTGAAAAAAACGCACGCGTGAGCAAAAATATTTTCATAAACCTTTTGCTACATTCATTTTAAATCTATCAATTACAAGATCCCTTGCTCAAACAATATGCTGTCATATTGTCTTATCATATTAAACAGCTGTTCAGAAGAAGAATGCTTACTGATTCAAGTCGCAAGATAAGTTCCCTTTTATCAAATGTCAGATTTCATGCTTTTAATACCTTACTAATCCAATGTTGAGTAAAATATTTTATACTGCGGAATAATACAAAATATGGGGATTCAATCAAGAGTTTTTGATTGACTTCTACAAATTACTCATTTTTTGTGAAAGGCGACGTATTCAAATCAAAAAGTTGACATCATTAATTGCAGAAAGCTGTTTCAAAGAACTCTTTTGCGAACAGCTGTTTCTATATAAAGGCATAGAAAATCATGTATTGAAATCGCGCTGTGAGAGCATAACGTTTTTTTTTTTTCATATCCAAAGGTTTTTTTTAATTATTATTGTTGTTTTGAGACAACGTCTTTAAAAATGTATTTCTATACTTTATTGTAATAATACTCTGTTTACGATGCTAGTAATCTAAGCAAAAGTGACTTCTTCAAAAATTAAATAATTTTAGGAAAATATTTTGTGCATACTATATATTATTTAAAATAACGAGAGAGAAATATTACTTTTCCTTTTCATGGAGAGGCATTGTTAAAGTATACTAATCTTGTTTTATATTAAAATATCTTCTGAAAATTTTAAAACTTTAGAGGACTTTATAGTTAAGGAATTTTCGTTTTCTTGTACATCTAACTCTCTTGTTTTCTTGTTTTCTCATTCAAAACTGACTTTTAAGTTGGTTTATTTTAAAATCAGCTTTTGTGTTTCAAGGGAGAGTAAGGAAAGATTAAGTAATTAAAAAATATATATTTCTTAAAAATTAATTTCTACTGCTACAACATTCTAAACTTCAAAACAACGAAATAAAACATTTCGACATGTTTTAAAAAGATATAATTGATGGTAATGTTACAATAGTTGTTTAGAAAAAAAAGAAATAAAAATAAAAATGTCCCATGCTTCCGTTACGTAAAGGAGAGATGGGACATGAACTTGAAAGCTAAAATACACGCATAACTTCCATAAATATTGTGTAAAACTAAATGACAAAAACAATGTATCACTTATCTAACAAGATTTATATAATAGCGATAAAATATATTTTATCAAACATTATACTTTGGTAATAAGTTCGCATGAATGAGAATTAATCCTCTCCTACCAGCCATGGCTGACGAGGAAACTGCAATAGTGTTTGTTTTCTCAAAAAGTAGTATAATCAAACGTTATTATTCAGTCTCGGTCATTAAACAGAGATGGACCCTCCCTGGGCCATAATGTTCCATCTCATTCCTCTCTTTACACGATATGTCAATAAAATGGCTTGTAACTTGTAGCATGCTATATTTTAGACGTAACTTAACTGCTACTATATAAAAATTATATTATTAGATGTTTTAAACATTAGAGGCAATTATATTCACGTTAATGAATGATATTGATAACTTGCATTGAAAAAGATGTCATTATTTTCTTTTGATGATGTGAAAAATGTAGTTTTTTCTGAAAATAATTTTACAGAATCTTGCAGCTAAAACGATTTACTGCAACAAATGTGATGCTATAATTGCTCCAGCTGGTTTAAAGAGTGAAAAATTAAAAACTGCTTAGTTTGAGCATAATTCCAGATGTCCCATCCTTAGCAATGTCCCAGCGCGCAGATTTATAAACATTTCTACATCTGGAGATTTCCTTTCGATCGTCACTGACATTGTCAACGATGTCGCCATACTTGAACATAAGCGCTCTGGTACACAGGATGCACTCTTCTTTTGACCGCCATCTCTTATTGAACAATTTGGATGATAAAGGGATGTACGACAATAGATATTGAATGATTTTCTTGGAACTTAGTGGAAACTTTCGACATGATTTTACCGTTGTAAATTTCAAGTTCCTCTGGGCTCTCGACCCCCGTACTCTCCTATCTTTGCCATGCCATCCCTTTCACATGTATTTTGGAATTTCAAAATTTTGTTTCTGTTTTTAGCGATTAATGGCCGGGGGGGGGGGAGCGGGACTGAGTGTTCTCGTACAGAGAGTTAAATTTCAGACTCAGTGCTTCATTGTTGAGAGAGAGAGAGTATCTTCACAAAGCATTGAATGATTATTGTATTGCATAAGAGTTTGTACCTGAAATCTTTACATCAAATGTGTGTCTAGTTGCTCTTCTAAAGATTTGAAACCAAAGTTGTATCATTTTGAATACAGAATTTTACGATTAGCAATGATTACACGGTAATTGGTTTTCCTCCTTTTTATGTTCACGGAAAGAGTTAGGAAATACAAATGCAAATTTATTTCATGATTTCTGTTGAAATTCTTTTATGCTTTTTCACGAACGGTATTTAAAAAAATCGTACTTTTAATGTGCATGGAAAAGGTTAAGAAAGACAATTGTAAATCGGGCATTTTAGGATTCCTATTGAGCTCACATTTTTATCTTTCATGTAAAGAACTGTAATATTTTTTTAAATGTTAAATTGGTTCAGATGTCATGCCTAGCATCATATTTTTCCGATAAATGCTTTGAAAAAAAAACAAATAGTTAAACTGCTCCTTCTTTACTTATAACGTAAAACTACATTTCTTCAAGGCATACTGAAAAATCGAACTGCTAGTAAAGTTCAATCCAAAAGACAATAGAGAACCTATGTTCTAGACCGGAACATATTTTACCGATGCCTCCTTTACTTGAAACGCTCGGAAAGTCATTGTCCATTTATCGGCAAAACAATAGAAATTATTTCTTTCTCAATCGAAATGGTCTCAATAAAATCCAAAACCGTATGAGCTCCAACTGGAAACAATGTTTAATCTGCTCACCACATAAGCTGCATTTTATTTTAAAGCGCATGAAAGCAATGTTACCAGTTCATAAAATTCAGTGCTGCGACTTTCTGAACGTAAGATAAACTTTGAATTGTAATCTTAGAGACAATCTTAGAGATTATCTACGTATCATGAATTCATCTCTATGTATCATATTCTTTTTCTTAAAGTATTTCAAACGCTGAAGATGATCACAGATACTCCAAAATGTATTAAAAACCCTTGTAGTTTGTATGACAGTCGCGAGAGTCCAAGAGGGTACTTGATTTCTGAACCTAATTCCTTTTTTATTACCACTAGAGTAAAATAAATCAATTGACTATTCCCAAATATTCGTTAAATTGATGAAACTGAATTTGTATTACGTAGCATATACAGGGTGTCCACTCCAATCGTGGACCAATAGCTAATTTCTAAACCGTTAGAGATACGCATATAGTTTATTTAGGAAAAAATCTCCAAATTATGAAAGGAATTTTGGGTCTATTCAATGTTTTTCAAAAAATCAAATTTTGAAAGAGTTACGAAATTTAAATTTTTATACAGCCCCCCAGTCCTATCAATCATATTTAGTAAAACATTCTTGACACTGTAACGTTTAAAACTAAAAAAAAATCACTCTTCTACGACAAAAATTGACCGAGTTATGACGTTTTGAAAAATCAAGATTTTGAAAGATTTCGCATACGGTCCCTTAAGCGATCGCTCGATGACGTCATGAAATAATGCAAAATCTTGATTTTTCAAAACGTCATAACTCGGTCAATTTTTGTGGTAGAGGAGTGATTTTCTTTTAGTTTTAAACGTTACAGTGTCAAGAATGTTTTACTAAATATGATTGATAGGACTGGGGGGCTGTATAAAAATTTAAATTTCGTAACTCTTTCAAAATTTGATTTTTTGAAAAACATTGAATAGACCCAAAATTCCTTTCATAATTTGGAGATTTTTTCCTAAATAAACTATATGCGTATCTCTAACGGTTTAGAAATTAGCTATTGGTCCACGATTGGAGTGGACACCCTGTATAGCATAACACGAATGTAAATATTAACACATTTTTAAACTACAATGTACTGAAAAAAAGACCTTAAATAAATGGCACATTTATAAAATACCTTCACGTTATCAAAGAAAATTGTGATATAAATCGTAATTATGGCTGGCAGAATTATTTTAATGAAATGGTTCGATGCTGGAGAATGAAAATAAATAATCGCAAAAATTATATTTAAAAAACTATTTTACTTTCTGCTGTTACATGGTTAGCATATATCCGTTTTGAGCATATATTCGCTCCCACATTTTTACCAGTTCTGCTCAAAATTGCCGAAAAACATGCAGGTTCTCTACATTGCTTACATATACCGATATTATGTTTTTTTTTTAATGTTTTTACCATACTTATGAATGGATGTTTTTATAAATTAAAAAAAATAATAATAAGCACAACGTAAAAATAAATGTAAATACTTTTTTTTCAAAACAAAATGCATCACTTTTTTTTTTAATTAATAATCTGATATCACCCCTGTAAACTTATCCAAAACGAGAGCTAAATAAATTGATTCAGTCTTAAAGCTTCTCTTATCGAAACATGCAGTCATTCGCTTTTTTTACATTCAATGCTGTCATTTTTAGCTATAGTTTGAATGTATGTGCTGTGTTAATGAGTTTTTTTTTTTTGGCTAATGCATGCATTAATATCGTTTTTAACCTATTGTTTGATTATCCAAGGTAGCCTTGCCACCCATTCCGCGGATAATCGGGGGTTAACTATTATCTCTGGTTGCATCATATACCAATGCGTACCGCAAATGGTAGTGCTATTTCCTAGCTCACATCAAGTTCTGTAGTTGCTTTTAAATTTTTGTCACCATCGAGTCTTGTTATTTAAGCATTTTGTTCATTTTATTCAAGCGATAGCTTAACTCCCCCCTCTCCTCCCACCACCAAAAGGTTCACGCAGTGTCGTAGCCGAGATATAGCTATCGTTTGCGGTTCAAGGTGCAACTGAAACTGTCACACTTTCAGGTAGGTCATAGATCATATGATACTGATAAAAATCTAAAAAATCACTCAGTCTCTCCGTGACGAAATCTTTTTTTGTTTCAGGGGGAAAAAAAGTAGTAGTAAAAGAAGCATCATCAATATTCTAGTATTGGAAAAACTGAGATTAAGAATGGCAGTGTACTTCAAAAAGCTTCGTAACTGGCGGATTGTTACAGTTTAAAAACGAAGTTTAACAAATACAAGAAGTTTCAAAAGCTAAAGCTAAATTTGCAAATTGTGTTTTTTATTCACTTACATTTCAAAAGTATTTGAGTTTTGCTGGATTGAGAAATATTCATTTATGGCACGGTCGTTTAGGTTATTATAAATTACTAAATGTTGATGCGTTTATTTCATCAAGATTGTTTGTAAGAGAAAGAAAATATTTAAATATCAAGAACTAACAAATTTTACA
This sequence comes from Uloborus plumipes, assembly GCA_038373865.1. NCBI lineage: Eukaryota > Metazoa > Arthropoda > Arachnida > Araneae > Uloboridae > Uloborus > Uloborus plumipes. The sequence continues at coordinate 76,590 of JAXGGA010000630.1, forward strand.
TTATTAGGTATCAAATTTTTCAATTATTGAGAATGCAATTATTTTGTCACTTAATTTATAGATTAAACTTACTCACAAGCAAATGGTTTTTTATAACGTTAAAAAAATCTGAAACACTCAGATAAACAGTTTCAGAACTGGTTATTATTAGAAACAAAAAAAAGAAATTATTTCTTCAAAATTCGGGGCTTCAGAAGTTCAGAAAGCTATGGTTGAAAGAAAATGCCGTTGATCAATCTTTTTTTAATTAATTTTATTAAATAGTCTTTTTAATTTTTTTTAATTCTTTAACTATTCGTCGATATAATCAGCAGCTTAAGTTATCTGATTAATAGTCCTTATGAACATTTATGTATCTTATATCTTCATCACTTATTTTGTTAAATCAGTTGAAGAAAGTGGACACCATAATAAAAGTTTTTCATTAGTTTGATTACTTAAACGGTCTCACTTCAAATAATGGTATTCAGACACTAAGGATTAGTAAAACACACACACACATTACGGTATTCAGAACGATAATGTTCTGGAAATGAATGCATCTTTAACTCTAAAGAAATTTGTTTTCTACTGGCATGGAAAGTTAAATTTGAAGATCATTTTATAATAAAAACATGCGATAACAAAAAGTAGGTCAACCTGTAATTTTTACTTTTGTGAACAATATTATTCACTTAAGAAATTCATAAAGTGATTTGTTCAGGAATTACGCATTTAACATTGTGTGGTTTATTTTGATGATTCACCGGAACTTCGCATTCCTTCCTATATATGGTATAACAATTCAGTATCGATACAACTTTGCCACAAACCGCACTGCCTTATAATCGTCATGTCTTTATTGGTGAACCATCAGCAACTAACTCCAATGTTTCCCACGCTTACAATAGCGAAATAAAACCAGATAGTCTTCAGCCATCACAAGTCTGTTTCAAATCTGAAAGAAGTTTTTAATTGTTAAATTCTGCATTGTCGTCTGGAAGATACGTCAAGACATTTTCTTGTTTCAAATGCGACTACTTAGTACGTGCTCCTTTTGTTAAATGGAGAAGAGCAACACGCAAAAATCTAATAATCTATAATTGCAGATTTTCAATCTCTTGCTTTGTGTTGAAAGAATCCTAAACTAGCCTGAGAACTTTCTATTGTGCTAAACGATTAGATACGAAACCGGTACCACAACTTCTTGAGACATGACTGATGCTGAAATATTTGTAACTTTTTCCTGTAGTTTTTATTTATTACTTATTATCTACTGCCCTTGTTTTTTATTCGCTTTCTCCTTGCCTTTCGTAAGTTTTCAGTAAATTCATCTTCAGCTACATTTTTAGTTAAAATGACTAAGATTATGGATTCATTTTTGCATGAATCCTAACCGTGGTTTTTGTTCATTTTTAGACTCTTCTTTCATCGCGTTAGCATTGAATTAATACAAAGATGAAAATGTTGTGAATAAAAGGCATAGGATCAAAAATAAATGCCTTCTTTCAATAGCAAACTTTCTAAGCAGTGCTTTAACAGTAGAATTAACGGGAAAATTATCAATAGCAACCATTTTAAAACGAATCTAATATCTTACATTTGTATGCCAGCTTTTACAGTGCTTTACGGTTAATTTATTTTCCTAGAAATTCCCAGCATTTTTCCTTGAATAAAAAAATAGCCACTCTTACTTCGAAATAAGGGCTTTACGTTTTAGCAAGAGTAGAAGCTCAATTAATTGCCTCTCTGTCACCCGCAGCTTCTATTGCATAAGACGATTAGCCAAACTGAGAAACAGTAGTCACATATTATTATTTGAGTAATCATTTGTCGTCTTTCAATTTTAGTTTTTTGAGAAATGTTTGCCTTAACTTTCTCCACATTTACCCATTTGCATTGTTTATACGTCTTAGAATTTTAACTGATTATATTTATTTCTCATGCAACAATATGTTTTTATGCGTGATTTCTTCAAGGAATGAAGTTTATTATTAAGATTTTGCAATTTTCTTAACTCATTCGTTTATTTACGAATATGCACTATAATTCCAACTTTAATTAGCTTGTTTAATGAAATAACCTTTCATTAATTTTCTTCTTTTGTTTTATTGATTGTTTCTCTTAGCTGGGACTGTTTTCTCCAGCCATGTTTTAGATGATTGGAATTATAACTTTCTTTTTAACTCCAGAAAACAAAACAGTATTCCATTTTTCTGTTCACATTTTGTAATTTTCCTACGCATAAAACCAATTTTCTTTTCTCTGACTTTTCTTTCTTTCTGACACAAGTTGAAACTGAAATATTACGATTTGAAAAAAAGCAAATTTTTAGCTACTAATTTTTTGTCGAAGTACTTTGTCACAGTAGGATGCCTCTTTTCCAACTACGTACAGCGCAAACATATATATGACTTAAATTATAAACAGCACAATTTAAGGTGTGCTAGGATTTGCATGTATTTAATAATACTTCATTTTGTAAGCACTTCTCCATAAATACTAAAATAAAGGAAAAAGTTAACTTCACATTCTAATTCTTTAATTTAGTCAATCTCCAAATTGTGTGACATGATTCTCAGAGATATTTTTGACGCCTCTAAGATTCACATATTGAAAATTGGAAATACGCTTCTAGGACTTATTACTTCCAAATTTAAGGGAAAAAATAGAATTTTTTTAATAATTATACTTGAATGATTTTATTATTATTTTTTTAATGTTTCGTTGATCAAAATATCATCGAAAATACACGCATCCTTACATAAATACTTCGCAAAACCGAAACAAACTGTGAGTTCCCTATTGTTTGACCAAGGAAGTAAATAATAAAGTTTTCCTAAGAGAAAAATGAAAGATAGAAACGTTCGCATACCGCAGATGCGCGTTTAGCACCTGGAAAAAAAAATGTGTATATATATATATATATATATATATATATATATATATATATATATATATATATATATATATATATATATATATATATATATATATATATATATATATATATATATATATTTAAAGCCTCGGTATACGTCTTTATTTAAAAAAAAAAAATCTTAATTTTTTCGAAAATCATTCAAGCAGTACTTTAATACTTTCTAATCCCCACCATCCTTTAAGAAAAATCCCCCTCCTTTAAGAAAACTTTACTGAAACGCTGTTATTGATCCAGACCTTTGTGAGATTAAAGGATCTTTCTTTATTTTACTCTATATAATATTCGACTTCTTTTCATACGATTAATGTTGTTTTATACACTAATCTCCCGATTATTCGTGGAATAGGATGACATGGTAGCCGCGGATAATCCGAAAAAATTGGTAAGCAACGATCCTAGTGTATGCAGTAGCTAAAAATAAGTCAATAACACAACACATGCATTTAAATTATAGCTAAAAATAATAACATTGAATCCAAAAAATACCTTTAGAAGCTAAAAATGACCAATGACGGACTCTCACTTTACTGCATTCAGTAATTCATCACCGTGAAGAAAAAAGAAAAAGAAAGTGAAAAACTCGCGGATTATCGGGAGTTGACTGTACCTTGAATTTCTACTCACACACGTGAGGCTAGAATGGAAAAAGAACATGGTATTTTTCTTTTGAGAAAATGAGTATTACCCTTCTTAACCGGTCTATTGAATACTTATCTCGGTGAGTGCTCAACATGAAAATAGTTTTTACAAACAGTAAAAATTTAGTTCTTTGGTCTCAGAGAAGTTTTGTCGTGCTTCAAGTATTGAGGTGGTGGGTCAAACATTTGCAGTCGGAACGATCATTGTCTTTATGCAGCGAAGCGTGGAAAAGACATTTCACATATATTGCGAAATTAATATTTAGCATTTATTTTTGATTAAAGCTCTCATATTGCTATGAATAAATTCGTGAGACAATAGGTGATGTTTACAAGATCTGACTTATTTTTCAGACTCCCGTATAACTGTTTCACACGGTCTTCTGGAAAATGACCTTGTTTATGTTCTCTCGCTGTGCACAAAGTGTTTTTAAAGGCTCGATGTCAACAACAACACTGAAACAATAAAGCAACTGATCTTAAACTTGTTTACCTGCTTTTCTGCTCATACCATGAGTTTTAGGTCCATTGCACATCATTTAATGTATTTAATATCATGCAGTTACACTCAGAAAGGATGTTTTCATAAATACAGCTCTGCTGTACTAATGAACAAGAACAAGTGCTAATAGCAATTACTATCAACTGCATCCATTTAGAATTTGAGTTACTGAAGTTGTAATGCAAAATTTTTGATTTTTTTACCATAAATGAATTTAGCATGTTGAGACAAAAAGTAGAAAACAGAAAATGTTCAATGTAAATTAGTGCCTTACGGTATTATTATTTTTTTAAATTCAATGTTATCAATCTTATTTTTGTGTTGTACTGATTTGCCACCCAGTGGTATGGTTTTTTTTTTTTTTACAATCAAGATTGCTTATTGTTTTCACTATACCCTTTTTCTTACTTAGGTTCGCTATTTTTTTTTTGTTATTTCTTGATATTTTTTGAATTTATTTGACTTTAATCGCTTGAATGTCATTAAATGTAACTAAATAACTTCTAAAAGTAAAGGTTTTTTTCATAAAATATGTAGAGTACAGGGAAAAAAGGGGAAATGTCAATCTTTCCAGTCTTCGAGATAATCTTGTTTGAAACTTTAAAACCCAATCCGTGTCTACATCGTACAATAAACTTTTCAGGAAGTTGATTTTTCGCCTTGATCATCTTCCTAACTGTTTAAATCGACCAACAGTTTTTTTTTTCTCTTCAGGTACTTAGTGTTGGCATATTTTGAACTCAACTTGAACAAAAAATAACCTTTCGCCTTTCTTCCGTACCACATCTTCATATGTTTTTCATATTCATTTTTTCTGCTTTAAAATATAGTTTCTCTCTTTTGTTTTGTTTTTTTTGTCGAGCAAATGTTTTTCCTTTTTTTTTTTTTTTCGCTAGTGTAATTAACGGGCATTTTGTCGAAGTCGATAGAAAATAGAGCTATTTAATACTACTCATAAATGATTTAAAAACTATATATACATATAGTACAAAAAGAGAGATATTTCATTTTTTAATGGTTTGTGTGTTTCATTTGATACTAGATTTGTGCACATTTTTTATTGCATTTGTTTTTAATGATTGCTTTAGCACAAAGGTATTTGTAAACTTTATTCTGGAAAGATAGTCTGAAATTCATGCAAAACTTTTATAAACGTGGAGTAATTAACTATAGGACACAAACATTCGAAAAGAGAAAAAAAAGTTTAAGTAATAGTAATAATAATAATAATAGTAATGTTTCAAAATTGTTCGAAATTGCACTCTTTGTTAAATTTAACTTCAGTTTGTCAGATTTTTTTTTTTTTTTTTTACTTTTTATTTCTATCGATTATCATCTTTAAGAGTTTTATACATGACATTGTGTATACAAGACATCATCGAAAAAAGCGCTTTTGTTCGTTTCTCTCTATCTCAATTAATAGCACCAGATATGTACACATTTCTTAAGAAGTCAAGTACATTGAAAGCTCAAGAACAAAAGACAAACTTACCAGATATAAATACCATCCAATGGGGAAAAAAAGCTCCATACGTAATTTAAGTGTTTCAGAAAATTACGACCTTTTTTCTTCATTTATTAAGTTTTGTTATTTTATTTAAAAAAACAAAGAGTAATATATTGAATATCTTATCTGGTGTGTGGATGTGGATGGTCGATGTATCAGGGTATTAAATTGATCAACTTTAACTAATATTATCATCTTGTACGCACAAGGGCGAAGGTCACGGGAGGACGCAGTGACCTTCCAAAAAATTTCCTTATTCGGGGAATTTCGCAGACAGTTCGGGCACAACATTGCAAAACTAAGATTTTGTTTTCTTTTTAAAACTTCTTGAATTGCTTTTTAATGATGCCTAATGAATCTTATTCATGATATGCATGCATGCATGCTCTTACTTTATCATTTGGCAAAATTAGAATTTTATTCGGCAATATTAAAAATTTGTAACCTCCCGAAAAATTTTAGTTGGGGGCTCTCCTGTGTACGCGTGATTAGAGGATAAGGGTACGCTCTTTAAAAGCTAAGTTTTATTTTACTTTTCATCTTTTAAGTACTGGAGGTGACCTAAAAGGCTTCCACTTCTAATAATTCGACTGCTTAAATTATTCTTTTTCATTGTATAATGCAAAGACGAGCTGAAAAGCAAAACTGGGATAAAATGCAATTGTATGTCAAGTTGCATATCTTATCCAGTGTTGACCGCACCTTTTGCGGATCGTGATCTTTGTACTGCAATACGGAAGAGGGTGGAAAAATTCATGAAGCAGAAAAGAATGAGTTGAAAAGCTGACCTCTTTTTCACGCCTTTAGTAATCGGGTTAAAAGCATATCTGAATCCAAAATAATACATGTATTTTGTTATTAATCTTGAAGGATTTTTCTTTCCAATATAGATAATAGATTAGTGGCCTTTAACGAGATCATGTTTTCCCTTTTTTGATATAGTTTACTCTTTTTTAAAACCGGGTTAATGTAACTCATTTCTTGAAGTGCGGCTTTTTTTTTTACGGTTCTTTTAGTATCGTGTTAGATAGAATTCAATTCGCGGCTTATCTAAGTGTTAATACCCAATTATTCCGCATGGGTTAATCCTTGGACCCGAAGTATCGGTATATAGGTATTTTCTAATATCGGAACTCTTGAAGTATGTATTTAAAGTGTAGATTTGCGAATAAGATTCGGCATTTAGCATGGGCCGTTGTATCGATAAATTTAGTACAAACATTGAGGATCTGCAATAATTAAGTGGGAGTTATTGCTGTGATTATCTTATGACCTTACGCCTTGCAAATATTATCATTTTCATCTGATTTGAGTCCGTAAAGGTTACCTTGAAAAAGCAGAAGAGAAATAAAAGAGCAGAATTATTTTTTCCGTGGTCGCTTAGTTCATCATATATGTGTGTGTGGGTTTTTTCTTTTTTTTTTTTTGATGCGTGCATGTATATATGAATGCGTGACATTATATTACAATTTAAAACCGTTACATGCCGATAAACTACAGGCAATGTAAAAATTTATGAACTGACCTCGATACGTAGCTGAAAAATAGTACATCCTATCAGAGATATAGATTTTATGGCGTGAAAATAGTTCCTCACATTTTTTGGAGGAGTGAAATTCATTTTATTTGGTGATCAATTCTAACAAAAGCTAATTTTCTCAGTATGAAATGGGTGATGTGATTTTCAGTAGATAATTCGGGGCATTTTTTATTTAAAAATGAAATGACTATAATATCCTGAACATTTTTTTGCATTAATTTATGTATTTATTTTTCAGTATCCAAGATGTTAAATTTTCATTTAAAATATAAAGCATGAAAATTCGTGTGACTAATTTTTTGAAAATATTTTCGATTTTCAGTGCATGAAATACAGAGGTGCTAAAAATATCTTTTCGTCCCATGAAAATACTGATGATCGACTAAGTTTCACTCAGAAATGATCACATCCTTATGAAAATAATCAGGTGTGCTCAACTAAGGGAGGGGGGTCATTGCGCAGACTGAGCCCTTAAAATTAAGGTAGATGTTTTTTGCGTTATTTTTCTCATTTGTGTGAGACTTAGTAGTATTTGAAAAGGGCCCTTGCTCGTAGGAAGGTGAGCTCACCTGAAAGAATTTAGGTTTTGTCTGTCCGATTGAAGAGTATATCTGGAAAACCTCACGTGAATAGATTATGCTCTTGATTGTAATTAACGCTAAAGATTCTTAATTTTATTTTTACCTTTCAATGGTGCGAGCCATTCTCACTTCGAACGTAAACTTTCTCCTATTTTTCAGTAGCTTTTATTTTATTTTTAATTTTTTTTTTAATGAACGCAATATTACGATATTTGTTCGCAGATAAATCAAAAATGGGAAGCCCAACAGCAGACATACAGAAGATTTTGGATTGAAATCTACGCCAAGATGGGAATCAAGTGAAGGGAATATTCGGTTTTTCAAAAAAGGAGACATTTCGAATTCGGTTGTGCTGCCATCTATGTGACATATTAATATATGAAAAGCCTAGAAACTACATTGTAAAATTAGTTACAAAATTTTCCCAAGTTTAATTTAAAAGCCAAATTTCTTATTTATTTTTGATTAGAAGAATAAACTTTTTGTCACAAAATAAAAAATGTTAATATTTTAAATCTTCGTTAATTCAAAAAAACTTTTAAAATTGTAAAACCTTAGCACGATTTTTTTTTTTTTTTTTTGTGCCAGTGCAATTTTTGCAAATTATGCCATAGAGTGTAATTGTAACGATTAATGAAAAGGAAATAAAAATTTAGTTGCAAATTATAACATGACAATAAAAAACATCAAATTAAATTTTAAATCAAATTGCTTTTTTTTTTTTCGGGGGGGGGGGACACAAAAAAAAATGCCACCATTAGGGTGAAAGAACTTTCATCAAAATCTGCAGTCAAAATAATGCAGAACGTAAACTGTATTAGTTAAAAATTAAGAGATCATACACTAAAGTTTTTGAGGGAAAATGAATGGTAACTTAGAATAAAATGCACAAAATGGGTGCTAAGGACTTTTATTTCGCTGGAAATAATATATCATGTTGGAAGAAAAGTTTCATGCTCTTCTGTAAAATAAAATAAGCGTATAATACAAAATAAAAAATAAATACGAATTAAATTAGAAAAATCGGCACTTATGTTCCTCAGGTATTGCTGGGCGATATTTTTTCATGTTAGTATTTAAATGATCTTTAAAATAAAATATAAAGTAAAAAATTCAGTAAAAAGCAGAAGGTATACGCTACTTTTCCAAAAACAAAAAAGGTTTTAGCCGTATGCCCTTAATACTGGCAAAGGATATATAATAATTTTTTTTTTTTGTTCTCAATTATAATAACAAATACTTAGACTTAATTTTATCTAATATTCAGTATTGTGATATTTCTGTTGATCGTAGTGATATTCCTCTTGTCTCAGAAGATCTGCATCATCCGGCTCTTGTAATTGATGTTAAATTTATGCTTGAGCGTTATAGAAAATGTTGTGCTAAAAATACTAGTTATGACTTTAAGAGAGCTGATTTTTTACAAATGTTTTGTATGTTTTCTGAAATTGACTGGAACTTTTTAAACGCTTTTAATGATGTTAATTTGGCAGTCTCTGGGTTTTATAATATTTTATTCAATGTTTTTAATAAAACTATTCCCATGAAAATTAATAAGAGGAAATTTCCTTTCTGGTACTCTACTGAAACCAGGAGGTTGATAAAGCATAAGAAAAAAGTTCGCAATTTGGCTTTAAGAAGCGACGATCCCAATGTGCTTAGCGAATTCAGAACTCTCAGATCTATTCTTAAGAGCAGCATTAAGGATGATTACAGTAAATATTTGCGTATAACCGAAAATAATCTTATTTCTGATCCTAAGAAGTTTTGGTCTTATTTTAATAAAAACTATTCCCCGCCTAACAAAATGTTTTACAACAATATGTGCTTTGATAATGATCGTGATATTGCTGGGGCGTTCGCTAACTATTTTAGTTCTGTTTATCAAACTAGTACTAGTTATGACAGGAATTTTAGTCTTTATGACAATAATGTCTGTGACCTAATTAAGATTGATAAAATTACCTATGATGATGTTATATTTGCCATTGGTGCTTTAAAGTCCTCTTCAACCGTTGGGGTTGATAATGTGCCCTCTTTTATTGTTAAAGGTTGTGCTGATGGGCTGATCTATCCTCTTCTTATTTTGTTTAACCTTTCTTTAAAGACAAACAATTTCCCTGATGCTTGGAAGCATACTAAAATTATTCCTGTTTTTAAAGCAGGAAATAAAAATGATTGCAGAAATTATCGCCCTATTGCTATTTTGAGCCCTTTTTCTAAAGTTTTTGAAACAATTATATATAAAAAGCTCTTTTGTCAAGTTAAAAATTTAATCTCACCTGCTCAGCATGGTTTTTTCCCCAAACGTTCTACGAGTACCAATTTGTTTTGTTTAACTAATAAAATAATTTCTTCATTTGTAAGTGGTGGTCAACTTGATGTTGTTTATACTGATTTCGCAAAAGCGTTTGATGTGGTTGACTTCGGTATTCTTTTGCGGAAATTGAACTACATTGGCTTTCACATTAATCTTACTGACTGGTTTTTTTCTTATTTAAGTTGTCGTATGTTATGTGTTTATATTAATGGTGCTATTTCTGATGATTTTACTAATACTTCTGGCGTGCCGCAAGGCTCTAATTTAGGACCTTTGCTTTTTATTTTATTCATTAACGATATATGTAATATTTTTCAACATTGTGATTACCTTCTTTTTGCCGATGATTTGAAACTTTTCAGAGACATTCGTACTGCCGCAGATGTTACTCTTTTACAAATCGATTTGGATAATTTGCACCAGTGGTGCATTCAAAATAAGCTTTTTTTGAATATTAGTAAATGCAATGTTATGAGTTATAGTCGTAGATCTGAGCCATTCATTCATTCGTATCAAATTGATAAACAATGTTTGTCGCGTCTTGACTTTATTAAGGATCTGGGGGTCACTTTTAGTACTAAGCTTGATTTTACACTACACATCAACAACATCGTTTCTAATGCTTATAGGGTTCTTGGTTTTCTTAAACGAAAGACTAAAGATTTTTCTAATGAGCAAGCAATTAAAACACTTTATTTTTGCCTTGTGCGCTCCAAACTGGAATACTGTAGTCTTATTTGGGATCCCTACTACAATAACAAAATTAAAATTATTGAGCAAATTCAATCCAAATTTATTTTTTATTTGTGTTACAGAACCCATAACCATGATTTTTTGACGTATTCATACTCTAATTTATGCAATATTTATCATGTTCCAAACCTTAAGTCACGCCGTGAACTTTTGTGTCTTCTTTTTTTTTTATAAAGCACTTAACAATCTAATTGACTGCTCAGATATTATTAATTCTATCCATTTTGCTGTTCCAAATAGAACTCTTAGGAGTCATCTGTGTTTTACAAATATTTTTACAAAGTTTAATTACGTTGATAATTTTTGCCTTTTTAAATTTTACAAACTTTTTAACTCTCATTGTCGCGTTTTGGATATTTTTAATATGTCTTTTAATAATTTTAAGTCTATTTGTTTAAAAATTTTAAATGTGTAATTTGTTTTAATTCGTTTGTTGTCTTTTTAATTTTTACAAAATTTTAACTCCTTGTCGTGTCTCAGTTATTTTAAACCTGCCTTTTAATTGTTTTAAGGCTATATGTTTCAATATTTTTAATGTATAATTTGTTTTATATGTACTTGGTTTACTTGCCACTGTAATTGGATTTTTCTGTAGTGCGCAATACTTTAAATAAATAAATAAATAAATAAATAATAGGGGAGACCGGGTATAGTTGATACACTTGTCTAATTTTTGTTATTAGTATTACGTACCAAAATAAAATATCATGGAATGCTATTACTATTTTCCCATAAAATAATTTCAAAACCTTTGTTAATTTTATTAAAGTGAAGTATTTATCCGAGTTCAATAATAAATGTAAATTTAATTTAAGGCTGATACAAGCATAAGTATGGATATAGTTTCCAAAATACACTCTTTCAAATTATTTTAAGAGGAATTTCCTTCGTTTGAGGTTTTTTTTTTTTTTTTGTCATTTCTAACCATATTTGGAAAAAAGAATGCGAGTTAAAACATTCATTACACATAACTTAAGCCGAGAAACTCCATTGCGTTACCTCAAAAATGGTGAAGAAACAGCTACGAATGTAAACTTCCCTTAGGTAAAACCGTGCCTTGCTTAATATGATATAATTAATGGAACACCTTATACGGCTGCTGAAAGCAACCCATAATAATGCACCAGGTTCACAAAAAAAAAAAAAAATTCTTCTCAACCCAAAAAAGACAGATTCTCTCAGGACTTTAGTCATCTGATCTTAAGTCAGTTACTTCCTCATAAGACTCAGTTCTAGCATTTTATTTATGACTTTGATTTTTAAATAAATAACAATTTTGTAATAAATTATATTTATTTCTTTTTCAGATGTGTTTTGTTGAGTGCAAACTCTAGAAATAAAGATGCTGGAGGAAGAGATGACACCGCAAGCTAAGCTTGTCGCCGTTATTGGCGCTGGCGCTAGTGGCCTTACAACCATAAAAAGTTTAAAAGAAGAAGGCTTTTATGTTGTGTGTTACGAAAAGACAGATAATGTTGGTGGTATTTGGAAGTATCGAGACGAAGATGTTGAAGGCGTTGGATCAGTTATGAAATGCACAGTATCTAATATTAGCAAAGAGTTGATGGCATTCAGTGATTTCCCTCCACCTGCTTCATTTCCAAATTTCATGTCGCACAAATACGTCCTAAAGTACCTTGAAAAATATGCGGAGGCTTTTGACCTTCTGAGACACATAAAGTACAGACATGAAGTAATTCGTGTGCTGCCTACGAATGACAATTACAGAACTGGACGTTGGGAAGTGACGATTAGAGACAATGTGAAAAACAGGATATTGGTAGAGGTCTTTGATGGCATTGCTGTTTGTGTCGGGAGGTATGGCTTCCCGAAGATTCCGAAGTTTAACTCCATAGAAACTTTTACTGGGAAAGTAGTGCACACTCACAATATCAAAGATGCCGAGCCATTTAAAGATCAAAGAGTCTTGGTTATTGGCGCTGGAAATTCGGGTGCTGATGCTGCAGTATATTTGTCTACATTTGCTGAGCAGGTATGTTATCCTTTCTGCTCTAAAATGCACAAATCATTTGTAATCTAGACATTTAGTCGCTTATTTTTTGAAATTTTATGTTGTGTATAAAATTAGTCAATCTTAAATATCATTTCTCTAGCCTGTTTTCTGTTACCCCTCGAGAACTTCCTTATTTCTTTGTCAAATCCATGATTTATCCTTCATTAACAAAGATATCTGCTAGAGAAAAAAGAACTGTTCATGGCCTTCAGCAAAATCATACCATTACACCATCAAAAAACCTCTAATATGAAAAAGCATTACTTGGTTAAACCCCCTCTCTCCAACCCCTGTATGAGTAATATACAAATACAGCAAAGGTGACAATCTAAAAAATTTACCAAACCTATCTTTTAAAGAAATACCTATAAGTTCGAACCACGGGTAAATATTGTATGCCTAATGTTTTTAACTTTCAAAACATTTAAAACGCCTTTAAAGGAAGGATGTGTTAATCTCGTATGGAGTTTTTTGTTTTGAGATGATACTAAGCAATTATAGATCCATCCGTATCGAGCTGACAAAGGACACCGGATATCCGATATCCGGTGTCCAGAAAAACCAATATTCGATACCTATTTAAAATGCTCTGTCAATGTCATCTTTATGCATTTCTTACAAGCTAATGACGTATTTTTATTCTGCGCATTACGTAAATTCAGAAAGAAAAAAAAAACCTTGAAACATACAGCATTTATAAAGATTTTTCTGCGTCTGTTCAGTTTTAGCATAAAATGACGCACTTTACTGCTGAAACTTCAACCTTGTATCATGCGATTTTATTACTTAGGAGTTTTCATCCAACTTACTACATGCATTTAGTATTTCTACTTGTTTTTCGGCTGTTTTTCAATGTAAGATCTCATATGTGTATTGTGTTTTCGGTTAACCGTACGCTTTAAGTTGCTAACACCTCTTTTATTTATTTTTTTATGTGATTAATACATAGCAGTGGTCCACGTAGTCCATTATGTGTCATCTTTCTGATTTTCATGACTAGTTTACGTAAAATAGACGATGTATCCATAGCTTTCTTTGAAAACAGAACTCTTTTGCTAATTTACTTTAATTATGCACTTTGGTTTATGTTTTATTTAATCAATAATTAAATGATAGAATACAAATAATCGCCTTTTTATTTTCATTGTCTGCAGCTACTGGTGTTTCATATCAATAAAAAATAGTGTATTTTTTTATCATACGTATTTGTATATCATCTTTCTGTGAATGTACTAAGTATAGTTGTGTTAAAGAACAGTCATCATGTAAATTAGCAGTTTTTGATTCTTGTCCTCAATTACAATTGTATTATCAAAATACATTAGCTTTAATGGGCTCCCCTGGTCAAAGAGAACCCTGGCTTGCCCCGTTCGTTAAATCCGCCTCTGTTACCCCTCTTATTTCAATAGAACTCTTTTAAAGACCTTTTGTGTATGCTTCTATATTCGTAATGTAATTTTTGTAAATGAAATTGTTTTATTAACTTACATGTAAATGAATCCAAAACTTTTCACGTCGGGAACCGTCTGAAGTATGAATATTTTGATTCAATCAGTCTTGAAATGATTAGAAATATAGTCCATCCGTATGAGGAATCGGATAATTAATCGATAAATGAACCGATATTAAATGCAGTACCAATAAAAAGGATGTTTTTTATGTTGCACATTTATTTAAAGTGCTTTTAACTCACTCTAGTCTTTAGTTTCACCTACTGCTGATTAAGTGTGGATCAAGCTTTCGACTTTAAGTGTCATCTTTATTATTGCAGTTGAGTAACGAAAACTTGGCACTCTATTAACTTCCCGAATCCAGATACTCGGTCTGACTATGGCAAGATGAAAAATACTTGTTACGTGCCCATTTCCCGTATCCCAACATTTTCATAAACTCGGTTACTTTTCAGTTCATACTAGTCCGAGTTTTTAGGACTATTATTTTTAGTTTCCCAGAAGTTTCAGTTTTTAAGTGCGATTTTCGTCCTCTTTGTTTTCATACTCCTTTCTTTTAATTTTCAAACTCCTCTCCAGTAGCTAAGAAAACTACTTTTTTTAGACATAACTACGATACATTTATAAATTTATGTTTATGAATTTGCTCATTTAAATAGAAAATATTAAATAATTACCTTTCTTTTGGTTTTTTTTTTTTTTTTTTCTTTCCTTGACCAATTTGTCGTTCAAATTATTTTTTACTATTGCTACAAATATTCGCCGATTACGATTCTTACGAATATTACTAAGAAATAATTCAAAAGTTGAAGGTTGAAAATAATCAGCCTTCAAACTTATAATACTTTCTTACAATCGAATATTTAATTAAAGTAGTACTAGATATTTTTTATAATATTTAATATTTTCTTGAGAATTTAAAGCTCTTTAATCTTTTTTCATAAAGTAATCTATATCAATAATTATAGATCTAAATATGATCCTGTGAATTGCAAGAATATGCATATTTTAGTGATTTGAAAAATGAATTTTCCTTCGCATTTGACGATATTTTTATTGTTCTGGTCTAAAATAAAAAAAGAGGTGAGGTGATAAGTTAACTATTATTCATAACGACTAGATTAAATATTAAGTCATTATACATAATGGCTGGTTGAAGTGAAGTCATCATTATTTATAAATGTATACATTATTGGCTGCCAGAAAAGAAAGGTGCCACTTAATTGGCATTCATTGCTTATTCATGAATTTTTCTTTCTAAGTTATTGTCAATGTGCAGATTGGCGAAATATGAAACTTACGATGCCAAACAAACCAATTTCGTTAAACATATAAAACGTGTGGCGTCAAAATGATTTGCTCGTATTTTCATGATTCTTATTTCACATTGCGCCCGTTGATGTATTCGTGTAAAATTTGCACCATTCCTATTCGTTTGAGCCTTGTTTCTTCCTTTCCTTCTTTTTTTCTACTTTATTTTAAAATAGTTTCCAGAAATCTCTACAAACTATTTTTTATATCGCACTACTCACTACACTACTTTTTTTTTTTTTTTTGAGTAAGATGCTACACAATACTAAAAAGTAGCTTCTACAGTAGTTTCGCTACTTAAGTGAATTCGATCACTGATTTCTAAGTCGCAAAAATCCCCCAGAAGATACTAAAATTAACCTTTTTTAAGTTAACCTTTTTTAAAGATATATTTATTCTCTCATAGTACATAATTTTAAAAAATAGATAAATTTGTGAAAGACATACTAGATGCACTTAATAATAATAATTATACTAATAAATGACAAATAATATATAAAACATTAACTCTGAAATCTTGCGGCATTCTTATGTTTTAAGTTCTTTAAAATGCGAAGAAATGGAGAATTACAGTTCAAAAGGAATCCTTCTGTGGTTGACTTAGTATCAAATCCTTTTCCCAACTGTGCCTCAAAAGAAATGTTTTTCACTTTATATGGATAATCATTCAAAGTATTTTCCAGGATCAAAATGTAAACCACTTTGATTATCAAAATCATTTTAATGCATTTAAATTTAGTACTAACTTATTGATGTAAATTTTTATACATAAACAAAAATGAACAATCTTTTACTTTGTATAGAAATCAGTAATCTCTAAAAACGTTGCCTTAGACCTTGCTTAGGAGCGGTTACTCACTGTTTTATACCCGAGCTCTGCCTTAAAATTTACGAGTTGTACCGTTCCTATGTGCTGTCAATAGCTGGTATTTTAATTTCACATTAGCTACCAATTTTTTTTTTCTTTTTTTTTTTTTTTTGCCTCTCTTTGCTCTATAAGAGGATTTTTGCTTCCAACTCGTTTACTTTCGTATTCCATGCTGATGAGGGCATAATAAGCCCGAAACTGCAGTCCATGGATCGAAATGAACGAGTTGGCGGTGAATTGCATGTTCCTGCCTTAGCCCTTGCTTAGAGGCGGTTACTCACTACTTTATACGTTTTCACTCTCAAAGTGTAAGCTGCCTAATGTTTCTTTCGTTAAAAGATCTTTGGTGCATTTAGATTTAGTGATCTCGTTGACGTAATTTTCCATACCTGAACTTCTTCTAAGTCTGGTACTAGTTTTAAAATAAACAAATTGCTGATGACTGAAAATTTCAAACGTGACGATTTTTTTTAATTCTATTTCATTGCAGGTATACTTGAGCACCAGGCAAGGTACATGGGTTCTACAGAGGCCTGGATCAAATGGACTTCCAGCAGATTTAAGTTTCAATAGAAGAATTTTCAACACCGCATTCCAAAAGTTGCCCCGAAAGTTTGTATTTTGGATCATGGAAAAACAAGTCAACAAAAATTTTAACCACAACACATACAATTTAAAACCTCCTTACAGATTTCTTACTAAACGGCCCACAGTAAATGATCATCTCGCAAGCAAAATCTTAAGTGGTGACATCATTCTGAAAGGAGCGATAAAACATTTCACTGAAAAAGGTGTAGTCTTCAGAGGAGATAGTGATGTTACCAACATTGATGTTGTAATTATGGCAACTGGCTACCAATTAAAAGTACCATTTCTAAATGATATAATTTTTCAAGTAATTGGAGATCACGTTCCATTGTTCAAGCATGTTTTTCCGCCGCATTTATCAGTGCCGTCAATGGCCATTATCGGAATGACTCAAGTTTTTGGAGGTGTGCTTCCAGTGTGTGAAATGCAAGCTAGATGGTTTGCCAACGTTTTGAATAACAAAGTTAATTTTCCTGACAAAGGTGACATAATCAATGACATAACTTTAAACACTGAGAAAGAGACTAAGTTACTTCACTCTTCTGCAAGAAATTGTATGCAAGTGTATGCTATTCCATACATGGATGAACTTGCTGAACTTATTGGTGCTAAACCCAATTTCAAGAAATTGCTCCTCAGAGAACCTAAACTTACATGGGCCTGTATCATGGGTCCTTGTTTACCATATCAATACAGATTAGAAGGACCTCATGCATGGGTAGGGGCAAGAGATGCGATACTTAACTACAAAGAAAGAGTTCTTGCACCTCTAAGGACACGCAATGAAACTCGACAGAATTTCTCAAGTACGTAACATTGTGTTGTGTGCTAGATCTAAAGATACTTTCAATGAACCGACTAGTGTTTTAATCCAACTTTCGGTTTTTATCATTCTTCCATGACTCAAATAAAATCTAACGAGACAGAACATTGATTTCATGTGATATCATCACTAAAAGCATAAAAAGTGCCCAAAACCAAGTTTTGTAACATTTTTTATGCTGCTGCCTTTTAAACCGCCCCGTTCATACATTTTCTATAGCATCCTTTTATATGAACTAAATTTTTCTTTTGTCAAACACAATCAATGAGATATCCTTTCAAAAGCCTACGTGATTATATTTTATAAAGAAATATTATCTAATATTATTTCTAAAAATATACGAAAATTCGATATTTGTAAACATTTTTAGTACAGTAGTTTCCATTTCTCGTGTATTGAAATATTTATTTTTCTTTTGCAAACATTTCATACATGTATTTATAGAACAAGTCTCTTTTTATGTAAAATATTTTTCTGCTTTTCGAAGAATATTTCGAAATAATCAACGCTTCTTAAAAAGATATCGTCATAATTTATCTTTTGCAAACACATATACAACTTTTTAGGGCAATGGTTAAATACTGCCGATTTTCTTGTGGAAATTCATATGTTCCTATTAAAGCTGAATCTATGCGCTTATGTGTAACTGATTTTTATCTTTTCTGCTGTGATTTTTATTGATAAATTGTGTAAAACAATGTGTTTAATAAAATATTTATTTATATGTATAAAGATTCTCTATTTTTCCGCCACCAACAAGATGCGAATACTTAAAATGTTGTGCTTTCTCTACTGAACAAGCGAGGAGTGAATTTCAGTAGAATTAAATGTACAGCACTTAATGCTGTAAAAATCCTGTACAATAATTCTGAACTAAAGCTTAAAAGTGCATACTAGCTCAATCGCTCTTAATAGTATGCAGTTTACCATCTCGTACAATACATACCAGTGGTGAAGAACCTTTAACGGCTGCATTAATGACTTTGATCTTATATTTATTCTAAATATAGTGGACAAATTTATTAGTGTGACAAACGTTACAGTTGAGCTGTGACTAACGTAACATTTTAAAAACGATTATTATTATTTAAAACTAATTTGATTTAATACGCTGACACCCTTTCCTAGTGGTTAGAGCAGTCCGCCACGGATGGTGTGGTCCCGGGTTCGAGTCCCGGCTTGGACATAGATGTGCTTTCTCTCTCCTGTCCTTGTCCTCTCTTTGTGTGAATGTGTTGTTGTGCTGTAAAAGGCTGCCTACCCTATAAACGGGTATCTATGGCATGCGTGTACTGTGGAAGTCGGACTCCACACCAAATTACGGTACAGCTGGAAAAGTGAAGCAGCGCACCCCAAATTGCTAGCCTGGCTGGCACACGACAAAAAAAAATTGATTTAATGTTCATTTTCAATTTTTAAAAAATCTCGACATGCTTAACTTACTTAAAATATTTATGCTGCAAAATAGCTCCATTAATTTAACAATGTAGAACTTCAATTTAAAGAAAGTCCTTTTAAAGGTCTTCTTTCAAAAGAAATTCCTCCAGTTTAAAGTATTATTGTTTTTAAAAAAGAAAAAAGGGTAAAGCAAAATGAGTATTCTGCCAAAAATGCTTTTAACACAAGAATAAAAAATCGAGATTGCAGAAAATAGAAAGACAATCTTAACAAAGGAGAATTTTTATAGTTTTTAGGAAATATATTCACTAATGGGGGGGGGGGTAATGGCAGCTCATTAGGAAAGATTTGAAAATGATGCTATAATGACAATAAACGCTGATGTTGCTTACTACAGAAAATGCATCAATGGTGATTTAATACAAGTAGAAACAGAAGGATTTTACTGAAAATTCTTGTTTCTTTGTACATTTTCATCTATAACCCTTTTAATCGATCGTTATAGTCCCAGACACAAGCATTCATCACTCGATAGAAACCACTATTACTCTTTCTCTCTTTTAAAATTAGTTATGAACAAATCAGCAACACATTATTCCAGTTTCACTTTCCACTTTATTCCTTCTCATTTTCGTTTCAACCTCAGTAGCAGCATGATGTCATTGTCAAGATTTGCTTCAACACTTCAATGAGAGTTTCTATTCCTTATAAAAGATCATCGACATTTGCATGAGACACAGTCTGAGTTAAAGTTCCCCCGTTTTGAGTGAAACAATTGTTTGCAATACCGGAAACGATTCTTTCTAAAACTGTTTCGAAAGAGCATAAATTTGCCGACATTGTTTGAGTCAAAAACAAAGGAGCTTGAATGTTTATTTCTTTCTTTGTGTCACGCAGATTACAAGTGTTGAACTTTGTTTACAGGTTCGAAATGATGATGGTATTATTTTTGCTTTAAAAGTACGCATAGAGAAAACTTATAAGGATGAGAAAAAAGTAAATGAATGGTTTATTTCGAAAAGGTAACATCTCCAACTGTTTTTTTTTAATGAAAATAATGCCAGTGGCCTTTTTAATGTGCTTTTGTATATTTCAGCTTGCAAAAGCGTATATAAGGGACGGGCCAAGGGGAATTTTTTTAAATAAATTGTGTTATTATTCGACTCTACTCAAAATAATTTCCATACTTTTAGCCACAAATAAATAAATTTTGATAGTACCAGGCAGTGGCCAACCAGAGGGAGTCAGAGAGTCCCTGCCCTTCACTCAAGAGAAGAAAGGAACACCTTGTGGAGAAAAAAAGTTGTTTTAATAAGAAAAAGTAATTTTATCGGGGAAACAATTTTAATTCTTTTAAAAGAAATTGTTACAAAAAAAAAAACACTAGCAGATTATTGGTCAGCAAATAGGGAAGTTTTCGATTTTTTAATTTTACCTTTATATGATAGAACAACAAACATGCAAACATCATCGGTGAAAAAAAAAAAGTTTTTGGGATACAATAAGTAGTTTTTTTAAAAAGATTTTTTGAAGTTCAAGCGGCGGTGACGTCATATAGCTGGTGAAGTTTTCGCTCTTCAACCAAGTTGGAGCGAAAAGCTTTGCATATCTGCCTGAGCGGAAACAGGTTTTGTCTACTTTCAAAATGCTGTTCCACAGCGTTGCCGTAAAAAGTAAAAGTTCCCAAGTAATGCCTTTCTGAAAATTTAAATATGGCTTTAGCCGCAAAAAATTTAAAACTTCGCAAAGTCAATAAAATTTTATAAATGTACCAATTATTTCTATACATTTTCAAGCAACTAATTCTTGGTGCAAAACTAGTAACAGCTCTTGAATCTTAGTTTAAATAATTTTCAAATCACTTTTAATTTCAAATGTAAGTGTAACCACTTTAATCGCAATCTTTGTTTTGCAAGCAATGAAATTTGATCACCAAGAGATAGTTTTAAAGACTCAGTAAATTTACTCATTTGTATTCGTAGTTCAATAAACCACTGACAGTTCCAATTAAAATGAATAGGAAATGCCAATTTGGAGTGCGTTGCTTCACTCTTTCAACTGTACTATCATTTGATGTGAAATCTGACTTCCACAGTACACACATGTCATAGGGACCCGTTTATGGGACAGGCAACTATTCACAGCACAACACATTCATACAAGGAAAGTACATCCATACCCGAGCCGGTGTTCGAGCCAGGAACCTTCCCATCAGCAGTCAGACAAAGGTAGACGAGGTGGCTGGCTCAAGAGTTGTTGAAATGCTGAATTAATAGCGTTATTTCAAAAAGTATAAAGCATAGTAACGTTTTTAACATTTTAAAGTGTTTAATTAATAAATGGAGAAAACCTTCTGTCGTATTGCACCTGAACTCTGTGGGGTTTCTGGTTATGATTTCACTCTCGATCCCGAATCCTGCATAATTAGCAGGATAAATCATGCGGATTGAGATGATGATTTCGCGAGATTAAATTAAAAAAAAAGTCAATGTCTGTCATTTCATCAAGTTAATATTTTCATCAGAGTCAACAATATCGCGTTCGATTAGGTGTTAAATAAATGAATTCGTTCTCAGTCAGTGAACGTAAAAGTCGAGTGAACATCGAAGTTGCATGAAGCTGAATCGATGTTCTGGAGCTTGGGCGGGCTTGACTGATACATATATCCATCAGTCCATTTATGCCCAGTAGCCTAAAAACGGGACGCTTGTTAGTTACAGCATACAAAAACCTGTAATGAGTAGATAATTTTACTAAAGCTGTTTTTCACAAGTTAAATAGTCCTTCTTGAGAAAACCAGTTAGTGCCACTATTTGGACATCAGAGTTTATTTATTGACAGCTATTTTCAGACAAATCAGTCAAGCAACGATCCAGCATGGGTAGCCATAGAAAGTAAGTTCTTTTTGCGAACTTATTTTTCATAAAATTAAACTATTTTAAAATGATTTGCTTAAAATTGATCACAGATGCCTTCTGTAATGTTACTTTGCAAAAGTAAAGTCAAGTAAGGTCGTATTTTGCTCACATATCTGCAAAATATCCCATAAACAGGACGTTAAATAACTTAATAAATATGGCAACGGTGAACTATTTTAAGCCTAAAATGTATGTAAACCATTCCAAGTAAGAGTTTTAAGCAGATAAAAATTGAAAAAAAATGTTAAAAAAAACTTGGGCATAAATGGGTTATGGTGGAGCGAAAATCAAAAATTTTAGAATCTTAATTTTTAATACCCTGCAAAAGCTGTGCATGCGTAAATACAATACACATGTAAAATATTATCAAGTTTGAACAACTCCTTTAAAGTCCTACCAGGGCTTGGATTTCTCTAAAAATAAGAAAAAATGTCAATTTTTTAAAATTGTTTGGAAAATACAAATAATCACCATTTTTGTTCTTACACCATTAAAACGCTTCCTTTTAACACTCTTTTCATGCATCTTCAAAACTATTTATATTCTATGCATGGGCGGAGTTAGACTTTTCTGTCTGGGGGGGCTAAGCCCCCATTCTAAAAATGTCACAAAAAAAAAAACCACACACACACACACACACATATATATATATATACATATATATATATATATATATATATATATATATATATATATATATATATATATATATATATATATATATACATATACTAGCTGACCCGGTCACGCGTTGCTGTGGCTAAGGTATGGGTTAAACTATAATGTTTCAATAGCAACGAAAAACTTTATTACCGTTATAGAGATCAACTTTATATAAATATGAATTTGAGGTCAAAATATGAAAACAATCGAACAAAAATTTCCTAAGTTTGCTAGAAACAAAAAATCAACAAAAAATGTGGCATTTTAGTACTTAGAAATATTATATTCAAGCTTGTAACAATTGAGTCAATTAAAAATTTGCTAATTGCTATTGTAACATTTTATTTTTTAATAATGTACGTTAGGTAGATAATTAACCAATATTATTTGTTATTTTTTGAATTATAAGCATTTTTAATTTCAGTTTAACTCAACACTAATTGGTGCACAATATTCTTTGTTAATCTGTCTCTTGTAAACAAAAATAGATTAGACGGTTTTCCCACACAGGAGCAAGCGACCTATAGTTAAGCTAAACGAATGGGAAACTGTAGCCTTTTGAAGGGTATAGAAGATTCTAACGGTGTCATTGAGATACGTGGCAACAGAACTACTTCATTTTTAAACTTGCCAGTCAAAATGATTGCCTCAATAATTTTCCCGGTGATTTTTTTGATAATTAAACGCGTACCATTGCATAATCTCGGTGGATTTAAATTACGTAGAAGAACTATGGGTGAACCAATTTTTAACCGCAGATTATGTCGTGGCATTCCGGGTATGTTTAAAGAATTTTAGCCAAGAATACAGAAAAGCTGGTAGCTAAATAGATAATTTGCAATAAAAAATATATTGCGGTCCTAAATTGAGATAAAAACTATCCTATCATTTAAGATGGACCAAACTGAAGCTGCGTGCAAAATTTGGTTAAAATCGGTTCAGTAGCTGAGGAGTCCATTGGACACAAACACAGGGACACGTAATTTTTATATATTACAAGAAAGATTATTGCTGTTTACTGCGCTCCAGAAGCTGCCAGAACGTGTGCTTTATGTCGCTCAGCCATGGAGGTGTCAAAAAAGACTTAGTAAAAAGGCTTAGCCAAGAACACAGAAAAGCTGGTAGCTAAATACATAATTTGCAATAAAAAATATATTGCGGTCCTAAATTGAGATAAAAACTATTCTATCATTTAAGTTGGACCAAACTGAAACTGCGTGTAAAATTTGGTTAAAATCGGTTCAGTAGCTGAGGAGTCTATTGGCCACAAACACAGGGACACGTAATTTTTATATATTAAGATATATTTATTTATTTATTTATAATTTTGAATGCAACTTGAAAATAACAATCTGAGTTCACAGAGTTGAAATTCATAAATTCATTTTTATTTCATTGTTTTAATTTTCTTATAAAACTTTCAAGTGGGAATTGAAACTGTTTCTGTATTCAAAATAAAAGTAATAAAATCGACTTAAACTAGCACAAAATTTGCATTTTAGAGATGAATTAACATTGTTTTCTTCATAATATTTACTGTTATTTTGGTTTCTATTACTTCTTTATGAATAAAATTCAATATTAACTTTTATTTCATATGAGGTCTGTTGAATGTAACTAAAGTACTCAAAAACATTAGTAAAGTCGAAAGATGTTTAGAATTACTAATCTGTGCTGAAATTGCTTTGCATGAGAAAAATATCCTGCTAAACCATGGGAGAAATATTTGAGCCCTCCCTTAAAATTCCGCATATGGGCGCCCATGGACCGGAGGCACGAGATAAAAACACATACATCACTTAGTTTTCCAGCAAAATAGTTCGGTAGGAAGATTCACCGTTTGATATCGTTAACGGATGTACTAAGAAAAAAAATTAGAGTAGAGCATAAGCTAAAGAGAAAAAGTCTCGTAGAATGTTCAATGCTGAGCAAAAATATATTTTAGTTCTTAGGAAGGTTTTTTTTGGAAAAGCGATGACAACTGCTAATGTTGAAAGAAAACTCTGACTCGTTTATATTATTTTTTCTTCAGGGGGAGGGGGCTAATAAGCGCCATCACCCAGGTTTCCGAATGATTGCATGATCTTCTCGGTGTTATTTGTCCTGAATGACACACGTATTTATTAATTTAATAAAAAATTTAAAAAAAAAGGTATTTTTTTCCTTCAGGGGGGGGGGCTAATAATCTGGCCAGGGAATCCTATCGTCCACTGTCATGGCCAATAACAAGTTCTCAAAATTAGCAAATCAGGCATTTCTTCGAATCACCGGATCCACAAAGAAGAGAAGATTATCAATTAAATGTATTATAGATTGCGTAACTTTCATTATACCTACAATAATTCCATGTTTCACGGAAATTTTCTTTCTTCTTTTTAAATTTCTAATTTCTTGAACCGTACTGAAGCATATTATTTAAAGATACACTGAAGTGACAAAAGTCATGGGATACCTCTTAATATCGTGTCGGCCCTCCTTTTGCCCGGCGAAGTGCAACAACTCGACGTGGCATGGACTCAACAAGTCGTTGGAAGTCTTCTGCAGGAATATTGAGCCATGCTGTCTCGATAGACGTCCATAATTGTGAAAGCGTTGATGGGGCAGGATTTTGGGCACGAACAGACCTCTCGATGGTGTCCCATAAATGCTCAATGGGATTCATGTCGGGCGATCTAGGTGGCCAAATCATTCGTTGGAATTGTCCAGAATTTTCTTCAAACCAATTGCGAACAG
Organism: Uloborus plumipes; assembly: GCA_038373865.1. Lineage (NCBI taxonomy): Eukaryota > Metazoa > Arthropoda > Arachnida > Araneae > Uloboridae > Uloborus > Uloborus plumipes. The sequence continues at coordinate 102,121 of JAXGGA010000630.1, forward strand.
TTGTGGCCCGGTGACATGGCGCATTGTCATCCATAAAAATCCCATCGTTGTTTGGGTACATGAAGTCCATGAATGGCTGCAAGTGATCTCCAAGTAGCTGCACATAAGCATTTCCAGTCAATGTTCGGTCCAGTCGCACTAGAGGACCAAGTCCATGCCATAAAAAAACAGCCCACACCATTACGGAGCCACCACCAGCTTGAACAGTGCCTTGCTGACAGTTTGGGTCCATGGCTTCGTGGGGTCTGTGCCACACTCGAACCCTACCATCGGCTCTTACCAGCTGAAATCGTGACTCATCGGACCAGGCCACGGTTTTCCATTCATCTAGGGACCAACCGATATGCTCACGTGCCCACGAGAGTCGCTGCAAGCGATGTCGTTCTGTCAGTAAAGGCACTCGAGTCGGTCTTCTGCTGGAATAGCCCAAGAAATCCAAATTTCTCCGCACAGTTCTAGCAGACACGTCCATTGTACGTCCCACATTGATTTCTACGGTGATTTGACGCAGTGTTGCTTGTCTGTTAGAATTTACGACTCTTTGCAGACGTCGCCGGTCTCGATCTTTAAGTGCAGGCGGTCGACCACTGCGCTGTCCATGGTGGGATGTTATGCCTGAAATTTCATACTCTCGGCACACTCTTGACACAGTGGATCTGGGAATGTTGAATTCTCTAACGATTTCCGAAATGGCATGACCCATGCGTCTAGCTCCAACTAACATTCCGCGTTCAAAGTCTGTTAATTCACGTCGTGCGGTCATCATCACGTTAAAACCTCTTCACATGAATAACTTGAACAGAAATGAAAGCTCTGTAAAAGCACTGCGCATTTATACCTGTTCTATGCGATGCTACTGCCATCTGAAAATTTGCATATTGCTATCCCATGACTTTTGTCACTTCAGTGTATAACTGACTAGTATCTCATTAGAAACTCATCTTGAAAATTAACAGATTCATAACTCTCTTAGCTCGAATTAACGAACGTTAATGACTGAAAGTTCTCCGATTTTTGATAGTGAGATCAAGGTCACTCTTTTCTTTCTGTATTACATTGACAATATCCATCAAGTACTTTTACTCGTTTTTTAAATCTGTTTTTAAAGCTTCGATATCTTCCATCGAGTTCTTGCAACGTTAATAAGTACCCTTTTCAAAAACAAGTTGTACTTTATCTGTGATTCAATAAGTACACCTCTTCCACCCTCCGATTGTTTTAAGGGTTTAAAACTGGTTAGTGAGACGGTAGATTGCTATTGAAGGAAGGGACGAGACATGAATTTAAAGAAAAACTTTATGCTCGCAATCATCAATGCTAAAAACTGAGTCATGAGTATAACTTCAAACTTTGATTCAAAAGGAGAAACCTGTTTAACATCAGATAGTAATTGGGTCATTCCATGTCAAGTGTTCCAAATTTCAAGAAAATCCCCACTCGACCCCCTCCGATTTTGATGAAAATTTTTTTGGAAGTACATATAAGACTTGCATGAAGCCATACCAAATTATAGCTCCATAAGCCTTATGGTTCAGCCAATATAAATTATTTTGTAAAGGCCTCTTTTTCGTGTCTTGAAAAAAATGACCAAATCGTCAAGTTTGTGCTTTTATTGCTCGCGACCTAAGACGATTATAGGCTCAAATTTGGTGATTCTGATCACTGTTTAGGGTAGAATAGCCTACTTGTGTAACAAAAGCTCAAAGCACTGTAGATTTTTTGCAATTTGCTGCCAAAGTTGGTAAAAAATCGTATTTTGGCAAATTTTGACCATACGTTATCAGCTTGTATCTGCTGAAAGAATGACTTTCTGAAGCTAATTCTTTCCTCGTTTGTAGCCTGATAGTTTGTCCGAAAGGTGTGCAAGTGGCATCTTGATAGCTCAAATAATTGTTGAATTATGCGAGTTGAAATTTCAGTCAAAAAATTGTTTTCTCAATTTTGTCTCAATTTCAAAGGGCAATATCTCAAAGGGGTCATTATAAGACTTGAATTTCATCTTGAATTTCAATTTTCTTTACATCATTGAAAAGAGCACATTTTTTTTAACCAAAAAACGTTATTTTTATTTTTGAGACAGACTAGTTTCAAGGGGATATTGCAGATCAAAAATGTGTACGTCTATCCACGTGAAATCAAAGAAAAAAAGACATAGACTTTAAAAGTTCATGTCAATATATTCTATTATAATTTACAGGAGCTATTGTACTTATGTTCTGATGAAAAACCTTTTTAGATATTTTTGAACTTTAGTTTTTGTGTGCGCATCCTTAAAAACTCAAGAAATGGCAAAAAATAAAGTTTCGTTTTTAACAAAAATAATTACTTTTTTATCGCTGCGGTAAGAGCTTGAGTCTTTTCTAAGAGTTATCTTAAAGCTCTTAGAACAGAATTTTAGATGATATGTCACTTTGCAAGGTGTCAATTAATATTTCAAGGTCATAAAAAGCATTGTTTCCTTTTCAAAAAATTACAAATAAAAATAATTAATAAATGAGATAAATAAATAAATAAAACAATTACTATGGAGGTAAAACTCTAGTTTGGGTTAGAAATTGGCTGACAGGAAGGAAATAAAGAGTAGTTGTTAGGGGTTACTATTCTAAGCGGATTGAGGTTTTAAGTGGGGTTCCTCAAGAATCAGTTTTAGGTCCCCTTTTGTTTATTATTTTTATGAATGATAATCATGAAAATGTTTCTGGAAACATGAATTGTTTTGCTGATGGTGTAAAAATTATGGGGGTTGTAGAAAATGACGAACAAGTAAATCAGCTGCAACAGGATCTGGATCATATTACTAAATGGGCAGACAAGTGGGGTATGGCAGTAAATCTAGGGAAATGTGAAGTGCTGCATTTAGGTCATGCAAATAAGCATACAAGCTATTATTTACAGGGTTCAGTCATTAGTAAGGCAGATAATGTTATGGATCTAGGTGTCTTTATAAATCAGGACTTCAAGTTTAGCCAACAGTGCAGCATAGCTAGTAACAAAGCCAATAGAATGCTTGGGTTTATCAATAGATCTATTTCAAACAAGTCTAAGAAGGTTCTTCTAACTCTATATAGAAGTTTGGTAAGACCTCATTCGGAAGATTCTGTTCAGCTTTGGTCTCCTTATCTGAAGAATGCAAAAAATCTACAGTGCTTTGAGCTTTTGTTACACAAGTAGGCTATTCTACCCTAAACAGTGATCAGAATCACCAAATTTGAGTCACATAATCGTCTTAGGTCGCGAGCAATAAAAGCACTAACTTGACGATTTTTTCATTTTTTTCAAGACACGAAAAAGAGGCCTTTACAATATAATTTATATTATCTGAACTATAGCGCTTATGGAGTTATAATTTGGTATGGCTTCATGCAAGTCTTATATGTACTTCCAAAAAAATTTTTTTATCAAAATCGGAGGGGGTCGAGTGGGGATTTTCTTGAAATTTGGAACACTTGACATGGAATGACCCAATTACTATCTGATGTTAAACAGGTTTCTCCTTTTGAATCAAAGTTTGAAGTTATACTCATGACTCAGTTTTTCATCAAAATCGGAGGGGGTAGAGTGGTGACGCCTCGTACACTTGACATAGAATGAACCAATAGCATCCATATGAATCTGTTGAAAATATGTAAATAACGTGGCTAGGTGAATGGGAAAGGCATAATGACTCCCGAAATTCAGCTACCTCCTTGTGGTGCGTTCTGGGCTGTTAATGTAACGAAATATAATTTCATTTACAACTAAAAGCTGCATTTTGCCCATTCATTGCTAAAAAATAGTATCTGGATTACAAAAGAAGAATTATTGCTATATGTGCTAAAAATGGTAAAAAGAAAAGTCAATTTCTGGTTAATTTCACGGAACTTTACGGCTTATGTACGAACTTAATACTGCATAGAATGTAAATAATTTTGAAGATGAATGAAAAGTGTTAAAAGGAAGCATTTTAATGGTATAAGAACAAAAATGGTGATTTGAGTAAAAATAGACAACGTTTAAAGAGTACAAATAAATACGAAAACAGCTTTTTCGGGGCTATAAACTGCAAGCCCCATTATCAGTGCATAAAAATAAAAATAAAAAGATGGTTCACATGTCAAAGACTGGCAGGTGAAGCACCTGTAGTTCAGCTGTCAGTCTTTGGCATGTGAACCTGTCTTTTTATTTTTATGCACTGATGATGGAGCTTGCAGTTTATAGCCTCAAAACAGCTGTTTGCTGAGTTTTTAAACTCTTTTATTCATATTTATTTGTACTTTTTAAACGTTGTCTATTTTTACTCATTTCATAGTACAAAGTTTTCGACTTCTGTTTTACAAAAATGGTGATTATTTGTATTTTCCAAAAATTTTTAGAAAATTGACATTTTTTCTTATTTTTAGAGAAATTCAAGCCCTGGTAGAACCCTAAAGGAGTTGTTCAAACTTGATAATATTTTACATGTGTATTGTACTTACGCATGCACAGCTTTTGCCGGGTATAACAAATTAAGATTCCAAAATTTTTGTTTTTCGCTCCACCCTAATATCCATGAATGCTAAAAGTTGTGTTAAAACTGAGAACAAAATTCGAACAGTGAAATGGAATTTCTCGAAAATTCTGAAGTGGTATCCATGAGATGTATTGAATATAGTATGATGACCGAATTGGAAGAGCTGGTGAATGAAGAGCAGCAGCTCTGTTTTATTAATGGGCTGCAGCTTCAGTGGCGTATATATGTTAAAATTTTGGAGGTTGCCGAGATAACCAGATTTTGGTACCCCCCCCCCCCTTCTCATTCACACTTTTTGTTTCTACTTGCAATCTAAAGTCATTGGAGAGGATAGCTCTAATGCCAGATCTTCACTTTTTGGAGGTGTGTCACCGAGATAGAGATGCAAAAAACCTACAATTTTCGAGAGTGGGGAAAAACCCGGGAATTTTGGGGAAAAAACCCGGAATTTTGGGGAATATTGGGAATTTTGAATGTAAACAAACATTGCGATATTTCATAGCTGTTATGCCTACTATACACTGAAGTGACAAAAGTCATGGGATAGCAATATGCAAATTTTCAGATGGCAGTAGCATCGCATAGAACAGGTATAAATGCGCAGTGCTTTTACAGAGCTTTCATTTCTGTTCAAGTTATTCATGTGAAGAGGTTTTAACGTGATGATGACCGCACGACGTGAATTAACAGACTTTGAACGCGGAATGTTAGTTGGAGCTAGACGCATGGGTCATGCCATTTCGGAAATCGTTAGAGAATTCAACATTCCCAGATCCACTATGTCAAGAGTGTGCCGAGAGTATGAAATTTCAGGCATAACATCCCACCATGGACAGCGCAGTGGTCGACCGCCTGCACTTAAAGATCGAGACCGGCGACGTCTGCAAAGAGTCGTAAATTCTAACAGACAAGCAACACTGCGTCAAATCACCGTAGAAATCAATGTGGGACGTACAATGGACGTGTCTGCTAGAACTGTGCGGAGAAATTTGGATTTCTTGGGCTATTCCAGCAGAAGACCGACTCGAGTGCCTTTACTGACAGAACGACATCGCTTGCAGCGACTCTCGTGGGCACGTGAGCATATCGGTTGGTCCCTAGATGAATGGAAAACCGTGGCCTGGTCCGATGAGTCACGATTTCAGCTGGTAAGAGCCGATGGTAGGGTTCGAGTGTGGCGCAGACCCCACGAAGCCATGGACCCAAACTGTCAGCAAGGCACTGTTCAAGCTGGTGGTGGCTCCGTAATGGTGTGGGCTGTTTTTTCATGGCATGGACTTGGTCCTCTAGTGCGACTGGACCGAACATTGACTGGAAATGCTTATGTGCAGCTACTTGGAGATCACTTGCAGCCATTCATGGACTTCATGTACCCAAACAACGATGGGATTTTTATGGATGACAATGCGCCATGTCACCGGGCCACAACTGTTCGCAATTGGTTTGAAGAAAATTCTGGACAATTCCAACGAATGATTTGGCCACCTAGATCGCCCGACATGAATCCCATTGAGCATTTATGGGACACCATCGAGAGGTCTGTTCGTGCCCAAAATCCTGCCCCATCAACGCTTTCACAATTATGGACGTCTATCGAGACAGCATGGCTCAATATTCCTGCAGAAGACTTCCAACGACTTGTTGAGTCCATGCCACTTCGAGTTGTTGCACTTCGCCGGGCAAAAGGAGGGCCGACACGATATTGAGAGGTATCCCATGACTTTTGTCACTTCAGTGTATGAGTAAGAAATAAGACTCAATTGTTAATTGAACAGTTTATTTCAAAAACCAGTCAAGAGACAAGCTTTAAAACTCATTAACTCTTCTTTTTCAAATTTTCTACCAAGGTTCAACATCCTAAACTCAAATGTTCATATTTAGATATTGCTTTCAGTAAAGTGTTGTAGTCGTGATTGATTAAGTTAATGAGATGCTGTAAAAGTTTTCTTAAAATTATAAAATTTGTCTTTTGACTGGTTTCTGAAATAAACAATACAATTCATATATGTACAACTTTCAAAACAGTAGAATTATAACAAAGTGTCACTTTCTTGGAAACTTCAAGAGAAAAAAAAATGCTGAAATAAGTTTTCATTTTGAAAAACTACTCAAACAATTTAGTCTATTGTACAAAAGTGTATGATGTGACGTTTTAAAGGAGGTTGTATATGCTTCCTACATAAAAAGCGAGAAATTTTTTTGTTTGCTGTGTGATAACTAATGGCTGCTACAGCTTCCAGTAGTAAATTTTAAAGAATTAATTAATTTAAAAAAATTTAAAAGCAGAATTTCTAAAAACTTTGAAAATTCCCAATATTCTTGGGAATTTTCAAAATTCCCTTCCCAAAAAACCCGTTTTTTTCCGGGAATAAACTTGGTTTCTTCCACGCTTTGCATCTCTACTCCGAGACTTTTTTTTCAAAATTGAAAGTTATTTTAGGCTGTCTTTGATGACGTTACTGGCTCGTCTCTTCTCCCTCAAACTTTCCGAAACTGAAGTTCAAAATATGCAACTTTAAGCTATCTTCGGTGACGCGCCATAAATGAAGTTGTTTTAATTTTAAATCCCTAAAATGCTATTTTAGGTTATTGACCACATTTTTAGAGAAGAGACGGATGAGGAATTATTCTGTAACTGAAAGTCTAAAAATGGAATTTTATGATTTCTGTTACCACCTTAAGGAAGTTATAATCCTCTTTTTTTTATTCCCTGTTTAGAGTCACACTCGAATTTGTTGCCCTCTGAAGCTTCCACCTGGGACACAGACCTATTTCCCCATAAATTTGGCACTGGAATGCACCTATTTTTTAATTTCACCACTTGTGTTTTATCATACAAAAGAGTACCGATATGAGCAGCAATTTAAAGTATTTACGTGAACGCTCTGCTACTGTAGAATGGGAAGGTATCTTTAAACTGCCGGGTAAAAACAAATCAGACAACAAATCCAAAACCTTTTATAGAGAGTAAGACTAGATGAAACCAATCGGCGACCCCCCCCCCCCTCCCTTCCCAACGAACGAAACCACAAAAATTTGATGCAGTAATGCTCAAATGTAGATGAATGATAACCTAGAAAAACATGTAATCTATCCCAGCAAAGAAGTTAAAATCAAAGCAAATGATAATACGAGCAATTTTGAAAAACTGCGTATGCTAATATTGTACTATTTGTTGTAAGTCCAAAATTGTGTGTTTTTGTTCCTACACTGGCGGAAAAAAGAAAATCCCAACACCAAGAAAAAATTGCCGTAGAGTAATAAAATTTGGGTAATGCAATTGTCTAGTTAACATGTTTAATTGATTAAATGCACAAGATCACTGGCTAATTTAAGCTCAAGAAAATGCTGTGCAAATGTAAAATTATGTTAATTTAATAGAGGATGTAACCTCCAGAATTTTGAAGGCAAGCCTGCAAGCGTGCATGCATTATGTCATACAGGTGCCGAATGTCACTTTGTGGTATGGAGTTCCATACTTGTTGCACTTACTGTGTCAATACTAGGACCGTCATTGCTGACTGTGGATGGTGCTCGAGGTGCCATCCCATGATATCCCATACGTTATCAATTGGAGACAGACCTGGTGATTTTGCAGGTCATGGTAACATGTCAGCACTCTGTAGAGCACATTGCGTTACAGCAGCGATGTGAGGGCGAGCGTTATCCGGTTGGAAAACGCCCCCTTGAATGCTACTCACGAAGGGCTGTACTACTGGTTAAATTAACAGACTGACGACAAATTTTCAGTCAGTGAGTTTGGGATAACCACAAGAATGCCCCTGCTGTCGTAGGAAATTGTTCCAGAGACCATAACTCCAGGTGTGAGTCCCGTGTGTCTAGGCCGTAGACCGCTTGAATGCAGGCGGTCCCCTGGTCACCTTCTGACCAATATACAGCCACCACTGGCACTTATTCAGAATCTGTTTTCATCAAAAATTACAACAGATCTCCACTCCGACTTCCAGTGAGCTCTGTCGTAGTACCACTGCCGTCGGAAAAGGCAATGGTTTGCAGTCAATGGAATACCGGCTACAGGCTGCCTGGCTCTGAGCTGTCCTTGAAGTAAACAGTTTCTTACCGTTCCTTGGGTCACGACGGTACCAACTGCAGCTCGAATGTCAGTCGCAGATGCAGTACGATGCGCCACAGCCGTACGCAAGATTCGGCGATCTTCCTTCTCAGTCGTGCCACGTGGCAGCTCGGAACTCGATCTTCTTGAGGTAGTACCATCCCTTGCCCATAGCTTCCAATAATCATGCATGGTGGAAACATTCCCACCCAAGTCTTTCTGCAATATCGCGAAATGAAAATCCACCTTCTCGTAGCCAAATTGTACGACCTCGTTTAAACTCGGTGAGCTGTTGATAATGGCTTCTTCGTCTTCTTAAAAGGTATTCCTGGCTAACATGAACGCAATTCGTCCAATTTCACGGAAAAATAATACACATGAGCTTCACAACACGCTTTTAAAACAAGCCTTATTTGCATGTTCTGAGTGACGCCAGCTGCGCCACACTTATGCGCGGAACACGAAATTTCAATCGAAGTCATCTTTCAGTTGTATAAACACGCGTACCAAATTTCGTTTATCTAACACAAGTCTTTCTTGGTGTTGGGATTTTTTTTTTCCGCCAGTGTATTAAAAGATTAAGTATTAACCTACTAATATTCGGTGAGGTATTGATTATTTAATACTAACCTTATTTTTACTTTAAATGTGTCGTAAAATTAGTAAGTGCATGGGGGTGCAAAAAGCAGTAGTTCATTTCATTTCCATATACAATCCACATTTATGTTTACATGATCATCTAGTACTGTTTATTAATTCATTTACATTCCTTCAGTAAATAATTTTCTTATTTATTCATTCATTCACTTTTTTTCTTATTTATTCATTTTTTATTCACTCATTTATTTTTCGCACATATTAATTAATGAATTCGTTTACTGTTTCGTTATCTATTCATTTAGTCACTAATTCACTCAATCATTTAATCAAAAAAAAAATTAGTAATCAAAAATATTTCATTTTTACTTTTGCCTCAGAAAAATAAGTGAAAATTTTCCTTTTTGTTTGAAAGTAAAATTTACAACCAAAATTTAAAAATAATGCTTCAGTGCAAATTTTATTATAAAATACATTGGTTGCCAATTATGTTCAAAGCAAATCTCCATTTGTTCACTCTGAAAAGGGTAAGTTAGCTTAACTATTTGTCTCACTTAGCCTCGCATTTCCCTACATGTTAAAATAATCTTAGTTTGATAACAGTTCCGCAATTGCTGTTCAAAGTATTACATTTTTTCTTCATCAGAAAAAATATCCTTTTTAAAGTTATATTAATCGTACATTCTAATATACTTTTTTTTTTTTTTTTTTTTTTGACCCAACTAATATAGATTTCAAAAAATACATAAAACCACGAAAACACATTTTACTTAATTAACAAAGGAAATTATTTTGTGTGAAAGAAAATAAGTAAGTAGTTTGAAATGTTTTTGAAAAGAGCAAAACTTGATATTTGCCAAGTCAGAAACAAAATACAATATAACACCGACAACCGCGTTTATATGTTAGGACTATTTTTCCTGCCGTTTTAAAGCTGCGTGCTCCATAAAACCCCTATTGTGCATAGATGATTAATAGATTCGGAATTAAATACATTTGCAAAATTTCAATGAATCTCAATCAATCACTATGAACACACATGAAATGTCTCAAAGCTTAATAGCATGCTTTATACCAGAATTTCAGCACGGCTTCAAGCATTAAATTAATAAAATATATGTCGACTCTCGATATCTCGACTTTGCTTAGCTCGAATTTCCGCTTTTGTCGAAGCTTTTGGAATCTCCTGAATTGTTGTAATGCTGTATAATGTGGAGTTGTTTTCCCGTTAACTCGAAGTAACTCCGCTTATCTCGAAGTTTCAAATAGAATTTTTTAAACATTTATCGTCCAGATTTTTGCTTATTAAATTTTTAGAAGCGAAACCAATAAACAACTTGACCGTCAAATGACTGAGGGAATTTTTACTATATTTTTTATCATTTGTTGCTTTAGTGAGGGATAATTTTTTCTTTATGCAGGGGCGGCGCTGCAGTGGTGGCGCTAGGTGGGGGGCAGGGGGGGCAATTGCCCCCCTGTCGGAAGCGTCTTGCCCCCCCCCCCCCCGTCGGGGAAAATTCCGAGCTCGTCGGAAAAAAATTTCCGACATTAAATTTTTTCCCGATAGAAATCTGATTGATTCCGACAGAGTAGGTAAAATTTTCCTAAGAAATATTTTCTTTTTCCAAAAAAATAAAATAAAATAAAATCTAAATTATTTCTATTATTTGAAAAATAGCGCGAATTTTTATCCAATGCAGAACACGGGAACCTCCTGGTAGGTGGTCTTCTCATGATGCATTCTTCTGCTCTCATCTTGTTTATTTGTTCTGGACAAAGTTTCTTTGCTGAAAAGGAGGAAAAGGAGAAATCTAATTTTTCTTCCTAATCAGACCACACACGAAAATCGTTTGTAGCGTGTTTTGAACAAACATTCATTGACATTCAGAGACACTTTCCGATCTTCCCGATGGCGATTCGATGAATTGCCCCCTAATGATTTCCTGTCATTCATTGCCTGCTGTCGTCTTGTCAGCAGGGTGTAGTGTGCAAATTTCCCGTTTTTTGCGGACGAGGGACGATACAAAGCAGATTGCAGCTACTTGAGTCGTAAAAAGCCCACCAGCGTAAGGACCGTGGGGACAATTAGTCTATCGGAAATTTTCAAAGGAAATGTAGGATGGGAAAAGGGAAATGCTTAGGTCCCCGTATGGAAGACCTCAGACGAAACTTTTCAAAAGCGCTGAGGTTCACTCGACAGAGTCTGGTGGGCCATGGGATTCGAAAAGCAGTAGGACAGTTGGACGATTCTAGTAACTAGTGGTTCGACGCAATTTAAAGAGGTCTAATGAGTTAGGGCACTTGTATAGTAAGACGAAAGTGCAGTTACAGCTGAAAATAATTTTCTTCATTACAGAGGTAAGAACTTATTGTGTTTCATTTAAAGAAATGATTGGGCTTTGCTTTTCAATTTGTTATTTAATTGCGTTGCATATCCTTCTCTAACATGCATGTACATTTGTTTTAAAAGAAAAAAAATATAACTTTTTATCGATGTAATTTATAGTTGTGTTATACTATGCCGATGGTTTTAAAATATTAAACGATATTTGCAGAATGTAGTCTTTTGCCGCTTGCCGGTTACAATAAGAATGATGGAAAGCATTGATTTTAACTGAGCTGATTAAATTAAAAGTGCTATTATTTGTGTCAATTTATATTTCCTCGGTTTAAAATATAATCAACTCGAAATCATCATAAGATGTATTTGGGAAGATCACTTATGCCACTGGAAAATTTGTTTTAAGTGTAAACATGCACTGAGTAATTTTTAAATTTCACAAAAAGATACGATTTTTTCCTACGTTTTTCCAGAAGGAGGACAAGGGGTATATACTCATCGTCAATTATACCAAAAAATAGCAAAAATCACACCCACTTGTAAATCTATTAATTTCCCAAAATCAGGTGGAGCATTGCTTTCGTCTCCGATCCCCCAGCCAAAGGCAAGGCCTGATGAAATGTATTGGTTATGAAATGTAGAGATTCTGATAACATTTGTAATCATTAATTTTATTTTAAAGTAATAAAAATTTTAAGTTCAATGAAAGGTCAGAACTGGGAAAAGCAAGTTTGAGATTGTTTTGGGATTGGGCGGCTTGTTTTTTTTTTTTTTTTTTTTTTTTTTGCTATTTTCTTCTTCTTTTTTTCTTTTTTTTTTAAATAGTGTATATAAATTTGCTAATTCTGTCGTATGAGCTAGGCTGGAGTAGGAAAGGAATTTCCAATAAATAAAGTTTGGGACAGAACACGTGAAAAAAACTAAAGCCCAAAAGATGGCACGAAATTGATCTCTTTCTCCGTTTTTATCGTATGTATATATCCTTTAATATCGATTTGTCCATTCATTTTTAATTTTGTCTCTGTTACGGATATTTTTGAGCTTCGGGTTTAGTTTTTTCAGCTTTTCTCTTTTTCTATTGTATTTAAATCAGCATATGGTGAAATGCGCAATATTTTTTCTTCTTTAACAGGATTTGAAAACTTCGCCTACAGAGCGTTCAGCAATTATCCTATAAGTGTAGACGAAACTATTTTAAATTTTTACTGTGTGGAAGTGTAGAATGGAAAAAATAGTACTTTGTAGTTTTGCCCCATGCGGGAAAAAAACCAAAGGAGAGAGAGAATTTCCATGCCTCTCAACTAAAAAGAAACTTTTAAAGTGATTATAATTTTAGATGTTTTTTGCAAAGAACATTTGTTGGGGGGGGGGGGTTAGCAATGACGTAACTAGAGGGGGCTGACGGGGCTCGTGCCCCGGGCGCCAGATTTTAGGGGCGCTGAACTGGCTAAGTAACTGCATATTTTTTTTTTTTTTTTTTTTCATTATTTAAAAAAAAAAGACTAATTTTTAAAAGAAAGCTCTCCCTAAAAAAAGGCTCAATGCAGGCACAGGAAAAATTTAAAGAAATGTCTTTTAATGTTTAAAAGGCGTAGGAAAGATTGACGGAGAGAAAGTGAGGAGGGTGCAGTAAATGGCATGAATATATTTTCTTTTAGAGAGTGACCAGTTAAAGTTTCATCTTGAATCAACCACTCCGAGAAGAGAAGCTTTTGAAAGCACCCCGATACAAAGAAGTGGAAAATGAGTCTCTTTTCCAAGATTAAACTGCAATAAAACTGTCAACATGGTGTCTTCCTTTTAGCTTACAATGACGAAAGCTTGCCCACCCCACTGGCCTAGGGGAAAATCCTTGCAGCGTTCCCTTGCCTCTGTTTTAGGAATTGGAGCCAAGTCCCCCCAACCCCTATCTATCTGTCTCCAGTAGAATCATTCACTAAACGACATCTTTAGCTCTCACAACGGATTTAGTTCTTCTCTTCTAATACTACCTTATTTCTCAGTGACATTCATATAGTACAGAGTTCATTATATGTCTAAAAAACCATCTGGTGCACAAAACAGGCAAAGGATTAAAGTGCGGGAAAAAGAAAATCATCTATGTTCTTTCTTTTTATCATCGTAGTTGAATGGAAAAGACGTTAGGAGTACTGGTAAGATATTGTTTATCTAATTTACATGATGTAATACAGATTTTTTTGAACACTGTCGATTAATTTCTCTCATTCTTTGAGAAAAATCTCTCACAATAGAGATTCAGTTCAAAGTTCTCTCTCTCTCTCTCGTTTTAGAAAATGCTCTATGGTTTTTTTAGAAATTGAACTCATATGAAAAATTTTAAATCTACAATCAATCTAATTTTGGCACCCTCAGGACAGTCCTAGTGGCAAGCAATACAAGCAGCCACTTGGGGGCACCGAATGGAGGAGGGCACTATTACAGCCGATAAAAAAAAAAACTCTTGTGGAAAATGTTAAATGCAAATTTTTCACCTTCTAAGTTATATCAACTGTGTCCCGTTTTCAGAAACTAGGGAGAGGTTCATTCTTTAACCATGTAAGATTATTCAGCAACTGCTAAGCATCAAAGTCTGCATGGATGCTCGCATTTTTTATTAAAAAAATATTTTAAATATATATTTATAAACAATTTGAATAATAAAAATGACCTGTTTTAAAGTAAATCACTTAATTGGGTTTCCGAATAAACATCATTAAACAAACCATTTTACTTAGTTAATGTAAGAATTAAAATTTGGCTACTTTTGGTCAATCTCTGCAATACGGGGTTTTAAAGAAATTCAATCGCCATGTAAGAATTTTGTAAAAGAGGGGAAATTTTTTGTTCCTGAAAATTATCGCGTTAATAAAAAGTACCAATTCTCAAATTTAAATTCTTGTTTTAAACAAATAAATGGTACAAAATATTTTTCAGCCATAATATGTGATATTTCATAAAGTATTTAATAAACAAATGCTAATTAATAAGCATTTATTCAATGATATCTTTTTTTTAATGCTCTCGTTCCTTTTCTTACACAGTAAAGTTTAGGATTTCTAAGTTTCTTAAAATTTCACTGTACACTTCTTTTAATGCTAAATATTGGATAGTTTAAATGTAAAATTTACATTTTTTACTTGTGATTTTTCTAAAGTGAAATTCATGAAAATATTTTTCATTTGCAAAGTATTTAAGGCTTTTAAGATTTCTTTCATTTCAAATAGTTTTCAAACGTCATAAATATAATAGTCAATATGAAAAGGAAAACAATTACTCATTTGGTATTTAGTTATCTATTTTTTTTAAATATTTAAGGTTACTCAGCTTGTATTTGTTTTTGTTTTTATTATTATTATCATTATTGTGTAAGTTATCATTTGATGATATAGAAAAAGTTTTTGCAGCCAAAAAAGCTCGCAAAATAAAGTTCTAATGGTTTTCGTTTTTTAATGTAAGTGATGTAAAGATGAAACTAAATAGAAATGTATTTAAAATTTTTCTTCATTATTAGTCTTATATTCAATAATTAAATAATACTAGCTGCATGGCCCGGCGTTGCACGGGCTGTAATGTAGTGAAAGCAGTTTGAGAAAACTACTCGCCACCAAGGCGGCTCGCCTTTAAAGTAATGAGGAAAGTTTAAACAGTTTACTCGCCGTCAAGGCGGCTCGCCTTCACAGTAGCGAGGAAAGTTTCAATAAACTACTCGCCGCCAAGGCGGCTCGCCTTTAAAGTACCAAGGAAAAGTTTAATAAACTACTCCCCGCTAAAGCGGCTCACTAAAAAGCTTTCCTGCATCAAAGAATCAATCGAATTATTTGCACATGCTTCCTCAAAAATAAAGACGGTGTCAAGTAGCGCATACTTAGCACTCTCCCTAAATAACAAATAAAATTCCTTTCCAAAAATAATTATTTCCAAACCGCTTTCTTCCTGTAAAATTAATTGCAAAATGTTAAACGAAAAAGTTCTTTTAATATTTTGATCGCAGCCAAAAAAAGTCCCTTCGAAAAGCAGCAATTGCAATTTTATTTAAAAACACATTTTCAAAATGGTACCAGAGAAAAAATATGCCATTAATAATTAGAATAAAAACAATTGTTAGAACTTTGTTATAACACGTTTTCAAAATGACAATGGAAACAAATTACACTCTTTCATTTTAAAAAGTTCAATTTAATTAACGTTTTAATTTAAAATCGCAACGGAAAGAAATAAATATCTTGGAATTTTAAATAGTTCAATAATTTAATTAACGTTTTAATTCAAAATGGCAACGGTAAGAAATAAATGTCTTGGAAGTTTAATCATTTATTAGGCCTTATCGCTTTAAATTACTTATTAATTGATATCTTCGCTAATTAAAATCGTATGATTATATAAATTGAAACTAATGAAGCCTGAAAAATTACCTATCTATCGGTACCTGGTTCGACTTTCAGTTCATTGACGTTCAGGAGAAAGAAGCGTGACATAGAAAGATAGATACTCAGATTTTAATATAAGTAGACTAGCTGCCAGGGCAGCTAGATTAGCTTCCTGCGGCATGTTGATGCATAACGTCCTCCCTCTCTAACTTTTACCTCATTCTGAAGTTATATTATTTAATAGAATTTAATGTTCATTCGATTTCAAGACATACCACGCACGTGGCCCGGCGTTGCACGGGCACTTCATGCCTTTAAAGTAGTGAGGAAATTTTCAAGAAACTACTCCCCGCCAAGGCGGCTCGCTTACAGGCTCTTCACGCCTTTACTTTTTTCCTATATAAAAAAAATCATTCGAATTATTGAGATGCTTCACGCCTTCAAGATGGTGAGGAAAGTTTCAGTAAAGTTCAGCTCGCTCAAAGGAAAAAAGCAGACATAGATACTCAGTTTTTAATATAAGTAGATGGCTCTTCAACAAATAAATGTTTCAAAATATTACCAGTAGCTAGCGATAAAAATTCTACGTAAGTGGCCCGCTTATGAGTTTCGTGTTTGATTTAGTTAAGCCTTCATTCAAAATTCTCATTATCATTGTTATTTATGTTTCATAGCAACGACGGTTTGCAAGAATGGATTTCATATTTAATCATTTATTAGGCTTAATCGCTTTAAACTTCACTACTTATTAATTGATATCTTCGCTAATTAAAATCGTATAATTATATCAATTGAAACTAATGAAGCCTGAAAAATTACCTATCTATCGGTACCTGGTTCGACTTTCAGGTCATTGGCGTTCAGGAGAAAGAAGCGTGACATAGAAAGATAGTTAGAAAGAAATATAGTTAGAAAGAAAGATAGTTAGAAAGAAAGATAGTTAGAAAGAAAGATAGTTAGAAAGATACTCAGTTTTTAATATAAGTAGATTTTCGAAAAAACCGAAAGTAAAACAGCATTTTATTTTGAAATTCGGGTGGCATGTCATTTAAAGTAAAATAAAAAAAGTTAGCACAAGAGGCGTAGCCGATTAAAAGTTGAAAATTTTCGGTATTTTGAAGTGATAACTTGTAGTATACTATAAGGTATCACTCCAAAATTGTTAATTCAATCCAACATTTTTACTCGGACTTCAGAATTAGGATTTTTAAGAAATAAAAATATTTGTGGGGAAATTAATAATTTCTAATAAAAAATGGAGTGATGTTTAATTTACGAAACATACTTTTCTTTTCATTTCTTTTAAAAAATAAAATCGGAGGAGGGGGGGGGGTCCCCACGACATTTTTGTTTATAATAAATAGAATTAAAAAAACGGACGTAACTAAGCTGGTGAAACCCGGGAAAATTTTCAAAATTTTCATTAATTAATAATTTCGTTCTCTGTGTGTCTATTTATTTCGGATAATAAAACTTGTATTAGTATGTTTCTATCATTTTATTTAGTTTCAATCATCTTTTTTTAGTTTGATGGTAAACTGTAAATACAAAATTCGTATTTGTTTTGTTAGAGGTAAGAATTATTACTTTTGTGTTTACGCATCATAAAAAATGGAGAAATTGGAGGGGGGGGGTCAGTGAACTGTAAATGTTAAAATTATATTTATGCCCCCCTGTCGGGGAAGCTTGCCTCCCTGTCGGGCATTTCCCAGCGCCACCTCTGCGGCGCTGGCAGTTTTGCCACCCCGGACAAAAAGGCAAAATGCCGCCCCTCTTAAAGTTCGAAAAGAAATACATTGCTTATGAATGTAAGTCAATAAATAGGTGCTGTGAATTAAAAACAGTGTGACAAAATAAAATCCTATATTCAGGGTCGGATTTAAACCGAATATCATCCTAAGCTATTTTAGATATAGGGCCCCTTTTGTAGTCCCTAAAACTTTGTTGAAGGCAAAACAGGCTATTTTTGTTCTTTATTTTCGCTGTTTTAAAAGCACTTGCCCCTACCCCCCTTCCTTCCTTTTTTTTTTTTTTTTGCACTTCATAGTCTTTATTTATTTTTACTTCATTCATTTCTATTGATCTTGGAGACGGATGCGTATGAGGAGAATGATGCAGTGACTATTTTTTATAAAGTATAGAATAGTTTGAAATTCAGGTGGTAAGGAATTTCTCTCTCGAGAAAAATTTGGAAAAATAAATCTAAAATTCTGCATTTTGAGGTTTTATAAAGGGTAACTAAGACAACAAAAATAACAGGAGAAAAAAGGCAAACAATACCTTTTAAAAGTTATATCTTCTTTTGTAAATTAAAATCAATTAAAATAAAAATTGCTTGTGCTTGTGGTTCTATACATCGGTGACATTTATCAACAAGGGAAAAGAGCTTGGGAGGAAAAAAGAAAACCGACATTGGCTTTCGATAGAAAGTTAGTGTTGGACCGTCGCTCCAATCTACCGACTAACACAATACTGAATTAAATGTAAAATTCAGTGTTGTGTTAAAAAGTATACATTTGATCAATAGAAAAAAATGCATTGAATGATTTAAAGGAAATGGTGTGAATATTTAAAAAACAGAAGATTAACATCCCGGCCATAAGGATAATTGATTCTTTATGCATTTGATGAAAAATAAAGTTACAGCACTTTTCAAAGAGTTTCATATACAATCATCTAAAATTTATAGAATTATCATTTAAAAATGCAGTTAAATAACACTTGTAGCTGATGCACACTTACATGACAACTTGATGAGAGATTAATAATTTGCTTGCTATATCAGAAGTACCAGGTAAAGTATCGTTGAAAAAGTATTGTTATGATCACTAGCTGAGCTATGTTCAAATATCTAAGAAGCCCTAGGGTTTCCCAGAATCTGGTTTGAAGACCTTTGTGCTAGATCAAGCGCATTTATGTGACTTGTTTCTCTCTACAATTTTCTCTATATATAATTTACAAAACTGGTATCAGGAGCACTCCGGTGGGACGACACTATGACCCCTCCAAAAAAAATTTCACATTCGGCAAATTTCCACTAATGTTACGGAAAATTTGAAGTGAGAAAGTTATGTAATATTACAATCATGCATATATATATATATATATATTTTCAATGATGCCTAATATCTCTTCTTAGCATATATAAGTATCTATGCATGCACACATTTTATTATTTTTTTATTTTAGTCGTTCGGTAAAATTCGGCGCTTCCTTTGAGTTGAGATTTTTTTCCCTCCAAAAAAAAACTACGTTTTAGGCACCCAGCTTCTTTCAACAATTTTAAAATCTTGAATTACTTAAAGTTATTTGCTGTAGGTAGTTTGTTTTTTAAAATATCTCCATTGACAATTATAGTTTCTAAGGATTTGTTTATGTTATAAATATATATTCGTTTATTTTAATACTCTATGTTGAAATAGCTGAAAATGTTGTTTTGAATGGATACATTAAAATAACAAGCGTAAACATCGTTATATTCATACCTTTCAGGATTCCGAAGTGCAAAAAGAATGATATTTGTAAAAAATATTTTTGTACGTTTCTTTCCTTAAAGAAAATTTATTTTATATGTTCGAGTCAAAATGCCGCCCCTAAAATTTGCCGCCCCGGACAGGGGTCCAGAATGTCCGCCACTAGAGCCGCCCCTGCTTTATGGAGGGCTTAATTTAATTGACATGTCCTCGGCCAACTCTAGACTAGAGAAAAGGCTGAAACGCACTTGTTATTTAATATTTTCTGAGCAAGTATTAAAAGATAGTTCTTTTCAGAGGCTCTTTAAGAACTTTTAGTACAAAAGAGGATATAAAAATAAAGTTTGTAGAGGTATTAGCAAAATGAAGCATTCCCATTTATCCCTTCCCTGTTTAGTTAGTGGAAATTGTCCTCACACACATGCAGTGTCCATCTATCTTCTCCGGGAAAGCTAAACAGTTCCTCACTTGAGTTTCGGCTGGTAGCAGAGCTCTTAAATGCTCTACTGCTAGAAAAATGTGCAAAGAAAGTACAATTTTTACCGATACTTTTTAATGAATTTTTGGTTTCAAATAGAGTTATGTTTTTGTTCTTCCGGGGAAGAAATCAGAAGTTTTCGTTTATTTCTATACATTTGTGATTTTGTTTTTAAAATAACCACAACGAGTGCGTTATAAGAGAAATAATTTTAAATTTTCGATATCTCGAACTTCGGTTATGTCGAATATTTTTCTTGGTCCCTAGCACTTCGAGATATCGAGAGTTGACTGTAATTTGCAAAATGTTGCTAGTTATGAATGAATAATAGATATCATCAAATTTAATTAGTGAACTCTTTTGGAAAATTTATAATGAAACAGAAAAATATCCATAAGAAAATGACAAATATAAAGATTAGAAATGTAATTATTTATTTACTTATAATACAAGTAGTAAGACGGCAAGTTATTAATTCTTTTTACAATATCAGTGCTTATGAACACATTTTCCTAGCTGAAATTTTCTTATTTTTAAATTTTTTGGTCTATAAGCTGATACAGCAGCAATTGTTTTAGATTTCTAATAAACCAAAAACAATACTTTTATTTCCAATGCAATTGTTGAGTGATTTACATTGGAGAAGAAAATTGAGTTTACTTTTGCAAAACTAATTGATTGTTCAATTTAGTATTGCAATTTATTGCTATATATGGACAAATTTCTATACTCAGATAGACATTGATATTTACATTGTGCTAGAAAGTCTTACGTTACTTCTTTCTAACTTGATTGCCTTGTTTAAATTTTACACATGCTTTCTTAAAGCAGGAAACTAACTCAAACAATGGTTAACACTGAAAATCAGAAACACAAAAATGTCAGAATACAACTCATTGCACCGATAATTTAAAAGTATAAGTAATTAACGAATTGTGAAATGTAAAGAAAATAAAAGGGAGGAAGAACAACAAGAAGAGTTGGAAAAATCAACTTTTGTACTAAAAGTAAAAAGTTTTAAAAAAAATCTGATTTAATACATGATCTTTGCAACATTTACACGTTAATATTTCTTTCAATTCATGTAATAGAATACACACACACACACACACATGAATGAATGGAAAAAGTAGCAATCATAAAAGCATGGTTTTTTTTAAAACATATTATAATATCATTTTTATATCTTAGAAATATATTAAAAATTATTTTAATAGGGCTTAAAATCATGGCACACCTAAAAATTGATTTTTTCGGTTGCAAGTACAATTCTCTCAGCCTCAAAAAGCAGAGAAAATAAATTAATTCACAAAAGAAACTTAAAATGTAATGGTGTTAGTTGGAAGCTATCTACTGCCTTAAAATAGTTCAACCTAATAAGCCCGAGCTGAAAAAATTGTTCTCATCAAGAAATGTTGAAAAAATAATTAAAGGTACATCATACAAATTTATGGCAAGTTAAAGCATTTGCTATTATTTGTTTTACTTCTCAAAAAACACACACACACAAATAGAAAGAGATAAACATTCAATAAGTTTTCCATGCTTAAAGTGCTATGAAAATTACAAAAATTTTAATCACCTAATTTAAAACAAAAATTCGACACATTTTACTTGTTGTAAAGTAAACATGTACAATAAAATTAAAAGCAAAAATTCCACACATGCTTTTTTGCCGCAAAATGATGCAAAATTCAGAAATTGAAGTGTGGAGAGCAAGAACTGTTAAACGTATGATATGTTGGTGTATAACAATCTTGATATTTTATAAGACATTCTTTAAAAAATTCTTATTGGACTTAGAAGATGGAAGAATACATTTAACGACATTCAGATTGAATATAAAAATATTTCTTGCACATTATGAACAGATAGTTCATCATACACATTTAAAGGCATTTAATCAACCTGACTTAACAGAAAGGCACAAATAACCTACAGTTCCAGAATACCTATAGACATATCAGTTTCTCTGTACATATGCTAACCACAGAAAAATATACTGCTTTAAATTTATGTACTAATTTCTAACGTCCCTAGAATAAAAATGCATGATAACTTTATTTCCAGGAAAACAATATTTTAAGTTACTTGAATAAGATCAATAAATGCCCACTAAAAACACTTAATTAAAAAAACGATTTCACTACGAAAAATTGGTTTTGTAAAAAAACACACACGATAAAATGACTTACAAGAAATATATTTTAGATCACAAATGTTAGAGGTTTACATAACTGAAGAGCATAAAGGATTAACATATAAAGAGAGTTTGAAAAAATAGATGTTCTTTGTCAGAAAAATTTGTTATTATATCAATTAAGCATGTTATTTTTCATGAAAAAAAGATCTTGTCCAAATTAAAATTGAGTTTCAATGAATCACTGATACTAGAACAATATTAACCCCTTAAAAAAGAAAAATTTACAACAACTTCTGTATATCATCACCACAACAATGTACTAAATAAACCCTAACTGCATGAAGAGAAACAAAAACTTCAACGGCATTTTTTTCTGACTCACTCAGTTGTCACTAAACATATAATTCCAAAAAGCGCTTCAGTGGTGAGCACATAAATTCAGCAAAAAGTTCTATTATTCTGATAAAAGGAAAAAATTAGAACAATAACTTTGAGATAATCAAGTGCAAATAATATTTTTTCATACAACTAATTTCTTACAATGGAGAATTGGTTGCTTCCAAGTGAATTTTAACCCTTTATGCCCTGAAGGGACTCAGAAGTCCCGCTTATATTAATTTAGTATTATGAATCATAAATGGCTGGAATCATGCTGAAGCTTTTGAGTACCGCCCCTTTTACTTCGCTAAGAGTCCGACAGATAGTACCTGCTATCGGAAACAGTTTTCTTTGGGGGCCATAAGGAGAGATTTGAGATAATCAGTGAGGGGGGGGGGAGGTGCTAGGGGAAGCCATCCCCTAAATATTTCTTATTTTATTGTATAAATAATGCAAATGTAATGTAAATTGTGGTTTCAAACTACATTTTCTTTTGGAAAGTTAACACAAATATTTTTTTCCCAACTACAGAGCTATAATACAACTTTTTTCTTTAACTTTTCCAAAAAAATTGCAGAAAATAATAAATTACAAAATGTTTACAATCTACATGTTTTGAGCCCAAAACTCTTTTTGAAAATTTTTACCTGAAGCAAATATTTTAGACAACCTGAAAAAATCAAATTTACCAAAAATTTGTAGACACATGTTTCGGCTTAACGGTTTACACAAGGAACCTCTTCTTCAAAGCAAAAAGATGCGAGTTCATGGGATGCAAACTCTTAACATTTTGGATCCAGGCTGTTCATATAGAAATTTTTCTTTCGACCCAGGTAGTACGACAGTTGAACCCCAGATTTATTTTCCATTGAAAAGAGAAGGTATAAACTGTCGTACCAGATGTTTGAAACCTTAAAAAAATCTCCGACTCCAAAGGGTTCGAGTGAAAATGTCAACCCCGTCATCTAAAGAAAGAAGATTTATGGTACAATATGTGTACCGCCCGGTTCCTAAAGGTTAACAAAAGTAAGTCAGTTGAAATTCCAACTAAGTCTTTTGTTGGATGTTTTCCATCCAAAAGCTTATATCTTTCTGCATTGCAAAAGTGCACCAAAATAAGTGTTTGCAATGTTTTGGAAATTTGCCACTTGTTTGGTTTTTTTTACCTTTTATCACAAAGGTATGTTTTTCTAGACAGAAAAACATTTTTAATCTCATCCCAATGCTTAGTTTTTACATTGCTTAAAACAAATTTAGATTGTTCGAACATTATATATAACACAATATGGTACAGTATACAACAAACTCCCAAATAGCCAGCTGCCATACTATCTGGCTTAAAATGAAAATGAGGAATGCTGAAAGCAGCTGTGTGTGCTAAGTGCCTTGTACTCAAGCTGTTCTCATGAAAACCTAATAATTACCAGAATGAGAATTTTTGGCATGGAATACTTATTTTCATTAATGCAAAATCCAAGTAGTAATTTCAAAAATGGTAGGCAGTAAAATAGGATTGATTCACATTATGAATTAGACTACAAATTTGCATAAAAATTTTACAACAGTGTATGCTGTCTGAATTAAATTCATCTTGAAATATGTTGCATTTGTTTAAAGAAATGCTGATGCACAAAATGCAAATACTAACTGAACTCCTGCCTATCTGGATTTTTTGCTATCAGGACTATCTTTCTGCGATATCAAGCTGGATAATCAGAAGTTTACTGTTTCCTTGCAAAGTATATATGTTAGTTAATACAAATACAGACAAGCCATTTATTGAGCCTAAAATAAAATGGATACTAATATACTTTCAATTCTCATCTTTTTGCCAAGATTTGAAAAGAAAAAAAAAGGCAACTTTTAAAAACTCAATTTAAACTTTCAAAATATGATTGGGCACACTGCCATGCAACGCGCTAAAGTGGTATCTGCAGTCAACTTCAAACTGAGATATCGCTCTAAGTTTTGCACTTTCATGCATACTTCTGTCACATATCAAAAGAAAACCCAGAAGTAATATTACATAAAAGTGTAACAGAAAAAAACAATGCTTAAAAACCATAATAGTACAATAGAGAATAAGGATGTAGACATAGATCACATAGTTCATTTACAAGTCACAGATACAGCTTTGAGTACCAGCAAAATTCAGATATCTGTGATAAATTCAGCAGATGTATAATGTGCTTGTCACAAAATTGAAATATGTTGATTGTAATTAGCAGATCACATAGTTATGAACATGCAATACATTGCTTCATTGGAAGCACAAAATTAATGGAAAATTTAGTCATTTTAACTAATAAGTAAATCATCGAAGCTGTGGCCTTTAGAATGAAATATCTCATGCAAGCTGCTAACAAGACTTAGAGCAATATATAGACAGAGGGCTCTCCACCCAAATCTTACAAAAAATATCTTGGCTGTCCTCCTCTCGTAATCACAGGCCTAGAGGCGTAGCTATGGAAATAAATGTATTAAGAAGCTTACAGATACAAGCATAAGTTAAATGAAATCAAAAAATGGGGGGACACTGTAGAAAAGCAAAAAATGCTCTACGATTATATCTTAAAAAGAAACCTTTCCGAGACCATTACATGTGAACTGTCAGAATCTTGAAGGATTTCAAAGTATAGAATTTTTGGTTCAAAGTAAAATAAATGTGCAAAAAAAAAAAAAAAAAAGGAGCCACTGAAAACGATAATGCTTTCATCAAGTGCAAACATCAAAAACTATTGGAATTAGTTATTAATCCTTATAGAAGGCAAACATTTATACTAAAAATGATTTTTCTGATTGAGGACAAGAATTGAATTATTTAATTTAATCTTTAGAGTCATTTCACAGACTTTTTAAAATTATTACTTAGTTTTAATTGTATACAAATGACTGAGTGAAATTTTTCAAAGCATAAAATTATTTTATACGACAAATAATGAAATATGAGTGGTAATATTTTACCTATTAATTATAACCTGTCATTATGTTTACTAAATATATAATAACTAAAACACCATCAAAATAACAGCACAATATTATGATTTAGCATCTTGAATAACCATCTGCTTCTGAATTATAGGTTTATCACCTGTTAAACTCATGTTTATCATTAAGAAGTTTATGATATATGCTTTAATCCCACTTATATACCCTTAACTTTTCTGTAAAATATGTTTTCTACTTTTTAGACTAATACAAATTATGATCATTGGAGAAACAATTTTTTTTAATGTCTTATAAGGATGCACTACAAAGTGAATGATGATTAAAACTGAAAGATAAACAAAAATTATCTGATTTTTTCAATATTTTTTTTAAACTATGCATAAAAAAAGGTATGATACTATGGCAGTCAACTGTTAAATGTGAACAGCTCCTAACTAAGCAATTTGATTTTAGAACTTAGTCGAGTTCAGGTCACACACCAATTTTGTTTTCACATCACTTAATGTTGCATTGCAAAATTATCACCTGAATTTTCAATGAAACAATTCATATATTTAAAAAAAAAAAAAAAAAAAACCTTCTATAATATGAAAATTTTTAAATACCTGATAAAATATTCTAAAAAGAGATTAAAAAAAATATATATACACTAAAATATAAAAGTATAAAAGAGAAACCAGTCACATGTGGCTTAAAAAAGAGCATAGCAGGAAAATAATGACCATACCTAGCACTTTAATTCAAATTATTTGTAAACAAATTGAACCTTAAAATAGCTTTAAAAAATGGGTTTTCTTCTCAACATTAAACATTCATAACCTTATTTCCATTTTTAAATTATTTCTTCACATTTAACTGAAAGTAATTTGTTTCAGATTTTAGGTCAGTGGATTTCAGAGTTGATTGACGGTTGATAAACTGACTAGGAACAGCTTAACTGGGCCCAAAGCCATGTGCTGGTCCTCATTTTTGTACTGCATTTGTATTGATCCTAAACATAGATTATCAAATAGTTTCTGAAATGCTTATCAGTTTCAATGGTCTCTTTCAAAAAACTTTCAGATCACAACTTTAGAACTATAACTAAAATAAATTGCAGTCAAATATGTCATTAAAATGTTTCAAGATTTATAAGTTTAAATTTACAATGAAAGAAATTTGCAAATATCCCATTTTATGCATGAAAATTGCTTATTATTGTTCAGTTACTGTAAGTAGTTAATTTATTTTATTTCAACTTTTATTTAGGTGACATTTCTGTCACTCAGTGATGAACTGAGATTGAGCTAAATATATATTTAAACACAACTGCTAATATTTGCAGATAAGTTACTTAAAATATACAGTGTTTAACTTCTTATATTCAAAATGAAGTAAAAAGCAATGATTTTTGTATCTTTTAAAGTATAAACAATTTCAGTCAGCCTAATGTGATACCTCACTCATTTGATACCTGATAGAATCCCATGTGTGAGTGTGTGTGTGCTTTTTATTATTAAATTAATTTGATACTGATACCATGTGTGTGGATTCAACTATCGCATCGATAAAAAGTATCAGAAAGAAGGCTCTATCAGAGCAATTCTAGTCATGAATACAAATAGTTGCCATGATCAATTATAAATAGGGGGGAAAAGCATTTTCTTTGAGAAATGGGCTATTTATGGGGGCTTTATTCACGTGTCCTATAGTGAAGATAAAAGCTAGAAAAAATTTCTGGTCACCAGAGGTCAGTAGAAGCCAATTTATTAGACGTCACTTCTTTTATTCTGAAGACCAATGTGGTTTTTTTTTAATAAACAAAAAAAAAACTTTTCAATTACTACTAAAGCATAAAAATTGTCAGTTAGGGTTAATAAAGGTTAATATAACTAAAACATTAACTAGCTGCCCCATGTAAAGCATTTGCACCTGTTCTTTTAAGGAATTTTTGAATAACAGCAAGTATTACTAAAATTATGGTGTACCCATAAAAAAAACCTTTGAGAAATAATACATATATTGATGGAAAGTTGGATTTGAATTTTGCTAAAACAAAAACCTACTAAAAATACTTTTGCAGCCAAGATTTGAACTTCCCACCATAAGCACGACCCCCTAGAAACTGCAAAATGTCCTAACTTTTGGATGCTATTTATTAAAGTAATGTGTCATAAATAACAGAAGAAAAAACGTTTTTTTTTTTTTTGAAAAAATTTTTGCACTTGAAAAATAATTTGTACGTGTCACACACGTAACATGTACAAATCATTATTTTTTTTCAAGAAAACTTTATAGAAAGTTGATACTTCATGTTGTGATACATCATTTCCAAATTTTTGAATGTATCACAATCAAAAGCATAAATTCAAAATTCTGGGAATAAAGTACAAATATATATAATGCCTCATTTGTGCAAATGTTTGAGTAATACAAGGATACAACTGGTTACGCAAAAATAACATACTCAAGGCAAGAACTCAGAAATTGACCGCAGCATTCTTACTAAACTTACCACACGCTTGCTGCATCTAGTAACTTTCTCTGGAAGTGACTGGACTGCAGACTGGCAATACAGCAAATATACTGGAAGAAATCCTCATTTCAGAAGCCAATATACTTGCTTCAGAAGTGCACAAAATGAAGTTCAAACTGCATATTTAGGGTAGCACTAATCTAAACACTTAAAACTGACAGAAAACCTAGTTTCAATCTTTTGATTCAGCAACCAAAATAAAACTAAAACCAATTCTTAACATGTTGACTATCAAACTATGAGATAATTCTTAGTACGTCATTTTAGCCCCCAGAATCGACTTTGAGTTAGCTGGTAGGACTGCCGTTTTCTTACAGATTTAAATGTGTAGTACTGTCTAATCTTTTATCGTAAAACCTTCCTCGCATTTGCGCATGCCTAAGGTCTCTTTGGATTTCCTCAAAATAGGGGAGAAATGCGAAGTAACATTCAACAGGAAGCAAGAAGCGAAAGCGCAGTTAAGTGCGTCTCCTTATCCTATCACCCCTTTTTCAAATGGAAGCGATCGTGACTGCCAGGCGCGCAATACGCAGACAGACAGTACACAGACATTAATATACATTTGGCTTCTGAGGAGGTACGAGTAAATCAAATCTGGCAAAATGCTTTAGCTCAGCTCATATGCTACGATTTTTTTGCAGCTTGGTAGTCAACGTGTTAAACTCTGAGCACCAAAGTATTTTTTATTTTTTATGTTTTGCCCAGTGTTATCTTTACCCTGTGCTTTCAGCTTCATTCACATTACTGTAAATTAAAAAATTTAACTCACTTGCTTCGTAGATATGAAAAACATATTTTAAAGAACATTAAAGACTGGGGAAAATTTTTAGAAGGTAGAATATATTAAAATATCAACTGAATTTGTTAACATTGTGAAACTAAAAATCAATAGTATAACAAGTACTACAATTTCTTATAAAAAGCATTTAACACATTGATCATAACGTCAGCCATCGGTGGCTTATACTAGATTTTTTCCTTAGGCTGTGTCAACCATCGCTGGCTGACAGAGTGTAAGATGATATAGAACCATAAAATTTATTGTTTTATGGACTTACAAAAAGAAATAAAATTTATTCAATTTTGATTAATTACAGGATTAATGGATTTCATTTAAACACTGCAAACATAAAAAAGGTTCTCCTTTAGAGATCAGCGCTTCTAAAATGCGCACATGGCCTGACAGGGACTTCCTTAAAAAACAGCATGGCCTTCAAGGTGTTAATATTGCTCCTCCATCTAAAAACTTAAAACTAATGCAGAAAGTGTCACATTTTTTTAACTTAGATTTCTCTCTAGGATGTCGTAAAACATTTTATATCAATCACTTAGATTAACAAGACAAAAGAGATGATTTTAAAATATTTGCTCAGTTAGTTTTTATCATTTAAAAAAGAATGCATAAAAATTGTATCTAAATATTAAATGCCTATGAAATGACACAATAGTTACCCGAATCACTTTATTTCTCAAGAACTATGCGATACAACTATAAAAGTGCATGTTAATTTTTATAACTGACAACTGAGAGTGCATTTGTTTATGTCTACTTTATACAATTGAAATTTATAAAAGATTCTTAAGCTAAAAAAGGCAAGATCAATGCTTAAAATTTTGTCTTTTTCATTTCCAAAAGACTTTTTATTAAACTATTATGACATGACAGTAGACTCTTGATTGTTGGCAATGAATAGAAAAATCCACAATAACAAAAATCCTGATTGTGTATTTGTACATACAAAACTGGAACAGCAGATACAATACTTAAATGGCTAGCAGTTACAAATAGGATTTATGATTTTCTGATTAAGTTATGTGCAATTAGAAACTATAATGACATAAGCAATCAAGAGAAGCTTAGATGTATATTAGACCAAAACTGACATGCACTCTATTTATTTCAGTGAGTGTTGGTTCAGTTTTCACTGTTTCACAACAGCACAGTATTAGGTTCAGCTAACCAAAATGCCATGTTCATCTATATTTTAAGTTTTATTTAAGCAATCACAAAATGCTTTACTGTTTACATTTTCAGATCCTTTACAGTCTTTGTATTACACTGAAGACTGAACTATTTCGTCAGCAGTTTCCAAAATGAATTGATTCATCACTTTCTTGCTATACTTGATACTATGATTTTTTTTTTTTGAGCTTCCAATGTATGTGTTACCCCAAGAAGAAAGTTTGTGGTATCCAACATTGTAAAACTCTGCATTGTTACAAAGTGACAAAATTTAAAAATAGATTTTTTTTTCCATGAAGATTTCATACATAATTTAATCTTTGGTTAATCCAGTCTTGTATAATCGAGAGTCTACTGTACAGTTACCCAAAATAGACATAACATTTCATAACAAATAATGAATAGTACACATTGTACATTATCACAGAGGTAACCATATTCAATTCCATGCAGACTCTTAACTATTTACGGGCAGTTAAGTCTCTCCTAAATATTGTTAAAACCAAGTAATGCATGAAACTCCATACGAAAACAATGGAAGTAAAAATTTAAAAAAAAAAAATCTAACCAAAATATAGATTCAAAATTTATTCGCACCATTATAAAACAATACATTTCTTAAATAATTCATTACAAAAGACTTCCAGAGCATTTCCTTCCTGGAATACATGAAATAAACATTGACAAAGCTAAAAACTAACAAATTCTATATATTTTAAAATCTAATGGCACAAATTTCATAAGCAAAATGAAAAATGCATTTAATTTCTTGAACAATGTTTAATAATTCATACATTAAATTAAAAAAAACAGCAGAAAGTATATAAGACACATTCAACACTCAAGTTCTGAAAAGTATATAGATGTAAAACTTTTGTGGAATTAAAATTCTTAAAGTATTTAAACTAGTCATTTGAACATTTACAAAACATCAATTTACACTGATTTTTATTGCACATAAATTATATAAGCCACAAATTGATTAAAATAAGATTTAAAAAATAATAATCACCAAGTAGTCATGGTGAGTATCCGAAACAAAGTTAAAAAAAACAGCATGGGATTGGATTCAAATATGCAGCTCAGATCTCTACATTTCTCATTTCTTTTTGAATACTAAAAATTAATTTGTCACTTAGTTAGTGGGAATCTAAATGATACAATTTCTCAAAAAACACAACTGATTTTCATTTTAATATCAGAACGAAAAATTTTATATTTTCAGCAAAGTTTTTTTTTTTTTTTTTTTTTTTTTTTAACAATGCAAATTAAATATAAAAACATGATTTATTGAGAAAGTAAATAGTGAAGCAAATGCAACTTTAAAACACTGTTTAATTATTATCTTAGTTTAACTAATAGCTGTGTATGCATAATGATTTGAAAGTTGGAGACTGCTAAGAAGCAGACATGAAATGAAGAATAAGATAACATATGGGCAATCACTTTCTCTACACTTAGGTAAAGGTCATAATTTCAAGGGTTATACCCGAGACAAGATAATTAAGATAATATTGAATACCTGACTTTTTAAACTTGTCACCTTGCATTAAACAAACCAAGCTCATTATGACTTTTGAAAAAGAATCAAGTGACTTCTGTATGACATAATGCTATTCCACATTCAATCTAATGACTGTGAAAGGAAAACTCTCAGCACAAAGACTTGAATAATGAGTAATGAGAGAAAAAAGAAAAAATGATGACCTTCATTTAAAAAAAAAGACATTTCTAACACATGGCAATATGGCACCCTTTCAGTCACATGAAGAACGTATGAAGGTTACATTCTGAGTTCCCACAATAAATTTGTCTTCCTGTACCTGGCTTTTGGCTGCTTGCCTTTTTTCTTTGGTCCGAAATGTTGTGTTTGCTTGATAGCCAACATCCAACCTTAGCTGTTTGGTGTGCTGGTAGGTTACTGACCATTAGAAAAATAACTTTTACCATAATATTAATTTATGAGTCTACATTCGAGAGTAGTGACAAACATACTTCTGAATCTCCAAAGGTGAATCCCCTTAGGCAATGACATGAAATAGATTCTGGGGAGAGATTGTGTAAGGTAGTCATGACCTATCACAAGTCAGAATAGTAACACACCAGTACCTCTAGAGAAGAGGCAATCTATGGAACTAGCTTTTAAGCAGCAAGAAGGAAGCATTTCTTTGACCTTAAAACTCAAGACTGCATGTGTTTGAGAAAATGTTAATTATTATCTTAGTTTAACTAATAGCTGTGTATGCATAATGATTTGAAAGTTGGAGACTGCTAAGAAGCAGACATGAAATGAAGAATAAGATAACATATGGGCAATCACTTTCTCTACACTTAGGTAAAGGTCATAATTTCAAGGGTTATACCCGAGACAAGATAATTAAGATAATATTGAATACCTGACTTTTTAAACTTGTCACCTTGCATTAAACAAACCAAGCTCATTATGACTTTTGAAAAAGAATCAAGTGACTTCTGTATGACATAATGCTATTCCACATTCAATCTAATGACTGTGAAAGGAAAACTCTCAGCACAAAGACTTGAATAATGAGTAATGAGAGAAAAAAGAAAAAATGATGACCTTCATTTTAAAAAAAAAGACATTTCTAACACATGGCAATATGGCACCCTTTCAGTCTTATCCACATAAAGAAATTATGAAGGTTTTTCCTGAGTTCCCATTATAAATTTGTCTTCCTGTACCTGGCTTTTGGCTGCTTGCCTTTTTTCTTTGGTCCGAAATGTTGTGTTTGCTTGATAGCCAACATCCAACCTTAGCTGTTTGGTGTGCTGGTAGGTTACTGACCATTAGAAAAATAACTTTTACCATAATATTAATTTATGAGTCTACATTCGAGAGTAGTGACAAACATACTTCTGAATCTCCAAAGGTGAATCCCCTTAGGCAATGACATGACATAGATTCTGGGGAGAGATTGTGTAAGGTAGTCATGACCTATCACAAGTCAGAATAGTAACACACCAGTACCTCTAGAGAAGAGGCAATCTATGGAACTAGCTTTTAAGCAGCAAGAAGGAAGCATTTCTTTGACCTTAAAACTCAAGACTGCATGTGTTTGAGAAAATGTTTCAAAATATTGTGCAATGGGGAAATTTCGTTGAAATCAAAACAAACAAAATTGAACGATTTAATGACAAGTAACTCTGACAACAATTATTACTGTCTCTTATGATATAATTTTTATTAATGCACAGTAGCTCTGAAATGTTGGGCTATTTATCATCATTAATTATTATTGAAAATTGAAAGTAATGAGAACAACTCATTAAAAAATATCATTTAAAAAATGTAGTTCTCAAATAATTGAAGTTGTGTTACATGATTCAAATAACAATTCCCTTTAAACTAAATAAATATAATTATGCTAAAATTAATGCATTATACATTTGTATACAATAAATATGTACGGAAGATGGGATGTCACGTTTCATTTGAGTTTAATATAGCAACACTGAGTGTTTGTCGAATGGAATAAATTGCTTTACTTAAACAGATAAGAAAAGAAAAAGAACAAGGGGAAAAATAACCCAAAAGTTTATTGTACAATGAAGAAAGGCTGATGTTTTGAGCTTCCAAACATGATTTTCTTAAAAACCGGAAAGATTAACATTTCCCCTTTCTTCAAAGTGTTCTTCATATGTAAATCATCCATTTTATTAAATTTATTTATCTGATATTCTTATTCCATTTATAAAACATAATGCATAATTTATACTTCACAATACATATCAAAGACATTGAATTAAACCTGTCATAAGTATATTCATTTAAATTATCAAAATTAATAAAAATTATACATTATGCTTATTAGTATTTCAACTGCTTTAAATTATAACCCTAAACTTTTATTTTGTATTAAACTACTTATTCATTTTATGTTCCACATTCACTGCATCCTTTTAATTAAATTTAAAGAAAAGAAAATTCTTTTAATAGCTTTGTTGATACAGCAAAAAATGTTAAATGACTAAAAAAATGGAAGTACTGACTGGGTCGTTGAAAACAAAAGCAAATTCTAATAGTACTGTCTAATCTTTTATCGTAAAAACCTTCCTCGCATCTGCATGCCTGAGGTCTCTTTGGATTTCCTCAAAATAGGGGAGAAATGCAAAGTAACATTCAACAGGAAGTAAGAAGCGAAATCACCGGCAAGTGCGTCTCCTTATCCTATCACCCCTTTTTCAAATGGAAGCGCTCGTGACTGCCAGGCGGGCAAAACGCAGCTAGACAGTAGGTCATGTAAAATCCATATAAGGGGCTGTGCCTATATGATTTCACTCTTTTCAACAAATATGATGCCCCCCCCCTCTCTCTCTTGTCATGATGTGTCACACTGCATCTGACCCCCTCCACTTGTAACATTCCATTGTTTTTTATAAGCAAATTGGTATAAAATAATGTGTGACATCACATTTCTTGTTAAAACCTCCAGTTCTTCTAAAACTAGCAATTTCACAACCCCTTCCCACCAAGACGCAGTATAGCCTTCAAGGGCTCTTGCGCCAATAACCCTAATTCAACCAACCTCTCCACTTCAAAGCATGATATCATTTTAAGATGGCACCTTCCTGTATTTTCCAGACATCAAATACAGCTTATACATGTTTTACGTTAAATTCTTAGGACTGCAGCCTACAAGCTGAGGTAACGTATACAATACAAAAGTAGAAATTAATGAAGTCTCTTGATTAATTTTCTAACACTATATCTGTGAAGAAAAAATGAAATATACTGCATACCTGTATCCAAAGCCAAATGCAATTGAATGTTAAAAGTAAGAGTTAAAAAATAATAACATGAAAATGGGAAAAGCCAGACGTACAAAAACACAGTGCTAATTAGGGAAAAATTGTATGAAAATGAGTATAGAAATAAATGCATACAAATAGATATGTTCTAAAGCACCACATCTTAAGTAATATCTAAAATTAAAATAGAAAAAATTGTACTGATTAGGAAATTCATATTAAAATACAAGAGTATTCAAAACTTCTATGGAATTTGAGGAAAATAAATAAATAAAAATACATAAGACCTATCTAAATTCCTGAGCATGTTGTATTTTTTAAAGAGCTCACATAACAGCAAGCAATCCATTAATGATGACTTAACTATAAATGTAATGAAATGGATAGTGCAGAAACTAACTTTTGGATTTACAATAACACTTAACCTGCATTTACCAAATGAAATGCTATAAATTAAAATAAAATTGTACATGTGATCTATAATTTTCAATTACAAATATTCAGCTATATTTTTCAACTCACAATGCTTACCAAATAACATTTGAATATAAATTTTCATAATGGGATTGGTTCACACTAACAAAATATAATTAAAAATTTTCATTGCAAAAATGACATTGGAAATTCAAAGAATTGGTTAGTGCAATATGCTTTTACAACAAAACTGTAGGTTAAAACACTACAACAAAGTATTACAGCCTAAGCTGGACAATTAAATGAAAATAATGAGTTTTGCACATCATATCATTTCTTCCAACTTAAAACGAACAGCAATACATACATTAAAACAAGATATATGCTCACAAATTGAAGTTTCTGCAATATCCAGATTTGTCCTCACTGGTCGTATCACATTAGGGTATTTTTTAAAATATTAATAGTTTTGCTACCTTTTAAAGATGTGGATATTTAGGGGTAGGATTAGCA
Organism: Uloborus plumipes; assembly: GCA_038373865.1. Taxonomy (NCBI): domain Eukaryota; kingdom Metazoa; phylum Arthropoda; class Arachnida; order Araneae; family Uloboridae; genus Uloborus; species Uloborus plumipes. The sequence continues at coordinate 137,583 of JAXGGA010000630.1, forward strand.
GTTAGTATTTAAAAAATACTTTGGCTGAAAGTAGAAAAAATATTTTCAATTTTCATTGCCTTTAATGGGTTAAAAGTTTTACATGTCATATATATATATATATATAGTGTATATCGTAATTTCCAAATACTTTTCAGGAACAATAGTTTCACACATTATTCATGCCTGGCACTTGGTTCCAATAGGAACTACTGCATTCAAATATTCATCAATTGACTAGTGGCAAGCACCTTTTTCATAATTAACTTTGTACACATATTTATACAATTTTAATGAAGAGTGAACTTTATACAATATTCATTCACATTCTTTTTATAAATTCACTCTGCATTTACTTTTAATGGCAACACCAGCATCATCTTTTAAAACATGCAACTTTGAGTGTTCATCAAGATTAAAACCTAATAAGGCAAAAAAAGAAAGAAAGAAATGAACATACAGAATACATTTCAAAACATCATTTTTGCTTTTCATTTTTTGATTGGAGTATACATATGACTATAGTTTCAGATGGTTGCTTCCATGTGCATTACTTTTCATTTTTGGTTTCATAGGCAGGCATGGTTTAATATATCACAAATCCCATCACAAGACAAAGGCTGCACAAATAGCCACCTAATCAAGCACACCACACACTGGAAGGTAAGAAAATCTTTCCCATACAAATGTGATAAAATAATAATCAAAAATTCTGCTGTCTCTTCTTTTTTGCATCCATAGCATCTAAAATTGGTTGTCTTTTGGCTTGGTAACGTCGCCTGAGCTCTTCAATTTCTTTTTCCATTTCAGAGTCCAAGCTAGCCATACGTTGACTAAGTTCATCATAGCTCAAGAATTTAAGCTGAAATTCAAAATGTGACATTGTATCAACAAACGAATAAATTATTAATCAGAAAGTTTTTCAGTCTTCAGAATAATTATTCTAGTGTACAACAAATCGAATATTTTAAAAAGCAAACAAAATATCTCATTTAAAAAAAGGGTCTCAGGGTAACTAGTGACAAAAAAATGAAAAAAGCTGAAATTGTATGCGAATAAATATCCCCCCCCCCTCCCCATAAGAAACTAAATAAGAAATGAGTAAAATACATTCTAAAATTGCACTTTTACCGTAAGTATTTTAACCTAGCACATGATTTCAATATAAATTTTAATGGACGTAATTTTTATTCACTTAACAAAAAGCATAGCTACAAAAGAAATAATACCGTAAACTCGTCAATTTTTGCATATGACTGAAATGTTAGAACATGGCATGACATATTCAGCTAACAGCATGTTCTGTGTTCCCAAACAAATACAATTTTAGTTGTATGTTGTAGAAATAATGAAAATTTTAAATTATAGTACTAAAGGCAAATATTAAAATCAATTTGAGCATTTAAATCTTGAATTTAGCTTTTTTTTTGCATTTTAATGTGTCAGCTAATAGGCACAATCTGACGAAGATTTTGCTCTCCTGCAGACTGGATACAGACTTTGTGAGATTGAATGATTACTGTCATGAGTTGCAGTAAATTTTTTTTTTTTTTTTTTGGGGGGGGGGTTCTTCTGAAGGTATTTGATCTTAAAAAAACATACTTGAAATCAACATTTGTATTGATTTAAAAATAAAGCGGCAAGAGAAAAATGAAAACTTCACGTGATAAGTTGTTAGTATATTTCAAAAATAATAGTAATATAAAGTAGGACAAAATGCAAAAACTTTCAACGCACTGAAAATATTTTTTAGCTGTAGAATTTGTTTGTCTGAATAATTGAGAGCTGACGATCACCAGTATTCAGATCATTTGAGCTTTTTGGAATGCAGACTAAGGAATTCAATACAGTATATATTTTCTGTTCTAAAGGACAGCATATATACACATAAAATTTCTTAAAAGATATTTTTAAAAAATGAATTACTTACAAAGTCAAAATCACCATCCGTAAAGGAACGTTGAAATTTGGCTGGTTCATGCAAAGCAGCAGATGGACCAATGCTGCTTATCTGATTGAGTTGTTTCTGAAGGTGATTTGAAAATTTTCTTTCAGGAGTTTGAACCAATTTAGTTTGAGAGTTCGTTTTCACAGCATTTTGTAGAAAATGGTTTGGATGTGGGGTTGCAGTGTGAGGAACTGATGTTGAACCGTTATTTGTACAAAGCTCATTTCTTTGTTGTTGCTCTTTTTCTTTTTTATCAAAATGATCCAAGAAATACGGACGGTAGTTTTCTTTCTTTTCTCCAGGTGCAGTGTCATGCCCTGTAATTCATTTGAATATATCAACTTTATAGGAAACTGATACATTACACAAAAAATAATTTCATAATATATTTTTACTTTTCATTGTTGAGTCATCATCTTCACCATCACTGTTAATGACGAGAGTACCAAGATCAGATTCAATATCACTGTTAGCTACAAGGGTATTGGTATCACTGTGAGCAATCATAGTATTATTCTCATCAGAGTCATCATTCCCTGGAACTAATGTCCCAGAATCTCCCACAAATTCTACCATTGTTCGAGAATCAACTTCATCATCATCCTATAGATATCAAACACATTTCAAAACAAAAGTAACAAATTCTTGACTAAGGATTAGTATGATTTTGTATTTAAGAAAAATACACATATTTCTTAAATATGAGGTAATTGCACTTACAAAGTCGATATTATTCGTTCTGTCTCTACGAAAAGTTTCACTTTCTTGAATTTCTCTAGCTTCTGCAATCATCTGCTGCAAGATTGTTACAGGTTTGGCATTTCTGATGTATTCATGCTGAAACAAAAGACAAAGAAATTTTAGATGAGTTCAGAAAATTTTTTGAAAAGTAACATTACAAAAAAAAAAAAAAAGAACAGAAGTATACATGTTTTATCTATTAGTAGCTGAAACAATGTCTTAAGGTTGGAGAATGCTAATATTTTGTTCGACATAGACTCGAATGATTCTTTGGCAACACACAGAACCTAATTATACCTATTTAATTACCCTACTGCCTTCTTGAAGCACCTTGTAGCCTACGGTCATTTTATGTTCTTCAGGTCAAAATTCACAATATTGAATTAAAGATATATTTCTTAAAAAACAATTCTTTTTTAAACTTTGTAGGTTGCTTCCATGCTAATACAAACTTATAACTTCAGAAAAGGTCCCTTATTCAGGGTGGCTAGCAACCTAAGCAAATTAATTTTCCAGCCTTTCAACGGGATTAGTAGTTTTTTTTTTCCAAGTTTTAAAGTCTTTTCCCTAACTTTGGCAGACATAAATTTAACATTAGTTCTTTTTATTAACAACTTGTAGTCTATTTTTTGAAAAAAGTTTTTCCCACACTGAAATTCAAAGTGACTATAAAATTAAACTGGTTACTGGTTTTAAGCCATACAAGTACTTTAGATTCAAACTTAGAGACCCCAATTTAAGTCTACAAAAATTATATAGCAATTTAAACATGTGCAGCGGAAATTTTTAATGTAGGACCAAGTCCAAGGTAGGAATACAAAAGATTAATATACTTTCTAATATGATTTGAATTTTTGAAATATGTCAGTCGTATTATAAGTTTAAATAAGAAAAGTGACTTAGAAGACAAGTCATTCATGGACATTGTCAAGCCTCACATTTTACTACAAACAAAAACTTACAAAGACAAGTTCCAAGATTTCACAATTTTAATGAGATTTAATTTAATGCACAAAAATGTTGCTCCAAGTTCAATGTCTCCAATTGTACACCTAACATTTTTATAAATTAAAGAAAAGAAAAATAATTTCATAACTAACAATAGTTTTTTAAAACTATTGTCAGTTATGCTTTTTTTTTCTTTTTTAATTTCTTTGAATTTAGCAAAAGGTAATTAAAATTTCTGTTTAAATTCAAACAGAGTGACGCAAGCCAAAATTTAGTATGAGCTCCTTGTTAACTTAATTTTCACTAAATGTTGTAGTTTGCTGTAAACTTGAAACATTTGACCTTAATCATAATCTAGAGGGTGGTAAAATATTCACAGCTCAACACTTCAACCTTTCCCCAGAAAAAGGTTTTAAGGATAAATATTCAGTCACAGGTTACTAAAAATATATATTGGTTTTTGATGTAGGCAATCACTCAGATAAGATTTTAAACTTACATAAGTTTCCAAAAACATAATACAACATTAATAAAATTGTACGTAGGTTTAATTTATTCAGATTAACACACACAGTACAGATGTACTCACAAATTAGTTATTGACCGATGCAGTCTAATTTTTCAAAAATATTAAGAGTTTTGAAAATATTTTTTGCATAATTTGATGACACAATGACAACTAAAAGTTTTAGAACAATTTACAATTAAAACTACTTTTGTAAATTGCAAGAAACCCTGTAATTTATAAGTACAATTTTTAAACACATTGCATTTTTTGCCGCTATTTTTCAAATCAAAATGAGATATAACATACACATTTCAACCTTTCAAATCTATACCTGTAGCAACTCTGATGCAGTAGCTCGCTCATCAGGATTTTTAACTAGGCATCTTGAAACAAAATCAATAAACTCAGATGACCATCTATCAGGATCTCTGAATGATGGTGGAGGTTTGGTAGGAATCATGAATATTGCCTATGGAGGTAAAATATTAAAAGTTTTGGTTATATATTTTATGAACCATAAATTTTGCTCTTAACCATCTCATACTTTTATTAAGAGTTTAAAAATAAGCTTTTAATGAAGATAAACAGATAATTTATTTACTAAACTTTTGATATAGCTTAGTGAGCATCAAAATAGGATAAAATCCAATTTCCATATGAAAGCAAAATCATTGCATAAGTATCCAAGATCTTGCATCAGGGATGTAATTTGGGGATCAAGGAAGGCCCTTAATCTGCTGCCATTGAAGTCCCTTATCACTAACAGTGTTGACTTATTTTAACAACACAGCACTTCTACTCATACCTCAAGCTATACAAGGAATGGTTTCAGCTCACTGAAATGCTTTTTTTTTCCTTTCTTTTTTTTTTTTTTTCTTGAGCTGGTTTGCTGAAAGCCTCAATCTCAATTTAAATGAGAGCTTCTGGATACTAAGTGATATTTAGAAAAATAAAAAATCTCACAAGCATAAGGCTAAACTAAATAAAGTCACAAATTTTTGTCAGAATGTTCCAAAAGATGTTTTGAAGAAGTTGTTAAGAGTCTATGACTTGAAGATTAAGGAAGATCATCAAGAAGCAATTTCACTGACTATTAACTTAATTTATGTCATCAGGCTAGTGTGGCCTTATAATTTAGTCCAACATCTTTGTATTCAAAGCAAAACATGTTGTTAAAGTATTAATAATTAGTTGTTTAATGTATTTTTCTATAACATATATTAAATATGATTCTTGTTTTCAGATGTTTTCATTCTACTGCTGCCTGCACTGTTCTATTTCAATATTCCGTTTGCTTCCTTTCTTACCCTACATTTTTGTGCAGTACTGTATGTGGGTATATAAAGTTGCAAAATTGAACTAAAATAAGTGACTTTGCATCAATCATCAGTTTTTGCAAAAGAAAATCAACAAACAAATAAAATTAATAAACAAATAAAATAAAGCTCATTTTCAAATCAAAACATATTAAACAATAATAAAATGCTTGTTAAGCAAAAACATAGTCATTTTTAAAACAAATTTTAAAATGTATATTATAGGGACTCGAAGTGTCCGACAAATTCCGCATACCAGGTTGACTGGGAGACTAAAAGAAAATAACTTGGTAACCAGTTATTTCAGAACAATACCCTTTCCGAAACCATGTTGCACTGAATTAAACTCTTGGGAGACTAGGGGGTGCGAGACAGACCCAAATATATACTTAAACAATAAAAAGAATAACTAACTTATATCTTATAAACTTATTCTGCATAGTTTCTTGTTTCAGGCATAGTAAAAGTAATTTTAATCAAAGCATATTTTCTCGATGATTATAAATAATCGGGAATGTGGCTGAATGGTGATGGGTGCAAATTTAGCCATGCTTCCAAGACGGAAAATATTTGAGACCCCCCCCCCCCCCCGACATGAGTGCTCAAGGGGGGAAAAATGATTTTACTGTGTCAAAACTGGGGGTTTAGTACTCATTTTATTTTTAGTAGTAAGATCATAGTTTTAAGTATATTCAAGCAAAAATGGGGGGGTGGGGGATTTTCGAAATTTGTGTTCTAAAAACCTCATTTTAGACCATCTTTGGTGATATCAGAATAAGGTGCAGCTTATCTAAAGATCAGGTGAATGTAGGTATTCTTCCTGCGCAGTTTTTGAAAATTGAAATTTTAGACGATCTCAGATAATGTTAGGAAAGGAAGGTTCTGAAGTAGTAACCTCAGAAGTTTTTCTAGATCACAGATGTACTAACAAAATTATAGTACATATTTGATAACGCCAGGGGAATGGAGTGTTCAGGGATTTTCCCACTCCTTAAAATTGCAGTTTTAAAAATAGTTTTAGACTTTTTAGTGCTGTTATGAGAGAGTTCAGATTCGAAGGCACTCGCCCAATTTTTTTTTCGAAAATGATGTCTTAAAAAGCGATTGCAGGATATATCTGGTAAGGTTAGGGAAAGGAATGAGGCTCAGAAACATATCCTCAGGGATTGAAAAAAAGTCCAAAATCAAAATATATTTGTTTTTCGATAATATTAGAGTGAGGGTTTTATTTAATTATTTTTTTTAAGAATCAGATTCTTGAAATTTGCTCAAATTTAATTGAAAAAGCACAAAATTAAGAATGATAAAAAAGAATGAATGCTAAGGGTTGATTTGAATATTATATACGCAAATATGACATTTAACTAACTATAATCACCAAAATTTTGGTTCAAAAATGATGAAAAAAAAGTTAATAGTTTTGGTAACTCACACTAATGCATAATTTTGCTGCCTAAATTCTTAAATTTTGATTGCCATCTGAAATATCTATGATAAATTTTTAGGGGGGGGGGGGATATTTATGATCCAGCTAAACTCAACTCGGATGCAGCTGCATTGAAATTCCAGGGGTGCAAGTGACCAAATGTTGTTTGAGAGCATCTTCGGGAGCAGGGAAAATACCCTTTGGGAGAGGTAGAATTGTGTTTAGGAGCAGGCTCAAATAAGATACTATGTGACCGTGATTAACACAACATTTACACTAATTTAAATCTGTACCTTAATGCAAGAACAACCAATGTCCAAAATTTGATGTTTTTAGTTTTTTCTCGTAATGGGGACAGAAAGGTATCCTCTGTCATATACAACAACAACCAATGTTTTAAAACAAACCGCCTTAGCAGTGGAGCGAAACTAAGACACCAAATCTAACTCATTCCTATGGAGACTCAAATCTTTAAACCTGAATATCTCAATTCGATGAATTTTGACATTGGTTGTTTTTGCATCAAGGTACAGAAATATATTTGCATTTTAACCAAGCACTGATTATCTATTAGTAAATTTTGGTTATAGTTTAAAAATACTAGATGTGGTTTCAATAGGTGAACAGCAAAATGTTTCACTGTACTTAACTCAAATTTCAGAGACAAGGATATAGAAATTGGAACATTCATTTAAAGTCAAATTGAAACGATAAACTGATCCACTTTTTTACAATTACATTTATACTACCAATCCTTTTTCATGTTTTAGAAAATAATCCTATCCATGAATAACCTAGGAGAGCATTCGTGGTGGTCAAATATGAAATGCAAACGTTTGGTTTAAAGCTTCCACGACAATATGAAAAATTTAGACATTTTTTGGTTTTTTAGTTGCATATATCAATAACATTTGGATTTTCTTTTGTTAACAATGCGCTTTAACTTAAAATTGAGGAACTACTTTTGTGCTTGAAAAGTAAGCTAAACTTTTTTTATGTTTTATGGTACAAAATTAGATTTTGTGGGCTAAAAATTGAAAAACCTTAATTTAAAAGCTTAACTTAGTTTATTTTTGTTCTACTGTTCTTTCTCTTTCTCATAACTTCTCTGCATCTTCTAACATCCATTTTGCAACTCGATTTCAGACAAGACTGATCTTAACAGCTGACTTTAGTCGTTGGTTTGCTAAATTTAATAAAGAATCTGACTCTTGATTGGAATAAATTTCTTGTGTAACTATGGTATACTGCTTCACATTTAATTTGTTTGTCTCTTTGCTTTTAATGCCTTAAATCTGTGCTGGTAACAAAACTTAAAGACATTAGAACTTCTAAACAGTAGAATGAGATAATTATGTGCTGCCATAAAGTATCACTGAATTTTGTACAACAAATCAAAATTTTATCTTTCCTTTAATGACCTAATGGGAGCACAGCTGCTAGTAGCATGGAAAATTCCATTTTAAGCTTTTATAATTATAATTTTACAAATTCAACTTTTCAAAATACTGCCTTTCAGTACAAAGAAATAATTAAACATTATGTGCTTGATTGTTTTCCAAAAAATGAAGCAATGAATACTTATTAAAACAAATAAACTAATACTTATTAAAACAAAGCTTGCAAAAATTAACAGGTATATAAATAGAAAAAAAATAAATTATTTGTTATCAAAATATAAGCTTAAATAAGCTAATGGAAGATATCTATTGTCAAAATAACGGTTAATTGTCAAAAATATTAAAATGTTTGCAAGATGCATTTGGATTGAAATCTTCAACATAGGGAGCTTCGTCGGGGGCGACGTAAAAGCTAGATGTTGACATACTTCCAAAAATAAATTACTTTCTTCTCAAAATAAAACAAAGTTAAGCTGAGGTAACATATGTCAAAATAATTATGGATTGTGAAAAATATCAAAATTTTTGCAAGATGCAAAAGGATTGAAATTTCAGATAAGGAGAATATTTTTCGTGAAGCACGTGTTCAGAATATCGCCATAGCAACCTTCATAACGTACGGTAAACAAAAGCAGAAGTTATGCCACTTTTTCGCGATATTTGCTATAAAAAAACGGCCGTTTTGGCGCAGTCAGGCACAATTTCGATCAATAAGTGCGTTTGGGAGCAGGATGGCACAAGATTCTTTATTTGGCGCAGCACTTGCACCACTGAAATTCTCGAAGGGCCGTGGCAAAATGACGATCGTGCAAGTCTTCTGTTGTGGAATATGAAACATAAAATAAGTGAAAAATAATGGCAAGCACAAATTTAGAGATATTCATGAGGTAGAATCACACAGAAAACCAAAGTGGGAGATTGTGACTGAGGCGGATGCAACCTGATTTCGAAATGTGTAAAAAACTGAGACTGACGGGTAAAGGCGTGAAAAACAACCCAAATGTCAATGTTTACAGGTTTGGCATAAAGTCAAACCTGTAAACATTGACAAGTTTAAGGGTGTGTTAGAGAATTTATGTTTTGTTTATTTTTATGTCTGTGGAAAAAAAAATTGAAGGAATGAGATTTTTTTTTTCCCCCGTCCTGATATCAGTCTCGGTGATTTCGTCAAGACGGAAATCCGTCCTGAGACGGAAGGTCTTGCACCCATGGGTGCCAATTATGTAGCGCACCTCTAGATAATGGCAAATAAAAGAACTTTCAAAAGGAAAAATAATTATAGAGTGTCATCTCAATAAGGCTACAATAGTCGGTATTGATGATTACTGACATGATAGTTAGAACTTAAGGATAAATAAAAAACAGGGCAGTCAACCTCCCCCCCCCCCTTCTCTCCCTCAACCCTCTACCACCAGGAGGAAGGAGAGTTAAACTTTTCAAATGCTTAATTATAAAATTTAATTGAAATATGCAATATACACTCCAACTCTCATTCAAGAAAAAGAAATTAAGGACCTGTCACAGTTTTTCAAGGAGTTTTTTTTAGAAAATTTAAAAGCCCTAAATTTCTTTAAATAGATAAATTTAGGGCTACTATCCACTATAGATGGATAAATATCCATCTATAAAAAAACTATTTAATAAATAGAAATGCTACTAGCATATTGAAAAACATCTGTAAAATGCACAAAAGAGAATGAGTTTTTGAAGAATTACACTTCAGGTCAATTACAGGTATTCATTAAGATGAATTAGGGGGGGGGGGGAATGTCTCAATGTGATCAGCAACTTTTCGTGTCAAATTTGTCACCTACGGTTGGAAATCTAGTCATCAAATCAAAACTTTTGATCGCAAAATGTGACGAACTACTGACTATTTTTAACAATGCCCTAAAATAGCGACAATAATAGTGTATTATTTAAAAATTAAAGACTAGTGTAGTTCAATCAGTTTATTTTAAAAAATCAAAAGTTATTTAAAAATTCATTTGAAAATTGCACTATGCAAAAATGTGTTGAAATATTTTCTCCAATGCTTCAAGCCCTGATTTTCAAGGCTTTAATGGGGACAAGAGTTCAAAAGGGGCACTATTTGAAGCTGCAGATTGGGTTGATAACGATGCTGATTGTTGTTGTCAACTATTTAATTAATCAATCTACAAATTAAAAAAAGAAAGAACTAAACTAAAAATAAGCAGATTTAAGGTAGCATATATTAAAAAACCTTACAGCTTTTAAACTAATTAAAATTTTACAAGATGCAAATGTATTGACACTGTATGCAATTTTTGGTGAAGCAGAAGCTTTCAAAAATAAGATTTTTTAAACTAAGTTACTAATTGCAAAAATTCAGTTATTTAGAATATTGAATAAGTCAGTTCCTTCAATGCACTGCATTTGACACCAGTTTAAGAAAACAGAAAAGTTGCCAAAAATAATCAGGTTTTTCTTCGGCAGGTCAGGCAAAAAATGTTGACCAATTTTTTAATGCACTTTTTAAAAAATAAATCACAAAATTCAATTAAAGATACATTTTAATGTTTTCCAAAGTTTTCAAGCACTTGAAAATGAAATCTTTTATTTCAAGCAGTTTTCAAGCATTTTAAAAGTGAATGAAATATTACTTTCCACAAAATTTTGCTTTTGATTAAAAAGAATCAAATTAAGTAACAAAAAGAACTAAGTCAATAATAATATCACTATAAAAGAAAATATTACTCTCATGGGATGTATATCGCCATAAGGAGGTTTCCCTTCTGCCATTTCTAATGCAGTTATTCCAAGGCTCCAAATGTCAGCAACACAATCATAGCCTATTTCTTGAATAACTTCGGGTGCCATCCAAAAAGGGGTACCGATGACAGTATTCCGTTTTGCCATGGTATCCTAAAAACATACAATTTTGTTTTTTTTTTCCCCTCAAAATGCAAGGTAAAAAAATAACGAGCAATAATGCTATACATACAGTTAACTGTCCTGCAACACCAAAATCTGCTAGCTTGGCATGACCTTCAGTATTTAATAAAATGTTTCCTGCTTTGATATCTCTATGAATTTTTCGTCTGTAGTGCAAATATTCTAGACCTTTCAAGGTATCACAAAGAATTGTTGCAATTTCTTCTTCCATAAGCTGAAAGAAATTTTTTTTTGGAAAAAGTGATTTCTTCGAAAAATTTAGCTTGTAGGGCGACATATCTGTACCTCTAGCCAAACTAATGTAAATCTATTTTCATTACTTTTCAGGAGAACCCAAAAATATGTTTGATGCATACAAAGGATGGGATTTGCGCTCTTTTAACAATGTTAAATAATTACAAAAAAATTTCTTTCATAGCATAATGTTTCCATAGTGTTGATGCTGAATTAGATTTTACATACATTGCAGTAATGATGTGAAAATTGCCATTTTTGGACTTACACTAGTCCGGCTCTAAGGTACAGATGTCTCAATAAAAGCTTTGCGATGAAACAAGAATACAGTAAACTACTGAATATCCGGGGTTGGATTATCCAGTTTAGATTATCTGCTGGTCTATCCCACGTTTTTTTTTTTTTCTGTGATAATTTCTAGAGTGCAGAGAACTGCACCAGCAATGTTGGTCATTTTTAGCTTTTAAAGATATGATATATTATCATTTTTAGCAATAATATAAATGTATGTGATGAGTTATTGATTTTTTTAAACTATTGAATACACTAGTATCATTTTTCACATATTTTCCAGATTATCAGTGGTATTTGCTTATCCGAGGTTACCCTGCTACAATATTATGCGCATAATCGGGAGTTGACTGTATTGACACTTGTGGGTTTCTTGGAGTCATATATGACCCCAATGCAGTTTCTGTTGAATAAATCTTGGTTATCAGCCATTTGTTTTTAATGGCATTTTGTGACTTTTATCCTTTTTATTTTTCCCGAATTTTTACTTTTTGCACACAAGACCCTAGGGGTAACTGCCTCAGAAGGCCAAAAAAAGAGGACGTTGCAACTTTTGTCCAAGAGAACTGGATAGAAAATGTAGCGAAAAATGTCACAAGCGTTTGAAATTCATTAGCAAAAATCATTTGTTTCAGGGCTGTAACAGTTGTAAATAAATCTACACTTATTGTAAGCTTTGCTCTAAAATTGTTATTTTTAATGCATAAACTAAATTTTACTTTGCTTGCACCTTTTTATTAATTTTTTTTTTCATTAAAAAGTGCGCGAACTAAAAAAATGCATGTAACATTTAATAATCATAATAGATTAATTAAATGAACCATTGGGGTTCTTTTTGACCCCAAGGGTCTTGAGAGTAACGAACTAGGAGGGACCCACGAAGGTTAAACTGAATGGTGAAGGTAGTTGAGCAAAGCAGCTTGAGTTTAAAATTAGGGGGTTAAAAAAAAATGTATTTTTATTTATTTTTTTTTATTTTTTTATTTTTTTTTTTCAATTTTACTCAATCATTTATGGTGTTTGTTATGTCTTTCACTTAGTAAAATTACATGCTAGAGTACTGAGGGGAATAAATTTTTATCAAGTGCTAAAAGGATTTTCTTCTGATTTGTTTTCTTTTCAATAGGAAAAATTAATTACCCATAATGTTAATTTTATGCTACTTTTCTCAATTTTTTTTTCATTAAAATTAACATATAAATACATACTGTCTTTTTCCTTAGTCGCATTATGTCAGATACAGAACCACCACCACAATATTCCATGACAATCTAAAACAAAATATTTATATTAGCATGTTATTCAAAAATAGAAACTGGTGACAAACATATCAGAAATAAAATCTGAAGATATAATATTGTGACTTAATTTATGTACCTAAAACTATAGTATCAGTGCTATAAAGTTTTACAATGTACAAATAAACAATCAGATATGCATTTGAAATAAATCTAAAACAAATAGATAAACAGGTGATTTACATAAGAAAAAAACTGTTTCACAAGACCCAAATTTAAACACCTTTTGGTTTTTAAATTTTATTCTACATTGCACAATTTCTTTGCTGTTTCTTTTTTTTTTTTTTTTTAGAAAGGTTGTCATTTTTATAGTATTTTATTTTATCTTAGTGATTTCATACGAATTACATTTCGTGTTCACTTTTTTTTTCTGCGAGGGAAGGAACTGAATTTTCTGTTTGGGATAGATATTTTGCTATGTTTTTTAACTATGTACATATTTTTTTTTATATATATATATATCAGGATGGGGTCTTTTATTTATTTGGCGAATTATTTTAAATTGTAAAGGAACTGTTACTGTGCTTTAAAAGGATATGTGAGCAGTTCCGTTAAAGAAAATGATTAATTTAAATCAAGATGGGGTGCTTATTTTCTTTTTCAGTGAGGACGTGTATTTAGTGGCATATAGTCGATTTAGGGTCTAAACCACCAGAAGGGGGTTGGCGATCGAACCACCACTGGCGACGAAGAGGGGTTAGCGAGCAAATCGAGCAGCGGTCGGAGCATCCTAGTTCATTTAAACATTAATTTTTGTAATTTTTCTCTATGACTCTCTAACCAAGTTCCCCTTAATCAGAGGAAAATTGGATCTAGTTCTTCAAAGGCACTGGGACTTAGAAAATGTTCCTTAAAGCAGGGCTACAAGAGAGGGGCAACAGGGGCAACCGCCAATCCTTTGGGGAACTCTTCACTGGTAAATTTAGAGCTTTAACATTCATTTTTAGAACAATTTTGTACGATTTTTAGTGACATTTGGGGAAGATGGCTTGGTCTCTCAACAGGAAATGTTTCAGTATTGGAATCTGAATTCTTTATGATCAAAATTTATAAATCAGTATGTATAGAAAAAGTAAATAAGAAAAATTAATCACACCTCACTTGAAAAATCTCTGGTTCTGCTCTTGCCTTAAAAAGTGGGTACTACAGTATTTTTACAAAATTATAAAATTGAAACTAAAACCTAGTACAGGAATGCAAATACCAAAATGCTTACCCACAGATCGGTCCCCTTAAAATAACTTCCATAATATTTAACTACATAAGGGCTATCACACTGCTGCATAATTGAGATTTCTTTAATGATTTCTTGCAAATCTGTATCAACTGGGACTTGCTTAATAGCTAAAACCTGGCCAGATTCTTTATGAAGAGCTTTATAAACACTGCCATAACTCCTGAAATCAAAAAATTAGAAGGAAAATTTTAATACATCAGTTACATTTTGTCAAAACTCTTATTGAAATAAATCATAATTGATATTTTACAGAAAAAATGCTTCATTCACTTTTTAAACTATCATGAGTTAAACAATAATTCCCCTACATTTTTGGAATGATTAAAATCAATGAAGATAAGGTCCAAAAAATATAGTTGAATATGCTTTACATGCTATAAAAAACATAATATATTTTCTGTTAGAAATTTTACTTTTGTTGTTGTTTATTATCCCAGTTAGCAAACAGCAACATCTAGACCAAGTCCATGAACCCAGGTATTTTCAGACTCTTCAAAGTAGTGGAAGTGTTCGACAACAGTTGGCTCTTATCAAAGCAGATGCAGGAAGAAATATGGACAGGAGCGGCTTGATTCATGTTGCATTTCGAACATAGGAGATAAACTTAAAGATCAGACACATGTTGTAGGGCTCAAGTGTTTCCACCTTGTAGCCTGGCTAGAGCCATTTGATCCTCCCCATTGCTTGCTCTGAGTACAATAGCACCAGGATGAACTCCTTTGTACCACTAATGTATTATAGGGACCTGTCTCCAGGGCCTGATTACTGAACAGGAAAACTAGGCTGTGGCCTAGGACTCCTGGGGGCCTGTGCTGGTGTTCTCGTCTGACCCGATCTATCGGGTAGGGGCAGCGCAACTGTCGGAAAGGAGATCATTTTTGACGTTTTCCCCTGTCGAGCCGATAGTTGGGGTGCTGGTTGAAGAATCGTTCGGACAAACCTGCGGCCGAACAGGTTTTTTTCTGTCTTTTTGTACAAGTGGTCAGGAGCACTCGAGTAGATTCAGAGCTCGAAATGGTATCTCCTCTTCTCATCGAATTAATGCAGTTATATATTGAACCAATGGCGTAGCTAGCAAGGGTGTCACCCGGGGCGGTAATTCGTGGTGACACCCCTCCCCCCTACCACAAAAAAAGAACCAACTGCATAAAAATAAATAAAATAAATAAAACAAAATAAAGAAAAAAGAAAAGTCTTTGAAAAAAAATTCAATCCATGCAACATCCATAAGCAACTTGTTATTGTCTATCTATGACATAAAGAATATGCGATTTATATAAAGTGTAAAAATATTTAACAATTGGAAGCCAACCCTTTTTTTTATATAATGAATGAAAAATATAGTAGTTTGCAGTACCAAAGCATAGTAGAAAAATAAATTAAATAATTACTAATTGTAACATTCAAAATAATTTTGTATGAAAGAAAATACTGTTATTAATTATATATAAAATTTGTTACTTGTAAATTATTCTCATATCTGATGAGCTTTTGAGGATATAAGTGAACCCCATTTTAAAGAGCACTAAAGTTTCAACAATTTTAACCTTAAGTGGGGTTCTGCAGGACCAATTAGTTTAGGAGATATCGTACTTCAACAATCTGTCATTTTTGCGAAAAAAAAAAAATTATGTTTTGATCATATTTTGGACCAAATATCGACATAAATTTCTGTTCTACATGACAAAAAATTGACATGTAACTACAGTACATTTAAGCATAAAAAGTATGTATGAATTCGTTTCGCTACAATATTTCGTTTACAATCATGAAAAAACATATGCTTGGAAATTTTAATTTTTTAGAGAAATGAGAAAAATCGCTTTCTAATAAGAATAGGAGGGCATTGGACAACAGAAAAATGCATAGAATGGTATAAAAAGGTATTAAAATATTATTTTTATAATTTAAAAAAAATCTTACAGGTTAATTTTGCTCAATGTTTTGCTTTTTAGCCTACTTTCCCGTTAAAGTAAAAAAGAAAGCTGTAAAAAACATTAAAAGTGGCTTAATGCATCTTAAAAATATCGCCCAGTCCAAAACGACAGTAAAAAGGAAGAAAAAATTAAATAAATATAGAAAATTTAAAAATTGGAAAATAGGGTATTGAGACGGGGAATTAGTGAGTCGTTCGGCCTGTCTGTCTGCCCCCCCCCCCCCCAATAACTTGTGAATTAATATTCCGATTTGAACGATTTTCTTTGTTGTTCGAAAGATCTCGGCGAGTACACCTCATTCCTACATTTCACTTTTTTATTTGAATTATTTTTCGATCAACTTTGAAACTATGCAAGCTACCTGTCCCACGCTACTAACTTTTTAGTGAACAGTCCGATTTGAACAAACTTTTTTTTGTTCGAAAGACAGGCCCGTCGTTTGGGGGGCAGGGGGCGTCAGTTGCCCCCCCCCCCCCCCGGCTTTGAGAAATCAGTGTATTTACATATAAGTGGGCATGGTTTTTGCTGTTTTCCGATGAAATTGCATTGTGTTTTCACCCTTTGCCCCCCCCCCCCCCATTGAACAATTTTTCGTACAACATTGAACCGTTCAAGTAACTTGTCCCACGCTAACTGTTTAGTGAACAGTCCGATTTGAACAATTTTGTTTTTGTTCGACAGAACACTTCATTCACGTAAAATTTTTTCGATTTGAACTATTTTTAGGGCAACATTGAACCGTTCAAGCAACCTGTCGACCGGGAATTATTTTGAGTGAGCAGTCCGGTTTCTAAACGATTTTTTTTTTGTCCTCTAAGATCTTATCGAGGATACTTCATTCCCGTATTTAGATTTTCAATTTAAGCAATTTGTCATACAACATTGAACCATTCAAGCAACCTGTAAATCTAATAACTTATGAGTAAAGAGTCCAATTTGAGCATTTTCTTTTTTTTTTTTTTTGATCGAAAGATCTTGGCCAAGGATATTTCATTCCTGTATTTAAATGGCCCGTAGAATGACTAACTACTACTCTTACAAGAAATAACTGTGCAGACGATATTTTGTGTATTCATTTATTTGTTTTATTTAGTATTGATATTATTATTATTGCATTGCTTTTTTTAGCAGATGACTTATTTTTGTAAAAAAAATTATTCGTTTAAGAGAGTATTTTATTATTAATTAATAAATTTATTTATTTTTTAATTATTGGCAACGGATTAAAAATAAAATTCGAAATATTTTATTTAGGAACGAGTTTTTTTGCTTGATAAAATGCGTTTTAATGTACTTTATATTAGTTCTTTTTTCAAAAAAAATAAGGAACTTTCTATGGAAGAACTTAATAGCTGCATTGTTTAAAAGATGCTACAACTTTATTTATTCTTCTGTTTACTTTTAACCTATCTATTTCATAAATGAGAGAGGCCTCGAAGGTTTTTTTAAATTTTGAAAATCATATTTCAATGCCTTCTTTATACCATTATAAGCATTTTTTTTTTTTTTTTTTGTCCAGTGCCCTCCTATTCTTATTAAAAAAACAATTTTTCTTATTTCTCCAAAAAATAAAAATTTCCAAATATTTGTTTTTTCACAATTGTTAATGAAATATTGAACATACAGACTTATTTTTAGGCGAAAATGAAAGCTGATTAGACCTACTGTAATTACATGACTGTTTTTTTGTCATGAAGAATAGGAATTTGTGTCGATATTTGCTTCAAAATATGATCAAAACATTTTTTTTTTTTTTTTCATTTTTTGCAAAAAACGACAAATTGTTAATATCTCCTAAACTATTGCTCCTACAGAACACCACTAGAGCTTAAATTGTTGTAAATTTAGTGTTCTTTAAAATTGGAACATGTATCAATAAAAATGACATAGAATAGAAATAATAAAGGAAAATCTGAAAAAAGTCGGGATAAGACCAGTCAAAAAGAACAATCATAAAAATAGCGAAACAATGAGCGAAATTGCCCTGCAAGGTTTTTTTTTTGAATAATATTTTAGTACAGACTCAGCCTTTTTATACAATTCTATGCATTTTTTTTTTTTTTTTTATTGTCCACTGCCCTCTAGAAATTTTTTTTTCTCATTTCTCAAAAAATTAAAACTTTCGAATATTTATCTTTTCACGATTGTAGATAAAACAATGAAACCATTTGTATGTAAAGAGTAGTAAAATGATGTTAATAATTTAACAGTATAAGTAGAAAGGTGCGTTAAAGCTTTTATTGTCTTAACTCTTTGCTTTCCGTCTTAACCCCTTAATTCCTCTATTTTAACAGAAATTTGTTCAATTTATTTCTAAAGTACCGCGAAAATACCCCTTTTTTAATTGACAAAGTAAATCCAACAATAAGCAAATAAATGTAATTGAATATTGTAAAGCTTTTAGGTTTTTGCATGAAAATTTCTTATTTTGGATATACTCAACGATTTAACCTGAAAGATGCCAAATAATTACTTTGGACATGATAGCAAAAATAAATGGGATAGCACTTAACGAGAATAAAATTTCCTACAAAATGAGACCAAAATAAAGTTTCTAAGATGAGTAGTTTTGGTTTTACAGAGGAAAAACTACGCTTTTTGGCTAAAAATTCACTGTTTTTCGTAAATTTACCCACTTTGAGGCACGTGTTAATATTATCCGATTAAGCTAAAACTTTGCAAATCTCATTTTCTAGCCCATTGGCACATTTTAGGGGGGTGCCGCAAAAGATTAGTTGAAAAAAAAAAATTCCCCATGTTACTTGTGACCACCCTAATGTAGCAGTCAGGTATCATTTTGTCAGAAACTTTGTTAAACAAAATGCATTTGAATTGAAATATGTTAAAAGCGGGGAAAACTCGGCTGACATTTTTACAAAGCCATTAACAAAAGTAGCTTTAGAAAAAATGTGCAAAATGATTTTTGGTGACTTTGATAACAAGAAAAGAGAGGTCAAAAGTCAAATGAAATGTTGAAAGTTGTTGTAAATACGTTCAAAGTTTTTCTAATGTTTCAAGGTGTTTTTTCAACTGTGTTTTTTGAAATTTTTTAAAATTGATGTTTATAAGTGTTTTTTCAAAATTTTAAGAATTGTAATTCACATGTGTTTTTTCAAAGAAAAAAAAACTTGTTACCCTGTGAGCCTGGGAAGGGGGGAATTGTTGGGTCTAAAGACCTTTATTTTTGTTCCCAGACTCGCAGGGTTATGTGTTATTAAAATTATAAGTACAAATTAAAACTAAAATTAAAGTACGAACCTCCTCTCACCACGTTTCGTTGACCATGCTGGCGCAGCACACTTCAAACCAATCGCGGCCATCTTACGAATCAAAACATAAGACAGGGTTCATACTCATTTTTAAAAATGAAAATTAAGGACTTTTTAAGGACTCCCAAAATTTTTTAAGGACTCATAGGAAAAAATTTAAACAGCTTTAGGAACACAATTTCAAATTTACGAGTACTACATTAAAATTTAAAGTGCAGAGAGATTCGCAATGGACTCTGATTCAAATGACAATGAATGATTAAGAGACTACCATTCTGAATTGGGAACAGAAAGTAACTATAGAAAACGCTACAAATAGGATAAACAAACAACCTTGTCTATGCTTTTCTAGAGTAAAGCTCTTTAATCTTTTTACTCGTTGAATTTACTATTATTCTGGCCAACTTTTCTAAGTTTAGGATCAGGGGTCTGGCCAGAGGAAATTCGGGTCCATTAACGGACCCTTCACAAAAATACGATCAAGCAAAACGGACCCTTCACAAAAATACGATCAAGCAAAATGGACCCTTCACAAAATGCTAATCAAACAAAACGGACTTTTCACCCATTATCCATTCAAAAAGCAAATCTGTAATCAAAATAACTCTAGCATACATCTGTAAAAGCCCATAATTTTTAGACCTTTTCTGAAGTTGAAGAAGGGAATCGCTTATCCGCCACTTTTGCGAAAAAAAAAAAAAAAAAGTCTGCTCACTTCCTGACTGCTATGCTCGGGCAAGCGATAAATCTTAAATGTAAAATGAAGCACTTTTTGTTGGCTTCTTTTAAAGCAATTAAGAGCCATTATTTTGAAATTCAGACAAGGTGTGGCAGTACTATTTTTGATTTTCCTCATTTTTTTATATGTCAAAGTAGGTCATGAGAAATGAACATTCTGAAGTTTGCAGCCCCCCAAAAAATTTTGTTCGCTCGGTAAAAATTCCCAAAGTTTGATGTTATGCAGCGCTTTTTTGGTAAAACGGCTGAAAGACGCATTTCAGTGCGCTGTAGTTTTTTACAGAAACGCCACCCCATGGTTATGTTTACATTTATTGATTGTACAATGTGTAGTTATGAGGACCCCATAGTTATTTGGGTTGGTGTGTGTTTCTTTCTTCAGTTAAGGGGCCGCAAAGTATGGTTTTTAGACCATTTTCGCTCGACTTTGAACTGCGTTATTTCCCCCCTAAAAGCAACCCCCGAAATTTTTTTAACATATACTGAAAATTTATACTATGAAGAGAATATGTGGTATGAAAATTGTTTATTATTTCATTGCTTTAAAGAGAAAAAGACTTAGACATTTTTCAAATTTTCAAAATTTGCGGTTTTTTGATCGCATTTAACTCAAAACAGCAACTCTAGGAAGAAAAAGCTTTTATGGATTATGGAACCTACAGATGTGTAGAATAACGTAAAAAAGAAAGTTGCGTGGGGTCTCGTCTCGTTTTCAAGAAAATAATTTTTTTTGTAGCTCATTTTAATGCTTTTTTCTCATAGTAAAATGTGTCCGTCAAGTAGGTCAAATCTGCTGAAACTCTAAGTATATAGTAAAGATATATTTAAATTTGTATAAGGAAAGAGAAAAAGACTAAAAACACGAAATTTTGTCAAATTTTTTTATAATTTTTAGTTTTTTAATTGCAATTAACTCAAAAAACGTGAAATCCTGAGACTATTATTGAATGCACATATTACCAGCTTTGAAATATTGGAAAAAGTAAATTCGGTGAGGTATCTTCAGATGTATTCTAGTGGGAGGTCACAATGACTTCCCGAAAAATTTCATGATCGAAAAATTTTGCTGATGATTCGGCTAAGTTGGAAACAATACTGCAACATTGAACTTTTCTATTTATTTATTTTTTACATGTTATGATTATTTTTTATATTATATGATACCTACATATGTGTAAAACGACGTACAAAATAAAGCGGCCAGGGGTCTCTTCTAGTTTTACAGAAAAAAAATGTAGCAGATTTTAATGCGTTCTCCCGTAGTAAAATGTGTCCAGTATGTAGGTCAGATCTGCTAAAATTTAAAATACATGATGATAATTTATATATGTGTGTTTTATATTTGAGTGTATAGTAATAGTGAAAAAGAATCACAGCACTTAATTGTGTCTAAATTTTTAGAACGTTTAGTTTCTTATTGCAATTATATTAAAAAACGATAAATCGTTGCTGAGGGAATTATTGAATTTACATATTACTAGCTGGCAATGACTGGAAATATTCGAGAAAGTAAATACTGTGAGGTATTTTTAGAGGCTCCCCAATGGGAAGTCAAAGGAGGTCACTGTGACCTCCAGAAAAATTTCATATTCGGAAAATTTTTATGAAGATTCGGCAACTTTAGAAACAATACTGCAACATAGAAATTTTCTATTTATTTATTTATTTTTTACATGTGGGCTTGATCGTATTTTATTATTCGGAAAAATTGGGAAATTCCTTTGGCAAATTAAGAACATCTTCTTGAGAAGTATAAGATACTCATGGGCACTGGAACTTAAATTTTTACAGAATACGATCAAGCACACGTGACAAAAATGTATCATTAAAAAATCTCAATGTTGCAATAGTTTCCAAATTTGCCGAATCGTCAGCAAAATTTTTCGATCATGAAATTTTTTGGGAAGTCACTGTGACCTCCCACTAGAATACATCTGATGAGACCTCACCGAATTTATTTTTTCCAATATTTCAAAGCTAGTAATATGTGCATTCAATAATAGTCTCAGGATTTCACGTTTTTTGAGTTAATTGCAATTAAAAAACTAAAAATTAAAAAAAAATTAGACAAAATTAAGTGTTTTTAGCCTTTTTCTCTTTCCCTATACAAATTTAAATATATCATTACTATATACTTAGAGTTTCAGCAGATTTGAGCTACTTGATGGACACATTTTACTATGAGAAAAAAGCATTAAAATGAGCTACAAAAAAAAAATTATTTTCTTGAAAACGAGACGAGACCCCAAGCTACTTTCTTTTTTACGTTACTCTACACATCTGTAGGTTCCATAATCCATAAAAGCTTTTTCTTCCTAGAGTTGCTGTTTTGAGTTAAATGCGATCGAAAAACCGCCTATTTTTGAAAATTTGAAAAATGTCTACGTCTTTTTCTCTTTAAAGCAATGAAATAATAAACAATTTTCGTACCACATATTCTCTTCATAGTATAAATTTTCAGTATATGTTAAAAAAATTTCGGGGGGTTGCTTTTAGGGGGGAAATAACGCAGTTCAAAGTCGAGCGAAAATGGTCTAAAAACCATACTTTGCGGCCCCTTAACTGAAAAAAGAAACACACCCAACCCAAATAACTATGGGGTCCTCATAACTACACATTGTACAATCAATAAATGTAAACATAACCATGGGGTGGCGTTTCTGTAAAAAACTACAGCGCACTGAAATGCATCTTTCAGCCTTTTTACCAAAAAAGCGCTGCATAACATCAAACTTTGGGAATTTTTACCGAGCGAACAAAATTTTTTGGGGGGCTGCAAACTTCAGAATGTTCATTGCTCATGACCTACTTTGACATATAAAAAAATGAGGAAAATCAAAAATGGTTACTTCCAAAATTTCCCTTTTTTGTTCGATTTTCAAAATAATGGCTCTTAACAACTTAAAAAAGGTAGTTGAGTAGTAGGAGCAGTAATATGACCGGCAGAAGGAGGGAAACAACTCAACAGTGGGCGTGGTCGCTCCGCCGCCATCTTGGATATTCTCGTAACCTTATATGAGGGTTCCGACGCCATTTTGAATCTTATCTTATTTTTAATTATTTAATTAATTGAGCCGCCATTTTGAATGGTCACGTAATTTCTTATAACATTGCACGAGGGTTCTGGGACGTCCGCCATCTTGGATTTTTTATTTTTAATTGAGTATTTAATTGATTGAGCCGCCATCTTGGATGATCACGTGATTTCTCCGCCATCTTGTATTGACGCGTTAATTCATGTCTGATCTTGAATTAGTTAATTTTTCATTTAATTCGTTTAATTACTTTTTTTAATTTATTCTAACTGAAATTATATTTGCGAGGGTAATATTCTAAAATGCTGTTCCCATGCCTGTGGTTTGAACCCTGGACCTTTCGCTCCGAACGCGAGTACTCTAACTACTAGACCGGACTAGGCAGTTGCTTAGGATCGACAATAAAACTATAAGAGCGTAATTTTAGTAGTTGCGTTCACAAACAATAAAGGAAGCTAGGGGAAATTTCAAGATGTTGGGGAAAAAATAGTGGCACCATCTGTCGGTGACTTTGGGCATTATAGAGGGAATTTTAAGAATTGAAATTGTAAGAGAAAAAATAATGGCGCCATCTATCGGTGGCTGTAGGCAGCAAAGAAAGCTATCAGAGATTAATTGATTTTACTGACTTAGTGGATCTTTATCAAAGCAATTTTTTATTAGAAAACAGTGGCGCCATCTATCGGAGTGCATAAAAATAAATCTTTTATTTGTAGATATATAATTTTAAATAAAATTGAAAATATTTTAGTGGGATTCGAACCTGCGATCTCAGAGTTGCATGAAGGAACCATAGCATGATTGGCAAGCGCTATACCGATCATGCTATGGTGACTTCGTGAGATTTATGTTATTTATCAAAGACTTGAGTGTTATTCTCTAAAACAAAGTTTAACAACGTTTTGATTTATTCTTACATGTTTTGGAGGATTATTGTGAATGTGAATAAGGTACCAGGTTTATAAAATACCGTATAAATAGAGGTGCAAAATTATGTTTACCTCATTATATCGATATGAATTTTAACGTACGGATTGATCATAATCATTGCTGTGATGGACAAGGTTCCGACTCCTCTGTATCGGGATCCTCAAGTTCCAGGAAGTTTTGGAGGCGTAAATGCTTTACATCGTGCTTTGAAAGGACGCGTAAAGACAAAGGAGAGCAAAAAATGGTTGCAGACCAAGGACTCGTACCCTTTGCACAAGCCTATCAGACACAAATTTCAGAGAAACTGAGTCATCGTGGGAAACATCAACGAGCAGTTTCAATCTGATTTGGCCGATATGCAGTCCCTAGCAAACTCCAATGATGGTTATAATTATAACGACCACACGTTATAAAGACCATCCTAATATAACGACCGGTGAGAAACCCCCAACTGTATCCCAATATACTCTATGTTCTACCTCTTATAGCGACGGTTATAAAGACACTCGTTATAAAGACCGTTTTCTGTAGGACGGAGACGGTCGTTATATCGAGCGTCGACTGTATTTACTGACTTGCTTGGATATTCTATCAAAGTATGCATGGGTGGTGCCTCTAAAAAGTAAGAAGAGTGATGAAATTGTATCTGCTTTTGAAGTTATATTTTCAGAAAGAACACCGGAAAAATTACAGACAGATGCCGGTAAAGAATTTATAAACAATAAAGTGCAAAAATATCTGAAAAAGAAAAATGTGCACTTTTTTACGACAAACAATTCAGCAAAAGCATCGGTCGTCGAACGTTTCAATCGCACCCTCAAGACAAAAATGTGGAAGTATTTTACTGAAATGAATACGAAACGCTACATCGATGTGATGGATAAACTGATGTACAGTTACAATAATACGTGGCATCGAAGCATAAAAATGAAGCCTTCATCGGTAACAGTGAATAATCAAGATAAAGCTTGGAAAAATCTTTATGGTGATCTCGAGTCTACAAGAAATGAAATTAAATCTTCACTGAAAGTAGGAGATACCCTTAGAATAAGTAAAGAAAAATTGCGATTTGAGAAAGGATATGAACAGAATTGGACCACAGAAATATTTATGATTCATAAGGTATTACCCAGAAATCCCATAGTGTATTAGCTCAAAGATCTCGCTGGCGAAGTATTAGAGGGTACTTTTTAGTCACAAGAGCTGCAGAAAATAACAGATTCTGGTTATTATCCCATTGAAAAGGTCTTAAAAACAAGACAACGTTTAGGAAGAACTGAATATTTTGTAAAGTTTTAAGGTTATCCTGAAAAATTTAATACATGGGTGAGTGATGTGAAAGGAATATAAAAGAGTGCTGTTCTTACCTCTGGCATTTAGTCACAATCATATCATTCTTTGAGACACTTATCATGACAGCTCTAGTCGCTATTTCCCTGAGAATAAAACTTCACATTTTATTACACAGCTGCCGTCCAGTATTCATTTGAGTCATCATGAATGGGAAGTGGGTTTAACAGATATTATATACCCTCATTCGTGGTATAACATAAGGTCGAATAATAATTTATTCGGATTTGATTTAGGCGATGAAAAGGTACAAGGGCGGAGAGTACCTCCTGGTTGTTATGAAACAGTCCCAGATCTCTTGAAAGCTATGACATTAACGGCATTCAGAAATAAAATAGAATTTCTGTATCACCCTGTAACCAAACGAGTGACCATCAAAATAAAAGAAGAAGGTTGCAAAGTCCTTCTTCAGACAGATAAAGCGGAACTTTTACGTTTTGAGGCCGGAGAGTTCAATGAAACGATACAGTCCTTTTGTAGCCGATCCGGCAGCTTCCTTTCCCGTCATGTATGTGTATTGTGATCTTGTGGAGCCACAAATCGTAGGTGATGTTAAAGCTCCTCTGTTAAAAATTATCAAAGTAGAAGGAAGAGATGGTGAAATGGTTAATGTTCATTATACGAGACCCCACTACTTGCCTGTCATTAGACAACATTTTCAAACGATAGAAATAGATTTGCGTCTACACTCTGGCGAATTCGTACCTTTTGAACGAGGTATGGTATACATTGTGCTACATTTCTGTATGAAACAAATTGTATAAATACTGCATGACCTTGATGTATATCATCATTTGTGCACTTAACTTGAATCATGCTTGCTCCTTACACTTGCTGTCCAAAAAAATTTGAAGACTATTATGTCAGGCAAACCGGGAACGGAATGCCCTTTTATCAAGGACTGTCTCTGCAAAAGGGACATGGCCTTGGCGTATTTTTTGCTAAACTTTTTCGCACTGCGCTGCCTTTCTTAAGAAGCGGGGCAAAAACAATTGGAAAAAAAGCTTTACGAACTGGAGCCATGATTGCTAATGATGTATTAGCTGGTGAGAAATTAGAAAACTCAGCTAAAACAAGAGGTAAAGAAGTGGGGAAATTGTTAGCTAGGAAAGCTCTTAAAAAAGCGGATGAAATTATTGGTCATGGAAGGTTTAAAAGGAAGCGCAAAGCATACAAACCAGTCATTCGAGTCAAAGTTAAGAAAGCTAAAGGACGTGATATTTTTGACTCCTAGTCAGAATGGCTTACCTGTTAAAAGATTCTCCTGAATGTGCTAAATCTGAGCTTAATTTATTTACCTTACCACCCACTCAAACAGTCATCGAAAGAGGCCAGTGGATAGAATATCACCCTGTTGCAAACGCTTCTAACGGCAGTCCAATAGAATTTAACATTTCGGGGACTGGTGATGATTATTTGGACTTGTCACAGAATCTCCTATTTGTTAAAGTTAAAATCGTGAACGGAAATGGAACTCTGTTAACTAAAGAAAATGTGGGCCCGTCAATTTATTTTTACATGCCTTGTTTTCCCAAGTATAGATGTTAGCTTGAATGAAAGATTAATCTCTTCGAGCAATAACACTTACCCTTACAGAGCTATTATTGAAAAATTATTGAACCATGGATATGAAGCAAAAACATCACAGTTGTCCTCTGAATTATTTTTTAAGGACACTGCAGGTCATATGAATAACTATGATTTGTCTGACGAAAAGAAGACCCCTAACGAAGGATTTATTAAAAGAGCAAATATGTTTCAACTCAGTGCTACAGTGGATATGATTGGGCGTCTTCATGTTGACATATTTCATCAAGATCGACTCATGCTTAATATGGTGGATATGAAAATTAAGCTTATTCGAAGCAAGCCAGAGTTTTGCTTATTGGGAGACGGCAACTTTAAAGTTGTCCTGGAGCAGGCATCGATGTTTGTACGCAAAGTTCGAGTCAGCCCCGGCGTAGTATTAGGTCATGCTAAAAGCTTAGAGAAGACAACAGCCAAGTATCCTATTAACAGAGTACTGTGTAAAGTGTATTCCATTCCTGGCGGAAACATGAGTTTTGTGCAAGACAACATCTTTACTGGACAAATGCCAAAACGCTTGGAGGTAGCCTGTGTTGACAACGATGCTTTTAATGGAAACTATAAAAAGTCACCATTTGAATTCAAACACTATGATATTAATTTCATTGGAGTTTATATCAACGGACAACCAATGCCTCATAATCCGTTGCAACCTGATTTTACTAATAAAAACTATATTCGTGCATTTAACAATTTATTTTGTTCTTCGGAAGAACGAGGACTTTATTTGTCAAGAGAAGAATTTCCCGACGGATACTGCCTATTCCACTTTGATTTGTCCCCTGACCTCTGTGATGGTGCTCATTTGAGTCTCGTTCGACACAGTAATTTAAGACTAGAACTTAAATTCAAAGTACCTCTACCGCAAACTGTTTCCTTATTGGTGTATGCAGAGTTTGAAAATTTGATTGAAATCAACAAAGCTAGAAATATCTTGTACGATTTCGGTAACTAATGAATTCTTTGGATATTCGTAGAGTATTGCTGCGTCATCGTTTTGCGTCGAGATATTTTGTAGGAGTTTTTCCCTTGTGATAAGATTCCATACATTACATCGTTTCCTGCTGCAATCGTTGTTAATACTGACAGCCATACAGAGCCAGGAACTCACTGGATTGCCATGTTTATAGAAAACCCAGAAACTATTGAATTTTTCGACTCATACGGTTTGACTCCTCAAGCCTATGGCCAATATATTACAAGATTTGAGAAGAAATATAAACATGTAAAATGGAATCAAATACCTCTTCAAAGTATGACTTCAAATGTGTGTGGACAGTATTGTATTTACTATTTAACCAAGAGATGTCAAGGTTTATGTATGGATTTCATTGTGAAAAATTTATTCCAGAAAATCAGTGATTTTCAATTGTATCAATATGTTAAAAAGAAATTTGGTGTAAATATGATTTTTAAGAAATAATAAATATTCTTTAAATTTTTAATTCAGAGTTTTGTTTCATTTCAACTATGATCACAAAATATTTTTTCCTGCAAAGCAATAACATATTTTGTAATATTTTTTTCTTCTGTAAATAAATTTTTATTGTCTTTATAATTTATACTGTAATATTTTTTTTATTTATTTCCTTTTTTAATTATTTCTGTTATAATTAAACTAAATTCAAATATTTTCTTTTAGGGTAATTCTCTTTCTTTAAAAAAATAGAGAAAATATATATTTTTAATGGTAACACAATAAACACACAAAATTTTTATTTTTAAATTACATTTATTAAACACAAGACGAAAAAGTTACACATAATTTTTCCAGGCATAGGGTTTTGCATACATTTTCTTCTGCCGATTGGGCTTAGTTACAATTGGTTTTGCATACATTGCTTTCGGTCTTTTAACAATAGGCTTGGTAACATTATTCTTTTTCAAATATTTGTTTTGAATAAAGTCAGACGGAAAATTTACATCTTCTAATGCATTCAAGAATGCTTCATGTCCGATGGGTGTCACTTTTCTAGAACGCAGTAAAGAAGTGACTAAATCCGTAATACTTGAATTTGGTATAGTTTCACCTCGTACCAAAACTTCCTTTTCTCATTCCACGAAACAGTTGATTGGTTGTTTTCTAGAAACTGCAAAATCTTCAACGCTTGCTTTTTTGCTTTCTCTGGGGCTGCTTCCAAAACGTCTTTCAAAATATCAGGAGGGCTTTTTTCTTCGACTTTTTCGGATTCCAGTGGCTTTGTAGAAGGAAACTTTACGAATTTTTGTAAAATTTGCAAGTACAACAGACGTTTTTCTTCTTCATTTAAGTCGCGACGAAGCAAAATGGAATTCATATCTTTATCCAGTGTAGATAAATGATCCGAAGCAAATTGCTGCATTTGGTCCTCGGATAACAACACATATTTCTTTGCATTATCCATGAATGAGCGAAGATAAAACAGATAGAGCTGTTGGTATTAAAATACTTAAGAAACCGTCTCCTTTTTGTACTAGAATGCGTCGTTTCTTGAACAAGGGAACTTTCTGTTGTGCTAACACTCGCAAAGACTTTTATACGGTTTCAATTTATTTAAACGATGTTTACTGAATGGGATGTTGCCGCATAATAAGTTCTTACAGCATTCACACAATGCTTTTATAACACTGTTGGGAGCTTTTCTCAGCAGCGAAGTACGAAGTTTGCTATTTCTTAAAAGCCGGAGCTGCTCTAAATTTTGCTGCGCAAAAGATGACATATTGCAATCAAAGGAGGTACTTGCCGGTGTGTAGTGTTTATTTATAGAAAATTGGCGTATGCTGCCGCCTTTGCCAAAGCGTAGTGCTTAAAATGAGGAGGATGTACGGGACAAGAAACAAGACCACTTTTTAGTTCATGAAATTTAGGACAGCCAATGCCATTTAGATCCAGTATTTTTCTCCCGGACAATTTCTCGAAAAATTTACACTTCTCCAAACCTTTGACGTAGATGTCAGTAAAAGAAACAAACAACATAGTCAAAATACAGTCGAACCAAAAAAATTCGATACATGGAGATTTTTTCGATATATAGGAACAGTTTTTCTATGTAATGGTTTGAAATGAAATGAACTATGTAATGAACATGTGAATTTGCTAGAAGTTCGATATATGGAAAATTTCGATATATGGAGGTTCGACTGTATGACGTAGAGCTTTGTAAGGTAACTCACCGCTTTCCCAAGACATTCCATGTAAATTTCAGATTAGCCAAGAATAACTCTTCTGTTTTTTGTATGATAATTCTTCCCAAGGTCGAGGAGGTAAGAAGGACCAACGGCCATGATAATTGTGATTCACAGAGTAAAATGAAAACCTTCAAAATCAATCACTACGGCAGACATGTTTCCTCTTTCAGCTCCTACACCGAAATGGTTAATGAGGTGCGTACGCGTAATTTATCTCTCTAGGAAAAATTCCTGTTCGCATGCGTAAACGGTCATGAGTTTCAGGTCAAAAGTCTAGAAAAAGGTATCCGTACACGAGATTTGTGGCATTATTGAATATTTCTACGAAAGCTTTAACTTTACCTGGAAATATTTGGCAAGCAAGATGAGTAATTTGGCTTTTATCTCTAGGATTTTTGTATAACACCAAATAATGAGAATTTAAGTTAATTGTACGCATTTCTGTACTTTTATAAAAAATATTTTGAACAATAAATATGCAACTAATATTTCGGTGATGACTTCCTTTTGTAAAAAGTTTGGTCAACCGTGAATCGTTTCCTAATTCTGACATTAAATCATCAATTACAATTATAGCATCTCTTAAGGTACTTAAATGAGAGGGTAACCCATCAACAAATTCAACATTTTTCATCTGATTAAACAAAGGCTGATAAACTCCATAGCAGTAAATAATCTTTTGAGGTTGAGGTTTAAACATGTTTTCTTCTATTAGACGCTTTACGAAAACGGTTTTACCAGAACCGGTGTGCCCCGAAATCATACAAGTGGAAGGGTGTTTTAAGTAAGGGAACTCCATTTCAAATGATTGTTTATCACGTATACCAAGCTTTTTATACTTAAGAGCCATTATTTTGAAATTCAGACAAGGTGTGGCAGTAACCATTTTTGATTTTCCTCATTTTTTTATATGTCAAAGTAAGTCATGAGAAATGAACATTCTAAAGTTTGCAGCCCCCCAAAAAATTTTGTTCGCTCGGTAAAAATTCCCAAAGTTTGATGTTATGCAGCGCTTTTTTGGTAAAACGGCTGAAAGACGCATTTCAGTGCGCTGTAGTTTTTTACAGAAACGCCACCCCATGGTTATGTTTACATTTATTGATTGTACAATGTGTAGTTATGAGGACCCCATAGTTATTTGGGTTGGTGTGTGTTTCTTTCTTCAGTTAAGGGGCCGCAAAGTATGGTTTTTAGACCATTTTCGCTCGACTTTGAACTGCGTTATTTCCCCCCTAAAAGCAACCCCCCGAAATTTTTTCAACATATACTGAAAATTTATACTATGAAGAGAATATGTGGTATGAAAATTGTTTATTATTTCATTGCTTTAAAGAGAAAAAGACTTAGACATTTTTCAAATTTTCAAAATTTGCGGTTTTTTTATCGCATTTAACTCAAAACAGCAACTCTAGGAAAAAAAAAGCTTTTATGGATTATGGAACCTACAGATGTGTAGAATAACGTAAAAAAGAAAGTTGCGTGGGTACTCGTCTCGTTTTCAAGAAAATAATTTTTTTTGTAGCTCATTTTAATGCTTTTTTCTCATAGTAAAATGTGTCCGTCAAGTAGGTCAAATCTGCTGAAACTCTAAGTATATAGTAAAGATATATTTAAATTTGTATAAGGAAAGAGAAAAAGACTAAAAACACGAAATTTGCAATTAACTCAAAAAACGTGAAATCCTGAGACTATTATTGAATGCACATATTACCAGCTTTGAAATATTGGAAAAAGTAAATTCGGTGAGGTATCTTCAGATGTATTCTAGTGGGAGGTCACAATGACTTCCCGAAAAATTTCATGATCGAAAAATTTTTCTGATGATTCGGCTAAGTTGGAAACAATACTGCAACATTGAACTTTTCTATTTATTTATTTTTTATATGTTATGATTATTTTTTATATTATATGATACCTACATATGTGTAAAACGACGTACAAAATAAAGCGGCCAGGGGTCTCTTCTAGTTTTACAGAAAAAAAATGTAGCAAATTTAATGTGTTCTCCCGTAGTAAAATGTGTCCAGTATGTAGGTCAGATCTGCTAAAATTTAAAATACATGATGATAATTTATATATGTGTGTTTTATATTTGAGTGTATAGTAATAGTGAAAAAGAATCACAGTACTTAATTGTGTCTAAATTTTTTGAACGTTTAGTTTCTTATTGCAATTATATTAAAAAACGATAAATCGTTGCTGAGGGAATTATTGAATTTACATATTACTAGCTGGCAATGACTGGAAATATTCGAGAAAGTAAATACTGTGAGGTATTTTTAGAGGCTCCCCAATGGGAAGTCAAAGGAGGTTACTGTGACCTCCAGAAAAATTTCATATTCGGAAAATTTTTATGAAGATTCGGCAACTTTAGAAACAATACTGCAACATAGAAATTTTCTATTTATTTATTTATTTTTTACATGTGGGCTTGATCGTATTTTATTATTCGGAAAAATTGGGAAATTCCTTTGGCAAATTAAGAACATCTTCTTGAGAAGTATAAGATACTCATGGGCACTGGAACTTAAATTTTTACAGAATACGATCAAGCACACGTGACAAAAATGTATCATTAAAAAATCTCAATGTTGCAATAGTTTCCAAATTTGCCGAATCGTCAGCAAAATTTTTCGATCATGAAATTTTTTGGGAAGTCACTGTGACCTCCCACTAGAATACATCTGATGAGACCTCACCAAATTTATTTTTTCCAATATTTCAAAGCTAGTAATATGTGCATTCAATAATAGTCTCAGGATTTCACGTTGAGTTAATTGCAATTAAAAAACTAAAAATTTAAAAAAAATTAGACAAAATTAAGTGTTTTTAGCCTTTTTCTCTTTCCCTATACAAATTTAAATATATCATTACTATATACTTAGAGTTTCAGCAGATTTGAGCTACTTGATGGACACATTTTACTATGAGAAAAAAGCATTAAAATGAGCTACAAAAAAAAATTATTTTCTTGAAAACGAGACGAGACCCCAAGCAACTTTCTTTTTTACGTTACTCTACACATCTGTAGGTTCCATAATCCATAAAAGCTTTTTCTTCCTAGAGTTGCTGTTTTGAGTTAAATGCGATCGAAAAACCGCCTATTTTTGAAAATTTGAAAAATGTCTACGTCTTTTTCTCTTTAAAGCAATGAAATAATAAACAATTTTCGTACCACATATTCTCTTCATAGTATAAATTTTCAGTATATGTTAAAAAAATTTCGGGGGGTTGCTTTTAGGGGGGAAATAACGCAGTTCAAAGTCGAGCGAAAATGGTCTAAAAACCATACTTTGCGGCCCCTTAACTGAAAAAAAGAAACACACCCAACCCAAATAACTATGGGGTCCTCATAACTACACATTGTACAATCAATAAATGTAAACATAACCATGGGGTGGCGTTTCTGTAAAAAACTACAGCGCACTGAAATGCGTCTTTCAGCCTTTTTACCAAAAAAGCGCTGCATAACATCAAACTTTGGGAATTTTTACCGAGCGAACAAAATTTTTTGGGGGGCTGCAAACTTCAGAATGTTCATTTCTCATGACCTATTTTGACATATAAAAAAATGAGGAAAATCAAAAATGGTTACTGCCAAAATTTCACTTTTTTGTTCGATTTTCAAAATAATGGCTCTTAAAAGAACAAAGAAAAAATATACTTCCTTATATAAGAATATATTTTCCTCCTGAAAAAAAAAGTTT
This sequence comes from Uloborus plumipes, assembly GCA_038373865.1. Taxonomy (NCBI): domain Eukaryota; kingdom Metazoa; phylum Arthropoda; class Arachnida; order Araneae; family Uloboridae; genus Uloborus; species Uloborus plumipes. Next base: position 171,546 of record JAXGGA010000630.1, read on the forward strand.
GGCCCTAAAAAGGGCCTTTGTTTTTATAGCTCTGAAGAGAACCTTTGCTTTTTTCAAAAAAAAAAAAGCAATAGAAGCATTCCATTTCATGTAAATTTGGGTGGCCCTGAAAAGGGCCTTTTTTTTTGGTTCTGAAAAGAACCATTTCTTATTTTCCCCCGCTATTTTCTTGTTTACTAATGCTGTTAATATCCATAGGGCAATGTGGTGAAGTCGGTTGGGTTTACCACACGCGTGTCGTATATCATTCCGTAAGTTTTCGTCTCCGACTTGTTCAGGACTTATCGGCGTTTTGGTTCCCGCGTTATTTTTGCTGGGTTGGTAATGACAATATTTTCTTCGTCATCTAAGCTGCATACCAATCTTTAAATGAACTCAAAGTTCAGGGATCTGCTGTTTTTGAAGTTCAGGCAAAAACCCCTTACTTTACAGCAGGTCTTTCCGCTTGCTGTTTCATAAGCATAATTTTTTGCCCCTCCCAAAACGGATACATAAAATATTGGATTAAGAAAAGTACACTACAAGTTTAAAAAAAAAATAATAATAATAAAATAAAAACTTTATCTTATCCGCCCGTAAGCCAACTCATTGCACATTACCCAGCTTTAGCCTTCAAATTTCGAGTTGAGCCGCACCATAGTTTGCGGACGCTCGCTGGTAAGATAAATTCACTTTATCTACCAGTTTGTTGGCTATCTTAGCTACAATAAGAGGATTTTTGCCTCCAGCTCGATCATTGGCTATTCCTAACTGAGGAGCCCATAATAAGGGCGAAACTGCAGTCTTAGGATGCTATGATCGAGCTGTGGGTGCATTTGCTACAGTTCTGCCTCAGCCCTGGCTTACGGGTGGTAACTCATTGCACAAATTGTTGACATATTTCATCTGCGTCTTGTTGATGTTCATGCCCCATCTAAACGAGAGAGAGAAATAAGTTGAAAATGCAATTTCTTTTTAAATTGAAAAAAATAGATTTGTTAAAACTTTCTTACCTCCCCCAAAAAACTATTCAATGCCAGCTTTGCCACTTGGCGACGTCCTGGGTTCTTTTCAATGGCATTCGCATCCAACTTAACACCCTCCTTTAGAGCATATTCTTGGATGTAATAGCTTTTTTCCTCTTGGTTCTCATACCCTGCAGGCCAACCACTGCTCTCCTGTTTAATCTTTAGGAATAGATCTATGTAAGATCGAAACAGCGTGTTGGATTTATCTTTGAAGTGATACACTTCGTACATCTATTTTAAGAAAAATAAATAATTAACATCAACAAATAGTAATAATAATCGTAATCAATTGATAATGAAAAAAAAAAACGTTTACCTGTATCACACTGTAGCCTTTGTCAACGGCTACTTTCAGTTCTTCAGATACCCATGTTCCTATGAAGGCTCTTTCTTCATCAGAATGGGTGCAGGGAGTCTGGGCTAAACTTTCTGCACAACTGGCACATAACGGAAACATAAGTTTATCATTGCACCTGTAAGGCAGAACTGGGAAAAACAAACCGCGTGACGCCAAGACCTTGCATTTGATCAGCCCAAAATATTTTTCTAGGCTTTCGAAATTCTCCGTAAAAATTTCTGCATGCCCCACGGGATAGTGGCAGTATTTGTTTACCTAAAAATAATAAATGAATGAAATATTTAATAATATTCAAAGAAGAAAATTTGAAACAAAATAATAATAAATAAAGAAGTAAATGGTTATTTTACTTACCCAAGGGTAGAGTGAGGTAAAATCTACATATTTAGTGTCACCCTCATGGTACAATTTAACTGCATTTGTCCTCCCGCCATAAAACGCGTCTCTCGGCTTTAGCCGATCTTGGACATCATGGGACTTTAAAAATTCTTTAAGTCCTACATTCTCAGTTTTCATCTTTACAAATTCGTGCTCCCAAATTTCCACAACCTGAAATCCGAGACTTTTCAACCTCTGTGTGATCTCATTCGTGTTGGCCTTTAAGGTGGACATAGGAGCCATTTTTAAAGGATGTATTTCATCCCCTTTGTAGCACGTAGCGCATCCATGATGAAAGCAGCCCTGTTAAAAGAAAATAAGTTCACCATCTGAACTAATAATAACTAGTGAAGGAGCAATCTACAAAAAAAAAAATAATAAATAAATAAATAAATAAAAAAAAAAATAAATAAAAATACTTACTTGAAACTGGTACACAGTTTTTGTTTCAGCACAATAGCCATCGACGAATATTCCAAAAATGTTCTTTTCCCCTCTACCGTTTAAAGCATGTTCTATTTTCGTATCAGAAGATGCTGCTACAAAATCCAACCACCTAATACTGTTAGCACTGTAATTTATATTGCTGATATAGCCATGAATAGGTATCATAGCAATGGTATAAGCAGGTATGTGGCTACTTCTATACACGGCCATGACGGCTGCAGCGATAGTTACATACCAGGCAACCAACAAAGTTTGTGCGGTTTTTAATGTTAATAAATAAAAAACAAAAAAATGGGTTTAAATTAAATTTATTCAGAAAAATAATCACCATCAGCAAGTATTACCTTTTCTCACCTAGACAGAAGACCATATATCCCATTTTTATAAAAAGTTGGGTTTTGAGAGTTAAAAAAGTTTTTCCCCTCGTTTTCCAAAGCCTCTCTATTTTGAAACCGCCGATTGCGCATATGGTTGTCTATTGCCAAAAACAGGTGGTAGTCACTTGGGGATAGGTCTGGTGAGTACGGAGGGTGGGGTAGAACTTCCCACTGTAATCGTGCCAGAGTTTCTTGAGTGATTCTTGCTGTGTGTATTCGTTTCACTCAATTCATGTGGTACCCATTTGCTTAGCTTCCATCGTTTCCCAAGCTGATGCAAATGTTTACGAATAGTTTCATCACTCACATTGAATCTTAAGGCAAGTGCTTGACATGTCTGACTTGAATCCTGCTCGATTGCCAGCTTGATCTCGTCGTTGTTGACCGTTGATGGTCTCCCGGAGCGAGGTTCATCTTCCAGATTTTCATCCCCCGAGGCAAATTTCTTGAACCACTTCTGACCCGTCCATATCAGCTACAGTACCTTCCCCAAAAGCAGTGCATATCTTACGACAAGCTTCTGCAGCTTTGGTACCAAGTTTGAACTCATAAAGTAAACAAGCACGAATTATTGCGTTTGACACGGCCATACTCAACTACAGATTTTTCACTTAAATTCAAAGTAATCAAACTAATCAAATACTCTAAATAATACTGCATTAAATAAGCTTTAATTTGTATACAAAGATACCCCCACCACTTCATTCTGTTTACTCAATATAATCCAGAGAAGTAAACAATAAATAAAAACCGCATGAACTTTGTTGGTTGACTAATAGCTAAAAAAAAGTACTTAATTGCAAATCAAATTGTATTTGTAAAAATCTAGAACTAAAGAACGTTCAAAATGCAGATAAATATACAACTCACCAAAAGGGGTCAATTTTACTTTTAGCAGAGGTGCCCATTACCCCCAAGAGCAAAAACTTATCATCCAAGAATTCTACGAAGATCCATCTAAAAACGAGAGCCACACGTGAAAGAAAAAGAAAACAAAAACTTTTTAAAACGCCCCTTAAAAATAATTCAATAGCCCCGCTTACGCCATGATTCTTGATAGGAACAACTGCTTTTAGGCTTTGTCTGACAACATTTAGGATAATAAAAGGATTTAGAAACTCTACCGGAAATTTTCGGGCATAGAGACTGTAATTCGAGGGCTCTCTCTTTTCTAAAAACACATTTTAGAGCTTAAGACTATAGAAAAGTAAGGGGATATGGGTCATTTTCAAAATTTGCTTACATTTGCTGTCCAGAGGTTAAAAAGACGATTTTGAAGCATAACTTATATTTTAAATTGAATGCGAACAATTATTTTCTGCAAGAAATACCCCAAAAAAATTCTATCACTCAAAACATTATTGAAAAATTTATTTATTTATTTTTATACAAGTCTTTAAAAATGAGAATCAAGGCAAAAACGCTTGTCCATTTCGAATTTTTGCAAGTTTAACTATTTTTTTATATACTTAATTGTATAAAAAAGCATATACAATAGCTTATTTTTATATATTGACTATTAGTGTATGATATTCATAATAAATATTGACAATAGTAATTTTTTTTCATTAAGAAATGTATGAATATATTTTGTCCGGCAGTTCTTGTCAAGTCCGTTACCCTAAGATTATTTTATCTAAAAAAGGTATTAATTGCAGTCAAAAGTTGGTAACACGTATTCAGTTAAGTTGACAAACTAGTGACTTAACTATTTCGTGTCGAGAAGTATTGCTGTGGTGTTTCGCACAAGATTTCTTAAAGGTGCGTATTTTTATTCTTTGTCAAGTCTGTTACCAAAGATTTTAGTATTAATTTCTACTTTTTCTTAACTTTTACCCCGAAATATCGTTTATTATACAACTCCAAGAAAATGTATATTGTTGTTCAATTTTTTAATTCGATAACCTAGCCATAATTTGACATTTTGGTTGAAATGTCAAGTCCATTACTGGTCAAATCCGTTACCAAATGTCAAGTCCGTTACCATGCAGTTTTTTATCAATATTTAAATGATCAAAAACATCGTTTTAAGCTTCATGAATGCAAATAATTTCAAATGAAGTTGATTCTAGGCGCTATGATATAGAGTAAAAGTGAGATTTCATATTGATTTTGTATGTTAACAGACGACAATTTTGCTTGCAACTTAAAGTTTTACAACAGCATTTGAATACTTAATTATGCATCAAAGTGTACAACCAATTATATTTTCACACACCTAAAATATGTGACAAAACATCTGTTAGTGATTCTAAAAAAAAATAGCAAGTTAAAAAAATTACTTAAAAATTCTGAAATGTAAGCATATGGTGAAAATTACCCAAATGCGACAAGAGTTTGGACAAACGTGATTCTCTATATGATCGTACGGTTTCTCACAAGCTTCACAGTAAAAATTACTGGAGTAGAATCCCTTCAAACTCTTTATTACATCGTAATGACCATTTTTTAGTAACAAATTTATTCTCTGTGGCCTGTTTCTTCCTTTGTACGCCACCTAAACGAGTAAAAAAGTTAACAACATTTTAGTAATAAAACTCATAGATGAATTGGATAATAAAATATTGAACAAAAAATAAACATAGGGAAGACCGGGGTAGGTTTACGCATGGGGCACGTTTACGCAGCGCACTTTTTCAGAAACGTTATGTAGTTTGCTCAACATCGGTGACGACAGATTCATCCGGGCACCTGTCGGATATTCTCACAAGAATTTTAGCGTCAGTCGAGCTTCTGCCTAGCGCGCAGCGAGGATTATCTGTTTTCTGCCAAGGTGAGTAAATTTTGTCTTCAGCCTACTAAACCTTATTGTGAACTAACAATACTTTGTTAAAGATAAACAAATATATGAACGAACGCAGAATTTAATGCTCTTTTCAAAAATGCAATTGTTTTGACAGAAATGTTATTGTATTTGGTTGTACATTAAAAACAAGCTAAAAAGTAACGACGGGGCACGTTTACGCAGTAAGAACGCGCATAAACGTGCCGCGAGGTCAATGCGTAAATGTGCCCCAGAAGCTTTTTTTAGCAAAATATCGCTATAGAACGTCTGTATTTTTAGTCAATATTTTAGTCAATTTCTCATTTTATGTTTAATTGAATTAAATTGATCTCTTGTAGCTAACTATCATATAGTTCATATGCTTGTACAATTTAACTTTTATAAACTATTTAGCCTGTAATTTTCCCTATGTTACAGATGGTAAGACATTATGTTACAAAAACTCTTAGAACGAAGTTAGACATAAAACTAATGAAAAATACCGTACTGAAAGTGAGACTTGGTCAAGCCACAATTAGAGGGGCTGCCAAAATTTATGGTTTAAATGACAAGACGGTAGGTAACTACTGCAAAAAATGGGCTAACCCATCCAATGAGGACCTGAAAATGCAAGATGAAAATGAAAATGTCAGTAGATAATTTCTTATAATATTTTGGACTATTTTATGTAGTTTTAAATCGTTTTTTTTTTTTTTACAATGAAACCAAATACTATTATAAAATTTAAATTTAATAATTCACACTGAAATTTTTAAATGGTATTCAAAGTCATTTTCGCTAGATGAAGCCCCCCCCCCCCCTCCCTCCGCCCGCTAGTTTGAATACCATTCAATTAGCGGCGCATTTCATTTCAACAGTTAAAGTAGAAAATGTGCAACTAATTTTCCATTGCGGGAAAGGTTTTCAATATTCACTAATGTATTTCTGCATAACGCTGGCTACCGTCAAAGCTCTTATACCCCCTCCTCCCCCCACATAATGTGGAGGTACATTTTACTTTTTCCCACAAAATATAAGCTTTTGGTCGAGTGAATTGGTGTCGAGTGTTATTAACAGAAAAGGGTTTCTTTTTATGTAGCATGAAGCTCATTTATTTATGCATATATTTTCACTCAAAACTTTTTTCTGCAGCTTAATGAACCAACTCCTGATTCAAAGGTTCCATTGACTGCAGAGGCAACTTTGGCTCCAAAGAGAAGTCCGCAATCCTAACTGATTCTCCAGTTAAAGAAGCTCTCAGACAAGAGCAGTTAGAAGCAAAAAAGAAAAAAAAATATTTCACAACAAAACAAAAACAAGAAACTACTTAAAAATTTACTAGTTTCTGTGGAAGCAGAACAAGAAGATAGCAAAGTAAAAAGAATTAAACCAAAAAAAGACAAAAGGAAACAGTTGGCGTTGGCACCCTCTGCAAAAATTAACGACTATAACTACTTAGTCATTTTCATCATCACTTCGTCATCAAAATCGTTCTCTATTTCAATCGGCAATAAGTCCTACGTTTTTAGTTCATCCTACAAAATGTTCTTTTATTAATTTTCTTTATTGTTTGTCAATAAAAACTGTAACTTTGATGGTTAAAATGACTAAGTAGTTTCAGTTGTTAAGAGCAAGAATCTGAGAAACTGTCACGCCTAGCACTATAAGGTGATTTATGACCTCTCAGATTTTCTTTCAAAAATTACCAAAATGTTTATTATCTTATTGAAAGACCAAATCCAGAATGTTTTGCTCTAAAGTTGAGTTGTTTAGTTTTTATGGACTCCTAAAGTTGAAGGTGCGGCTTAAAAAATTAAGCGGATTTTCAAGACATGGAAGTTGCTGTGAGTCAAAACTTTTACCAGGAACTGTTGAACTCCAATTTTCTTGTTGTATATGGAATATAGAAGGTTGAAACTTTACAAAATGAATGTTAAATTTGTGGTAAGTTGTTGCCGTAAGGTCAGTGAAGGCCCTCAAAGCAAGGCATTTTTGACGTTTTTTAGCGTTTTTGAGGTTCAAAAGCAGCTTGTAGATTTCAGTTGGCACTGCAAAAGTAGTGTCGTTTGAAAGACCAGTGTAAGCACTTTAAAACAAGTACCTGGGGACCGAGCCCACTCGGTTAAAAAAAAAAAAAGCAGTTTGTAAACTCGTGTTTTTTTCTAAAATGCGAAGTACTTATTTAGATAAACTTGAAAAGCATTTTTGGGGCCTTTGGTTGCAATTACGCATTTAAAACAGCCGTAATTTGTTTAAAAAAACACAACCTTATTTAACATTTTGAAGCAAAAATGGGACACCGGTGTCCCACTGAACGAAACACCGATTTCCCATGAATATTTTACCTTTTATGCAGAAAGGGACACCACTGTTCTGTGCTGTATTACATAACCAGAAAATTATTAAAATGCCTATTATATTATTCCTTATATTATATAAATAAGAGTAATATAATATTTTACTCTTATTTTACCGTAAATTAATGCAGAGTAATGAACAGAGTATGAAAAATAGGTTGATAAAAATTCTGCTTCAAAGGGTTAATCCATGCTCACCATAAAATCACACCCAATTTCATTTCATTTGGCGCCGAAGGCGCGGGAGGGATTGATGAGAATATATGCAGAGTCCCTGTTCTCCAGTACGCATTTAGTCCAGTTGGTTTTGACTTTCACTTCACTTGACACTCCAAGGTTCCCCCCGTACATACCACAACTCGTGGTTTAACCGGGATGGGGCCTTGAAGAGCGCTCTGTTCATTTTTGAACAGACCCAAGGGCCGAGCAGACCCTTGGTCCAGCATCCCCCTGAGGTATCGTTTCACTTAAAGGATTTTATGACCACGAACATTTTTAACGTCCCCCCAGCCACCATTTATGAAGACTGTGGATCTTTGATCAGCTGGGCTTCCTCTATATGATCGGCCCGGGACCCTCCGGTTACGAGTCCGACGACTTACCGATCGGACTACAAAATCCAAAACTTAATCTAAATACAAAATTTTATCAAAATCGTTTGAGCAGTTTTCGAGATCCGAAATATATATATACAAGAATTGCTCGTCTAAAGATATTAGATGTAATTTTGTTTCGAAACTTAATATTTTAAGAATGAGTTTCATATTTATTGATTTTTTACCTGAAATATCTTACTAAGCACTCTTGAGGAGGAAAAAAAGTATTTTAAGACTAACTATAACACTTTTATACTCAATTTTGAAATCACACTTGAAAAGTAAAGTAACTGTAAGTTACTATAAAATTCAATAGATGTCGGTGGACAATTACCACTGCTTTTATCCCAACAGCTTGTTATCTAGTGAAGCCTTGCTTTAACGTTTCAAAACCAATAACAATTTAACATTGCCAAATACCATAATTTGAACTTCTGCTGATGTGATTAAATATGAAATCCAATTGTTATAACAAAACGTGGTCGCCACGGGAACAGTAACAATGAATGTAATCATAAAGAAAATGGCGCAATAAAAGCTTCTCAAACTTTCAATGAAGGCACAAAAAAAACGGGGTTTTTTGTGAAAACTCGCGTTTTTACAGAAAAAACGCCGACGTAGATGAACTCAGAAACCAAAACTCTATCTAAATACAAATTTTTATCGAAATCGTTAGAGCCGTTTTCGAGATCTGAAAAATAAATAAATAAATAAATAAATATATAAATATATATACAAGAATTGCTCTTTTAAAGATATTAGATGTATAAATAACCGAGAAAAGTTCAACGTGCTTTTAGTTGCGTAAGGCTGAAATATAGAAAATGTCATATTTTACCGATATTCAAACGGTCATAACTTCCTCTGCCAACAACATATTGAAATATTTTTTTTTTTGGCAATGTCATACTCTATTCTTTGTCTTAACAGAACAGTTGAGTCCTTTGAGGCGAAATAGGAATTTTTTTTTTACAAAAAATATTTTTTGAAACAAAAAACTTCTCATTTCGCCTCAAAGGACTCGACTGTTCTGTTAAGACAAAGAATAGAGTATGACATTGGCAAAAAAATATTTCAATATGTTGTTGGCAGAGGAAGTTATGACCGTTTGAATATCGGTAAATATGACATTTTTCATATTTCAGCCTAACGCAACTAAAAGCACGTTGAACTTTCCACGGTTATTTATACATTTTTTAAAGTGATTACACTGGTCTTTCAAACGACACTACTTTTGCTGTGCCAACTGAAATGTACAAGCTGTTTTTAGACCTCAAAAACGCTAAAAAACGTCAGAAATGCCTTGTTTTGAGGGCCTTCACTGACATTACGGCAACAACTTACCACAAATTTAACATTCATTTTGTAAAGTTTCATCCTTCTATATTCCATATACAACAAGAAAATTGGAGTTCAACAGTTCCTGTTAAGAGTTTTGGCTCACAGCAACTTCCATGTCTTGAAAATCCGCTTAATTTTTGATGCCGCACCTTCAACTTTAGGGGTCCATAAAAACTAAACAATTCAACTTTAGAGCAAAACATTCTGGATTTGGTCTTTCAATAAGATAATAAACATTTGGTAATTTTTTGGAAAAAATCTGAGACGTCATGAATCACAGGCGTGACACTCTCTTAGATTCTTGCTCTTAATTGGCAATAAGCCCTGAGTTTGCAGTTTATCTAAAAAATGCTCTTTTCTAAATTATCTTTATTTTTTATTTTCAAACAGTGCTTGAAGTGAAAAATAAAACATTTTAAATTAATTGAAAATTCATTTCTCTCAATACTTGGCACTCTAATAACGTTCCCCTTAATGCGTAAACGTGCCCCGTTTTCGATGCGTAAACGTGCCCCGAATTGCGTAAATGTGCCCCGAAGTTGCGTAAACGTGCCCCGCCTAATGTGTAAACTTGCCCCTGATACGAGGCACGTTTACGTAACATACTTTGTACTAAATATTAATTTTTTAACGCTTAAATACAAACACAAGGCAAAAACTGAATGCATAAATTTGAACTTCATTAAATGCTTAATAAGTATATATAAAGTTTGAAATTTCCTAAATTGAAACATAAAAATTAGAAAATTCGCGGAAAAAAATCCTCGTAAACGTGCCCCGGTCTCCCCTACTCCTAAAATCGTAAACTTACCTTATTAAGATTTTCAGTAGAAACTACTACGATCTGAATATTCAAATGCTCTTCAAACTCTTTCACTTCTGTGAAAGTACAGGGTCCAGTGGGCACGCCGGCTGCAGCATGTAGCTCCAACGCTCGATTTTTCAAGGTTGGTCTACGGCGATCTTGCAACACTTTGATCATTTTTTTGTCGTGCTGCAAATGTGCTAAAGCATACACAATAGCTTTAGCGCAGCATAGGCCTTGTTCGTCTGTAGGGATGGCTAAGATAGAGAGCTTGTTTAATCTGTCCACCGCTACATTGACGACTTAACGGATCCGGCTTGCACCCACTTCTCGGCAAATAGTCACGACGTCGGCTGAAAAACCCGAATCAATGGCAATCTGATCCTTTGACTGCAAAACTTTTAGAATTGCAGCAATCACAGTTTCCAAAGTGAGCTCTTATACTGACATCAGCCTAGTCGAAATCGGCTTGTCCAAGCCGTCAGCCTGTATATATATCCGTATGAGATCCCTGGGCCTTAATCCTTCGTTTGTTCGACGAAGTAGAGACCTAAACAGTTCCCTAACGGAACTCACTGCTGCAGCCATTGGAGTATTTTTTAAGCTCTCTTGCAACCTTTCCAAGTTGACGCGAGCTCTAAAGGTCAACTGATTCGCCTTATACTTTTCGTTCCACCTCCCTCGAAGCAATTCAATTACCAAAGCATCCTGCATCTATAAAAAATAACACATTACTCAAATGATCAAAGTAAAATTCCACACTGTATTTGCAAAAAAGAGAAAAAAAACTAATAGTTTACTTACGTCTTGAGCATCATCTACTTCTCTTTCACCAAGCGAGGGTTCAGAATAAGAAGGACCAGGGACATTCTATAAGAGAATATAAAGTCATGAAAAAACGCATTTTTAAATACAGTAAGAAATAATAATAATAATAAAGAAGTACCTCAGAACCTGAGCCATTTTGATTGTGCAATTTAAGGGCATGAAACACTTCAGATGCTTCAACAAAAGACTGAGTACCTTCGCCAATAACCTAAAATAAAATATCATAACATTCATTAACTCCGTTAAATTAAGAAACAATAATCAGAAGAAAGTTTAAATAAATATAACTTCTCACATTTTCTTCGTTCACTTCTAAAAACTCTTGAGTCAACTCTCCTATAAACTATAAAATAAAAATAAATTGTAAACAAAAAAGAACAAAACTCTATGTAGTAAATTAAAAAAAAAATAAATTCTAAAGCTAGAAATAAATACATAAATAAAGGAAGTTTTTAACTACTTACGTCGTCGTCAGAATCTCTCAATTCTTCTACATCCTACAAAGAGAAGATAAAAATTAATGAACTCGTCTGAATAGCTATAATAAAATGAATAAGACAAATTTATTTACATTATTAGAAGATTCATCCAATGGCCTCTTGTTTCCTAAAGGCATCTTGAACCTCTACCTACGAAGGTCCAAAAGAAGGCAATAAAACTGCTGCTGAAAAACAGAAACTGAGATAACAAACTGCGAGCAATGATATTTATGTGTGGTCTAAACTATCACGTATGCGATGACGTCAACATGAAATTCACCAATCCCACTAACGGGATCTACATGAGGTCAGTAAGAAACAATCGCTTGCAGCGCCCTCCTACAGTCTTGCACAGGGATTTGTTCATTCTTGTCTGAACTCATTGCTTACGTGTTCAAATCATTGCATGAACAGTAATGCGGAAACCTAGATGAAAGGAAAATACGTTGAGTCATTCTCAACATGTTTGTGCAAATCTGGGAGCGACTTAAAATAGAGTACTAGTTTTTGATTCGCATAGATAAAAAATATAATTGAAAAAAGAGCATTCACTTATACACTTATTTTGTTCAATAAACTATAATGCTAATGGTTTTTGATATTTTTAAACAAAACACTGTTAATTTAAATATGTTTTTGTACTTAGTTTTTTTTCCCCAATTTTTTTTTCCATAAAATGCTTTTGTAAAATTACTGTAGAGAAACACAATGAAAACACAATTATTCTAAGCAATGACATTTTATTTGGAAATTAATTATTTACATAAATATTTATTTTTTCATTTACAGGGTTGTTCCATACATAAATTCAATTACAATTAAAATATTCAAATGCATCTGCAGGACATAGCTTCTCTCGAGCTGATCTTAGGATTTTACTTAAACTTACATCTTTTAAAAATGGTTCAGTTGCGTACATTGCAGGTTTCAAGTTCAAAAAACGTTGTTCTTCCCATAACTTTTCTCGAAAATGTTGAGCTATCTCCTCTATTTCCATTGTAAGTGCTAAAGCGTTAAAATCTTCCCCTCTATTAGCCCAGGTTTCTTCAGCCAGAACTTCAAGTTGCTTCAAACCTTTTTCTATCACCATTTCGCATACGATGGACTCTAGCACATTGGAAAGGTACAGTTCACCTAAATTTCTATCTGACGTTGCAGGCAAATTTGATTTTGAGATCTTCTCATCAGCAATAGAACTGTAGGCAATGAACAAGTTCATGACTCCGAAAACATGATCCAAAAGGGTACTTGCAATATTATTGTATTGGTGAATCATATCTGTCCACTGTGATGCGGATATCGTAATACACCGGGAAGTCGACTGAACTGTTTGCGGTAGACGTGTAAATTTGAATTTTGTAAAATCGGAGCTCTGGATGATCAGTTCATGTTCAAACAGCGTATGCAGTTCCCTCTCTGTTTTAGGCACGGTTTTTCTTCCAAGGATGTCGGACACCCACCAGGGACGCAGAGTTATGCCCTCAGTCGTAGGGCAAAACTTCTCTCCGTATTTTGCAAATTTTCTAATCTGGAGACTTGCCAGACATTTAAAGCTACTTGATATACAAAAATATCCTCGCCAATGGGAAACAATCCTTTCGGAACATTCTTCTCCATGAAAGGTATTCTGCTTCTAGAGGATTTCGCTGTTCTCTCCTCCGGCTCTTCACATTTTCTTTTCTGGCTGCTGGAGTTCATCGTGAAGAATAGAAGGTTCTAATCCAAACGCTGTGCCAAGCCAACTGAAGTCTCATTTTAACTAGTGGTCTTATATGCTTGCTGAAGTGATCGCTGATTGGTCAAGTTCTTCTATGACGTACACTAATTTGATGACATATGAATAACTGCGTAAACATGATCAAACAAGTTGAGATGTCGTTAAACTTTGTTTTAGCCGCAAGTCTTTTCTAAATAACATAAATCTCACGAAGTCACCATAGCATGATCAGTATAGCGCTTGCCAATCATGCTATGGTTCCTTCATGCAACTCTGAGATCGCAGGTCCGAATCCCGCTAAAATATTTTCATTTTTATTTAAAATTATATATCTACAAATAAAAGATTTATTTTTATGCACTCCGATAGATGGCGCCACTATTTTCTAATAAAAAATTGCTTAGATAAAGATCCACTAAGTAAGTAAAATCAATTAATCTCTGATAGCTTTCTTTGCTGCCTACAGCCACCGATAGATGGCGCCATTATTTTTTCTCTTACAATTTCAATTCTTAAAATTCCCTCTGTAATGACCAAAGTCACCGACAGATGGCGCCACTATTTTTTTCTCTTACATCTTGAAATTTCCCCTAGCTTCCTTTATTGTTTGTGAACGCAACTACTAAAATTACGCTCTTATAGTTTTATTGTCCATCCTAAGTAACTGCCTAGTACGGTCTAGTGGTTAGAGAACTCGCGTTCGGAGCGAAAGGTCCAGGGTTCAAACCCCAGGCATGGGAACAGCATTTTAGAATATTACCCTCGCAAATATAATTTCAGTAAGAATAAATTAAATAAAGTAATTAAACGAATTAAATGAATAATTAACTAATTCAAGATCAGACATGAATTAACGCGTCAATACAAGATGGCGGAGAAATCACGTGATCATCCAAGATGGCGGCTCAATCAATTAAATACTCAATTACAAAAATCCAAGATGGCGTCAGAACCCTCGTGCAAGGTTATAAGAAATTACGTGACCATTCAAAATGGCGGCTCAATTAATTAATTAATTAAAAATAAGATAATCAAGATTCAAAATGGCGTCGGAACCCTCATATAAGGTTACGAGAATATCCAAGATGGCGGCGGAGCGACCACGCCCACTGTTGAGTTGTTTCCCTCCTTCTGCCGGTCATATTACGGCTCCTACTACTTACAGGGGTCTGTCCAGGAGTTTTCACAGGGTCCGTTTTTTGTGAAAAACTAAATAATTTTGTAAAAAATCAAATAATTTTGTGAAAATCAAACAATTTTGAAAAAAAAAAAAAAAAACGCAAAAAAAAAAATTTTTTTTTTTGAATTTAATAAAAAATAAAAATAAATTTCATTTTCCTCAAAAAAAAAAAAAGCATAATAAACATTGTAACATCAGAATGACCCCCGACAGTACTTCCCTCCAAGTCAATGAACAACTCTTCAATTACTACGCAATCTCTTTACCAAAACACACACATTTATTAACAAAACACATACACAGACAAACTTTTACATCCAACTGCTCTCCCCAAGAGCCTACCCATCTCTGCCTCTCTTAACTTCAGGCCCCTTGATCCCTACTCCCACGTAAGTATGTCATTCCCCTGACGTCATACTAGACTCGAACATCACAAACATCAAAAATGCGAAAAGTCCGATTCCTGTAGTGGTTGCAAAGAGATTGCAGTTTTCAAAGTCATCATTCAAGTGACATCAAAAGCATAAAAACGGAACATAAAATAATTTTTGTTGGTGAATTTTTTTTACAGTTGCATTTTAAAGGTCAGTGGTAAACATATTATTAATGTCTGTTTCCACAATTAATGCAAAAATAAATGGAACGATCGCTTAACATTTAGACTCATAAAAGAACAGTTATTTTGCTTTTAAAAATTTTAAAATAATTATCTGAGCAAAAAATAAGGCGAATTTTCATTCATTTGCCTCTTAATAAAGAGTATAATTAGCTTGAAAAGTAAGTAAAATTCGATTTTCATATCGGATGCGGAGATCGCTTTTTCCAAAATGAAAGCATCAGAAATATAAAAACGATTTTTAATAATTTATTAAAGTCAAAAATTTTAGAGCTGCATTTCATCAGGTTTATATGATGAATGTCATTAATTATCACCGACATATTCGCCAAAAATTAGGAGGAAAAAATACGGTAAGGAAACATAGCAAAACAAACAATACCAGACTTCTAATATTAACAGACCAGGGGTCTGTCCAGGATTTTTCACAGGGTCCGTTTTTTGTGAAAAACTAAATAATTTTGTGAAAAATCAAATAATTTTGAGAAAATCAAACAATTTTGAAAAAAAAAAAAACAATTGCAAAAAAAAAATTTTTTTTAATTAAAAAAAAATAATAACCAATTTCATTTATTTTCCTCGAAAAAAAGCACATTAAATATCAAAAATGCGAAAAGTCCGATTCCTGTAGTGGATGCAAAGAGATTGCAGTTTTCAAAGTGATCATTCAAGTGACATCAAAAGCATAAAAACGGAACGTAAAATAATTGTTTTTTGCTGAATTTTCTTCACAATTGCATTTCAAAGGTCTATAGTAAACGTATTATTAATGTCTGTTTCCACAATTAATGCAAAACTAAAATGGAGCGATCGTTTAACATTTAGACTAATAAAAGAACAGTTAATTTTGCTTTAAAAAATTTAAAATAATGATCTGAGCAAAAAATAACGCGAATTTTCATTTATTTGCATCCTAATAAAGAGTAATTAGCTTGAAAAGTAAGTAAAATTCGATTTTCATATCGGATGCAGAGATCGCTTTTTTCAAAATGAAAGCATCATAAATATAAAAACGATGTTTAATAATTTATTAAAGTCAAAAATTTTAGAGCTGCATTTCATCAGGTTTATATGATGAATGTCATTAATAATCACCGACATATTCGCCAAAAATTCGGAGGAAAAAATACGGTAGGGAAACAATATTAGAAGACGCAAAAATACAATAATTCCTGAATATAACTAAAACACCACCCTTGTAAGCATTAAAAAATAAATAAATAAATGAAATTTAAAAAAAAAAAAAACAGATAATTTTCTGCCAAAATAAGGTCAAAACATCGCACCAAAGACGTCAGATGGAGATAATTTTAATTTTAAATAGTAGCTGATCGCTCTACCCAGAAGCAATCCCATTTTTTCTCCAACCCTAGCTATCTGTTTGCAGTTCTAAGTTCATTCCGCTGATAATTGCTATTATTATTATTTTCTTTATGTTTAAGTTCATAGCAGGGAGAAAAATCCTTACTCTGCACTTCCAGAGAAATCTATAACAGCAACATCACAGCAAGCCACTTTGATTTGCATATGATAAAACAAACAAGCAGAACCATTAAAGCAAAACTACCTTTTTTAAGTTGTTAATTTCTTTAAAAGAAACCAACAAAAAGTGCTACATTTTACACTAAAGATTTTTTGCTTGCCCGAGCATCGCAGGACCAGGCAAGAAGTGCCGACTTTTTTTTTTCGCAAAAGTTGGCGGATAAACGATTCCCTTCTTTAACTTGAGAAAAGGCCCAAAAGTTATGGGCTTTTACACAGAAATATGCTATGCATTATTTTGATTTCAGATTTGCTTTTTGAATGAATCATGTGTGAAATGTACGTTTGTTTGATTAGCATTTTGTGAAGGGTCCGTTTTGCTTGATCGTATTTTTGTGAAGGGTCCGTTTTGCTCGATAGTATTTTTGTGAAAGGTCCGTTTTGCTTGATCGTATTTTTGTGAAGGGTCCGTTAACGGACCCGAATTTCCTCTGGCCAGACCCCTGACTTAGTTGATTTGCTTTAATAGTTCTGCTTGTTTGTTTCATCATATGCAAATCAAAATGGCTTGCTGCAATGTTGCTGTTACAGATTTCTCTGGAAATGCAGAGTAAGGGTTTTTCTCCCTGCTCTTGACCTAAACAAAAAAGAATTAATAATAATAGCAGTTATCTGCGAAATGAACTAAGAACTGCAAACAGATAGCAAGGGTTGGAGAAAAAATGGGATTGCTTCTGATAGAGTGACCAGCTATTTAAAATTATCGCCATCTGACGTCTTTGGTGCGATGTTTTGACCTTATTTTAGAAGAAAATTACCCTAAACAAACTTTTTTTGTTCAAAAGATCTCGGCAAGGATACTTCACTGCCGTATTTAAATTTTCAATTTGAACATTTTTTCGTTCAACATTGAACCGTTCAAGCAACCTTTCTCCACCTAATAACTTTTAAGTGAACCGTCCGAACTGAATAAACTTTTTTTGTTCGAAATATCTCGGAGAGACTCATTCCCATATTTCACTTTTCAATTTGAACCATTTTTCGTTCAATGATGAACCGTTCAGAAAAATACTTAACATTGCACCTACTGGGAAATTTAAGTTCAGTGTAGATCCTGAACTTAAAGGCGGATTTCCTTCAAACTATCTTTGTAAGAAAACAGTTTTGATAAAAAATGTACGTAAAGTACTTTTCTGAAAAATCTTCTGTGAGGATTCTGATTCCGACTCCGCAAACATGGCGGAAATGCAGGCTCAGAAAAAAATGACGGACTGGGCAGACGATTTTTTGTTTATTTGTTCCTTTTTTTTGTTTAATTTAACACTATTCTTATTTATTTTTTTTGGCAGACGATATTTTTTTGTTTACAAAAATTTTTCATTCACGAGAACATTTTATTCTTTATTTATATTTAACAACTGGCAACGGATTAAAAATAAAATTCGAGACATTTTATTAACGAACGAGGTTTTTTTTCTTTGATAAAATGTGTTTTGATGTTCTTTGTACTTTTATTTAATTTATTATTATTTTTTTCTTTTGAAAACTATTGTGAAATTTTTCTACGGAAGAACTATAACAGTTACATTCTTTAAAACGTGTGACAAAATTTACTTTTTACGTGACCATTTCATCTGATGAGAGGGGTATATTTTGCTTTTAGAAATCAGCTTTAAGGGCTATAAAGGTATGTTTGACATAATTTTCAGTTTCAGATATTCAAGAGAATATTGATTAGATGCTAGAATGCCGATGTCGATGTACGGGAAAGTAGGCTCGTTTAGTTCTTGACAGAACTTCTTGTTATACTTCTGATGCTTTCATTTTGAAAAATGCGATCTCTGCATCCGATTTGAAAATCAAATTTTACTTATTTTTCTCCAAATTTTTACTATTGTCTCCAAGAGGTATCTTACAAAGCTCTGCTTTTTCTCTCTGCTGGTATTCTGTTTTTTTAACTTCGTCCTCAATTTTCACACAGCAGTGTATAAATGAATTACTCTTCAATGCAAACAAAATATTTAATCTGAATCAGAATCTTTTTTATACTTTACACAATGAATAAAAATTAATTTTCATTAGTTACATTTAGAATATTTTTTCGCAAAATATAAGTGATTTTAATTCAGAAATCACAAGAGGAAAATATGTAAATTGTACTACCGAATTTTCCGGTAATAACGCCGCAGCATTAAATGTGATTTTTCTTACTCAGACATTAAAGTGCGGCCAATAACTCGGTGCGGCGTGTAAGTAGTAATTCACAAATTAGTTTGCTCAGGCTAGAAAATGTAATCGAAATTATGACGAATAAAACTTTGTGTGAAAGAAGCAGTGCACTTTCAGCAGCAGGAATACTGCTATCATGTGACCAACCTTGACTGGTTGTCCTTTTCGAATGCGATGCAGGTGTTAGGTGGCGTTGCACGTTTGGCAACAGCTCAACTTTTTTTCGACTGTTCGCATTTCGCATCTTTCCTAGTACACGTGGTATTTGGCTAACGAGAATTTTTAGTGTTTGTTTTTGGGATGTCTTCCGTGAGTTCAAAGCGCCGAAGTTATACGGCAAAGTTTAAATTGAATGCAGTCGCTCAAGCAAAGTTGAAAGGGAACCGGCAAACAGCTCGGGAGCTGAATGTTGATGAGAAACGCATTCGGGAATGGCAAAAGCAAGAAAAAGTACCCTTGCAAACACCAAGAGAGAAACGTGCTCAACGCCGCGGCCCTGATGCCAAATGGGAAGATTTGGAAAACGAACTGTGTGGCTGGATCGACCACCAAAGGAAAAACGGCCGCTCGTTATCTACAGTATTAATTAGAATCAAGGCCAAACAGATGGCGAAAGAGAAAGGGATTGATGATTTCCAAGGTGGACCTTCTTGGTGTTCTCGGTTCTTCTGAAGAAATAAATTGAGCATGAGAGTCAGAACAACTCTCGGACAAAAATTGCCGAATGACTGGGAGGAGAAGAAAAGTTCCTTCTTGAAGTTCGTCTCTGAAGAAATAGAAAGAAATGACTTCAAACCATCTGACATAGGGAACATGGATGAGGTCCCTATGTCATTTGACATGCCGTCATCGCGAACTACCGATTTCGTTGGCATCAAGTCCGTACCGATCGTGACGACCGGAAACGAGAAGAACAGTTTCACGGTAGTGCTGTCATGTCTTGCGTCAGGAGCAAAATTACCCCCAATGGTAATTTTTAAGAGGAAAACAATTCCGAAAGAGAGTTCCCTGGCTGGGATAGTCGTGCTGGCGAACGAGAAAGGATGGATGAATCAAGAAGTTATGCTGGACTGGCAGTGGCGTAACTACTCGTTGGTTTCAGGGGGGGTTATATTCTAAATCATCACGAGGTTAAAAAAACAGCGGAGGGGGGGTGGCAACCCCTTTTTACCCACACTTTGCATGTATGTATGTGTGTATATATATATATTTTTTAATCATATGCACTTGAAAATGCGTACTTCCGAAGTTCGAAAAACCGGATAGCTTTTTAAAGAGTAAAGAAATATTACTGTAGAAAAATGGAAGGGGGGTCCGTGGGTTCGCCCCCGGAAATTTTCATAAATTGTACCTCTAAAAACTCCATTCTAGACTATCTTGGTGATGTTCGATCTCTTCCTCAGTCAGTAAAACACGATTGCCGGCCAATTTTTATTAATGTGAAAGAAAATGATAGGATACAGAAATTCTTCCCAGCGATTTTTTCGAAATTTCAGTTCCAAAAACGCAATTTCAGACGAATTTCGATCATAATGGGAGGTTTAGACACCTACCTCCGGAAAATTTTGACATTTATTGCCTAAAAAACACAATCCTTAATGATTCTGGGAAGGGGAGGGGGTGGCAATGAAGTCTGTAACACAATGATATTCGCTGGAGAATCGTACTTTTTCATTCTAGGAGTTTTAAATTTTTAATCTCAATTTTGCACTTTTGGACCGATATTTCAGGGGGGGGTGTCCCCAAAACACCCCCCATAGGTACGCCACTGTGGACTGGGCTCGAAAGTGCTGGCGAAAACGGCCCAATTCATTCTTTCAGAAGAACTGTTTGCTGGTCATGGACTCCATGAAAACACACCTTTCCGACGAGACAAAGAAATGTCTCGCGTCGGAAAAAACAAGGCTGGCAATTGTGCCCGGTGGGTTGACTAAGCTATTGCAACCACTGGACTTGTCAATCAACAGGGCAATCAAAGAGCATGTGCATCGCCACTGGGAAGAGTGGATGGCGGCGGAAGACCATACCTTTACGAAAGGGGGCCGAATGCGAAAGGCAACTTTTTGTGAAGTTTGCACATGGATCGTGCATGCGTGGAATGCGATTCTGAAAGACATGATTCAAAAAAGCTTTTAAAAAAGCCGAGATTGTCACTGATGGGATTGTCACAACTCCCGATGTGTCTTCGGACGAGGACATGTCAGATGATGAAGCGGAAGTGGATGAACCTTTGCCCCGCGAAATACTGGAACTGTTCCAAATGGACTCGGAGGACGAGGACTTTGATGGGTTTCCGGCGATGTGAAATATATTATTCTATTTTTTAATATTGTTTCTTTTGTATGTCCCTTTTTTTTTTTTTTTTTGCTCAAATTAGACCTTTATTCTGGTAATCTTGCTTCTAGGATAATTTTTAAAAAGTGCGGCGTTATTTTCGGTGCGGCGTTAAACTTGCTTCCTAAATAAAAATAAATGCTTACTTGCGGCGTTAAACCCGATGCAGCGTTATAACCGGAAAATATGGTACTTACTAAGTTATTCTATTCCAACAATTTTTCAAGCAAAACTTTTATACTTTCCCATTTTTGTGCTTTTGAAAATAGCCATTAGTAAAACTTTTCATATAAATTACGTTAACAGATTTATCTCATGCCATCAAAAGTTTGCTGAAATTGATTTGAGAGATTAAATTAAGCACTTGAGAAAACAGGGACCAGGATTTTTATCTTAGTACTTACTTTTGTGAAAAACTTTTTTTTTTTTTTTTGAAAAAATATTTTTAATGGTACTTTAACAGCAAAAAACTTTTATTTACGTGCAAACAAAATTACAGCAACCTCAGTTTAGTAGTAAAAGTATAATACTGATAAATTGAATGGCCGGTTTCAGTAACCAATTATATGGAAGAGGGTAGCAAAGACTTGACAACTTTTTATGAAGCTATACTTAGCAAGTTATATATCTTCAGTGATTTTTTTTTTTTTTTTGACACACACACTTAAAATTTAGAAAGACTTATAAAAAAAATAGGGAGTTTCACTGCAAAAATAAAAACACAACAAGGGCATGTATTAAGAAACACCAGAACATAAAGAGTATAATATAAAGTTTTATAAATGCTGTGCGAACCCTGTAGTACAATTCCACTTTGAAAAATTGAAGATAAAGAAGTAATATAATAATGCTATAATTTATTGTCCCATAGCCAGTCTCTTAATGTTTGTCTGTTTCCCTTCTTCATTCCACTGTCTGTCGCTTTGTTCATTGATAATAATTAAAACTACTAAATGAGAATAAATAACATAGCATTAATTGCATGCATACAATTTTACACAATAATTTGTACCATAGTGGAATAAGATTGTAGCATTTATTCCAATAAAGGAGCGGAATAAAAAAAAATGCAGTTTATAGATAGTCCAGATATCTGAGAACTAAAAATACTAACAAAACAAAGAACATAAAGACATTTAAAAAAACCAAATACCAAAAACAATGTAGCAGACCTACCCTTCCCCCAGCTTGCATATGATATCAAAAACTTCTTCAGGTTGTCTTGTCAAACTTTCCTCACTTAATTTCTTCAGCTCACTACAAAAATATGGTAATATAAAGAAAAGAATCTTTTGGGGTATTTTACAATTAAATATTTTAGTATTTTCACTACATAAATATGGAGAATTAAACAAGAAATTTTTTAAATATTCTTGTGAGAATATAAAACCTAGAAAACTAAGAAAATAAAATATATGGCGAAGAAACACTTAAAAAAGTTACGGCTTAAGGAATCAAGAATTGTCCTTCAATGTTTCATACTAACCAGCATGCCATAGTGTAAAAATTTTAAAAATCCAAACAAGTGGCATTTGAAATAGAAAAGTAACACAAGTTTTTGGACGTAAGAAATTTTTGCCCTTGTGTCCACGTTATCGAAATATAAGGTAATGAAGTTTCGAAATTTTTAGAAAAGTCACCAAATTTAGCGAGTTATATTCAAAAATGGATTTTATCATATGCATACAATATCTTATATATTCCCATTTTTGGCCATCTGCAAAGTACGTGAAAGATGGTTTCACATTTATCATTTACTTGTGTGAGTGTTAAAGTAAACAACTACTATCATGCCTACAAGGTGGAAAGTAGAGAAATTTTTGAAAAGGAAAAGTAACTTTAAGCGAGATCAAACTTAATTTTTAGCTTTTTATTTGCAATAAAAGAAGGCCCTTTATTTAAGGGGGTCAGGAGGTGGTAATTGACCCTGATGATAATTTTTACAAAGTTACTAACATGTACGTGCAATGCTGTGGTATGGCGGGGGGGGGGGGGGAGAAGATTCTTTGACACACTTCGAAAAGACAGGTTCTTTGATTGAAAATTTAATGTTTAATAATTTTATTAAATCTTTTTATACAAAATATATAACTTTTAATAATACATAGGTATATATTTATTTCATCAACTATTTCATATTCAGATTTTAAAAAATTACCTATTCAGCTTTTATGGGTTGTTTTTTTTTTCCCTTGCGAAATGCCCCGTTTTTAGGTTGGCTGAGGTTACCCAAGATTCCTGGGCAAATACCCAAAATATATCTACCTACCCAACCCACAGGATATTTACCCAATCCCTATCACCACACACAGTCACAATAGAATCTCAAGTAAATTTTGTAATAAACATGTAATGTTTATTTCAAACAAAAACATTTATAAATATAGCGTGAAGATATTTTTTTTAATGATTGATATTTTCAAAAGAGTTCTTGAATAATTTATGGGAAGTAAATGACACCAAATCAACTATAAAAAAAAATTAAATTAAATTATACCTTTCCTGCATACTGTTGCCACATTCAATCCAATGCATTATCAATCTTTTATTACACAGAAATTCTAAAAATATTTTAGAAAGAAGTCCCTAAAAAGAGAAACAGTGAAAATTAGTAAAATAAGAAAAATTAAGCAAGACATTAACTTTTCAAAATATGTTTTATTTTAAGGTGGGGTTGTTGAGGTAATTTAGGTATATGGGAGTGATTCCATACCAACTCACCGAATGGGGGTGGTACGACCAACTCGGATTTTCTTTTAATTTGGCACACATGTTGATCATATAGAGGCATGGAAAAGTCCAAATTGTTAGGTTCCTGCTCCACTTAATTTCTGAGATACATGCCCTCAAAGTTTGTCCGCCACGTCAAAATACTAAAAAAGTGATGTTATTTAATCATTTTTTATAAAAAATCGTACTCATGCAAAATAAAAGTGTTAGATATCTATGGAAACTAGTTACTTCAGGCATTCCGAAAAAAAATACTAGAACGTTCATAATGAAAATTGCCAAGGTACAGGGCTCTTTGAAGTTGTCACCACAAAAACTTGATTTTGCAGATTTTGCTAAAATTAAGGCATTTATTACAAAAAAAGGCAAACAAAACCAAAGGTTTTCTCACTTTCTGGTGGTGTACAGGTCCTCCCTGTAAATTGCTACGCAATAAATTTTTTGGGTTTCTCACTCCTTCTTGGAAATATTTTAGCTTAAAGATAAGCCATAAGGCAAAAAATGCGTTTTTGGCCATCTTGGCAGCCATTTTTCTCATAAAGGGGGAGCAGTAGAAACTTTAATTTTTTTTAAAACAAGCCACTGATATGTTAGCTATTCACAGGAAAAGAGTTTACTTTTGGTTATTTCTCCCATTAAGAGATATCCTGCTGACAGTATATGCATGTTTTTCGCGACGACCATATGCTTTTGTTCCCCCTCTCATGGACTTAAAATTAATTAAACCAAAAAATAATGATATATTTATTAATAGCTGTATTATCTACCCAATATGTCATGAAGTTTAATTTATTAAATCATTGAACAATAAATTAGATAATTGATGAAAACAAGAAATAGTATTTCTCTGATGCCTGAGCATTATGCATTCATAATTATAAAGCACTAAATACTTTCTTGAGAAATTAATTAACATAAAGGAGCTCTAAATATTTATATTATAAGCAATACCCAATCTTGTGATTGGGATACTCCTGTTTTTAATTGAAGAATTTCTTGAATATCACATGAATATCAGGAAAATAAATGAGGTCTTTTCGTTTGATGTAGGATATTTTATGACAAATTTCATTTGATGGGCTACTAACTGAGCATGGTGATAAAGAGCTATTAATTTCAGCATCGAATTCCATTTTACCTTATTAACAGTTAAATATTTACAAAATAATTAAATAAATAATTTAATATAAAGCCATGCTTGAAGAATTAAAATTAGTGCAACTAATTTATTCCCATACTGATCTTTACAAAACTGACATGTGTTGAGCACTGATAAGAACTGACAAGAATAAGTTTACTCACTAAAATACTAGTTCACAGATACTATAAAGCGTACATTCTATTTTCTACAAAATAATACTGCAACAAAGAACAAGGGTATAAAGGGGTAGGTACTAAAGAATTTCTTGAAAAATCAATTAAAATAAAGGAGCTTCGAATATTTATCTCATAGGCAATACCCAATCTTGTGATTGGATGTTCCTGATTGATGGCTATAAACAGGAGGATACCCTTGTTCTTTGTTGCAGTATTATTTTGTAGAAAATAGAATGTATGCTTTATAGTATCTGTGAACTAATATTTTAGTGAGTAAACTTTTTCTTGTCAGTTCTTATCAGTGCTCAACGCATGTCAATTTTGTAAAGATCAGTATGGGAATAAATTAGTTGCACTAATTTTAATTCTTCAAGCATGGCTTTATATTAAATTATTTATTTAATTATTTTGTAAATATTTAACTGTTAATAAGGTAAAATGGAATTCGATGCTGAAATTAATAGCTCTTTATCACCATGCTCAGTTAGTAGCCCATCAAATGAAATTTGTCATAAAATATCCTACATCAAACGAAAAGACCTCATTTATTTTCCTGATATTCATGTGATATTCAAGAAATTCTTCAATTAAAAACAGGAGTATCCCAATCACAAGATTGGGTATTGCTTATAATATAAATATTTAGAGCTCCTTTATGTTAATTAATTTCTCAAGAAAGTATTTAGTGCTTTATAATTATGAATGCATAATGCTCAGGCATCAGAGAAATACTATTTCTTGTTTTCATCAATTATCTAATTTATTGTTCAATGATTTAATAAATTACATTTCATGACATATTGGGTAGATAATACAGCTATTAATAAATATATCATTATTTTTTGGTTTAATTAATTTTAAGTCCATGAGAGGGGGAACAAAAGCATATGGTCGTCGCGAAAAACATGCATATACTGTCAGCAGGATATCTCTTAATGGGAGAAATAACCAAAAGTAAACTCTTTTCCTGTGAATAGCTAACATATCAGTGGCTTGTTTTAAAAAAAATTAAAGTTTCTACTGCTCCCCCTTTATGAGAAAAATGGCTGCCAAGATGGCCAAAAACGCATTTTTTGCCTTATGGCTTATCTTTAAGCTAAAATATTTCCAAGAAGGAGTGAGAAATCAAAGTTATGCATTGTGTAACCATTTATAGTAAACATCTGTACACTACCAGAAAGTTAGTAAACCTTTGGTTATGTCTTACTTTTTTTGGAATAAATTCCTCAATTTTAGCAAAATCGGGAAAATCAAATTTTTGTGATGACAACTTCTAAGAGTGCTGTACTTTAACATTTTCCGTTATAAACATTGCCATATTTTTTTTCTGAATGCCAGGAGTAGCTAGTTTCCGTAGACATCAAACACTTTCATATTGCATGAGTAGAAATTTTAAGAAAAAATTATTAAAAAACATCAGTTTTTTGGTATTTTGAAGGTCCGGACAAACTTCGAGGACCCGTATCTCGGGAAATAAGTGGAGCAGGTAACTTTCCTTTTGGGCTTTTTCATACCTCTATACCATCAATCTGTGTACCAAATTAAAAAAAAATCCGAGTCGGTCGTGCGACCAACTTTTTTTTTTTTTTGGTGAGTTGGTATGGAATCGCTCATGGGGTAATTTTGGAATACATTTCAATAAAAAAAAATTTAAACTAAAAATTTCATACAATTACAAAACTTCAATTATAAACATCAATTCCTTTCGTATGAGTAAATACTGAAAATACGGTGGTAAGTTTTTGAAATTGATAAGAAAAATAAGTATAGTTTTTTGAAGATGCTACGGCAAAGTAAATAATTACTTCCGGATAGTGCAGTTAATTAACCTCCCACTGTATATTTTTCAACTTTAAGCACATGGGGGGGGGGGGGAGTCGAGGTAATTTGGGTATAAAAATGATCAACTTTGAACTTTCTAGTCCTGTAGTAAATTTTTATAATTTTTTTTTTATTTTTCTGGTTTTATCTTAGCATTGTGACTTTCTAGACTAGTTTTTTACAAATTTCAGGTTAATTGACCTATTTTCATAATAATGGCAAACATAAGTTTCACTATACCCAAATTACCCTATAGTTGGGGGAATTTGATTATAATAATGGTTAGAGAGCAACCATGGTTTTAACAACTATCTTAATTACTTGTTTCAAACTTATGTTGAATGTAGGTATAATATGCACAATTACATAATATAAATACTAATTTTTACAAGTATTAAGATTAATTGTATGCAGAAAATGCTGCAAAAATTGCACAAAATGACAATTTATTGACGGGCAGTTGATTTTAGTTACATTTAAGAAAATTTGAAAAATCTTCCATTGTAATCTGGAACAGGAAATACATCAGAAATCTATTCCATGTAAACCTATTCAATGTCATCATCGTCCGAGAAAATGTAACGTTCGCTGTCACCGTTACATTTTCTTAAAAATTTTACGCAATAGCGTTCTGCAGTTTCAGGATCTTGAGAAATTATTTGCCCCTGTATTCTTTTTGTGTTTTCCCACATTCCCTTTGATAATTAACGGATACCGATGATCCTACATGGCTTGTAGAAGGCTGGGAAAGGTCTTTTTTTTTCCAAATCAACATATTTTTACGCTTTTTGTAGAGTTCTTTTTAGGTAAACCAGGTATAAATATAAAGGAAAAAATATCATTATTAATGTTGCCAACACATTTCCAGAATACAGGGTGGTTATAAATTAACAGGAGGTGTTTGGAGCCCTCTAGCTCGCAAACTACTGGGCGAAACATTGCCAAATTTCAAAGAGCGTGCATATTAGACCATGGGATTTTGATTTCTGAAATAAAAAATTAGTTTGAAAAATCACCACCAGGGGGAAATTTGGGGCTGTAAAAAAGTATTACACTGAATATCGCGAATTAAACTTGAAAAGATGCTGTATAAATCAATTTCGCCAAGCAAAAATGATTGTTCTTTGCAAATGAGGTTTAATATGATCGCCGTAGAATTTTATATTTAAAAAAAAAAATCACCACGAACAAAATAGCGGTCCATTTAACCAAATAGAATGCTATAATTTGCATAAACGCATTGCGTTTAGCGATCATCTGTATAAAATGACTGACTGGAGCATTCTCATTATTCTGAGCGCAGTTGCCTCTTGATGGCTTTAACTATGCAGGACCGCGCTTTGTTAGTGAAGCTCTACTATCAGCGTTATGAAAATGCCAATGTTACTTTTTGAGAATTTCGGCGAGTGAAGCAGTTGAGAAAAGGCCCGCTGATCATAACAAATTTAAGAAACATGATTAAGCGGTTTGAAATGACTGGATCTCTAGCCCAGCAACCAGGCCAGGGACGCAAGACGGTAAATCAGCTACAAGTTGACGAAGTTGCAAATGCTATTAGAGAACAGGAGATGGAGAATGTGCAAGGTACAAGCAGTTCTCGTGCAAGTTTCTCGGCAAACACTGATCCCTTACTCAACAGTGCGGAAAATTTTACGTGAGATGTTAAAATTTTTTCCTTACAAAATTTCTTCCACTCAAGAATTACTTCCTCGAGATACAGTTGCCTGACTGGACTTTTCTTCAAAACTTCTAGATTGCATGCAATTCAACAATACTTGGCCGTGGAAAATCTTATGGAAAGACGAAACTCATTTTCATTTAAACGGTAGCACAAACACGCACAACTGCCGGATTTGGGTTGCAACTAATCCGCATGTTTATGTGCAGAAACAACTTCACTCGCCAAAAGTTCCAGTGTGGTGTAAATTTACTGCATCTTTCATGGTCCTCACTTTTATGAGGAAAATCATGCGGGTGGACCAGTTACATTCACCGTTACTGCTGATAGGTACGCTGAGATGCTAGAAAATTTCGTAGTTTCACAGCTGCAGCAACGAGAATGTGTCGACTCAACCATATTCATGCAGGATGGTGCACCACCCCACATCGGACTTAGGGTGCAGCGTGTTTTGCGGGAACATTTCTCTGATAGCAGAATTATTAGCCGCTCATTTCCTACGGTATGGCCCCTAAGGTCACCCGATCTCAATCCATGTGGTTTTTGGTTGTGGGGATATCTGAAAAGTGTAGTGTATCAAAGAAACATTTCTGATATCACAAGTTTAAAAGATATGATAATTTTAAAAGTTAGAGAAATCCATTCTGATATGTTACGAGCTGCCGTAGAAAATGCTGTGCATTGTATGCAGTTCTTACAACTTTACAATGGCGATCATATCGAACCACATTTGTGACAAAAAAGTCATTTTTGCAAATAAAATGGATGCATATTTTGTCAGTAGTAATTAATTCTTCGATAATCAGAATAATACACTTTTACAGCGTCAAATTTTCCCCTGGTGATGATTTTTCAAACTATTTTTTTTTTTTTTTTAAATTCCAGAAATCAAAATCCCATGGTCTATAATGCACGCTCACGAAATTCGGCATTGCTTCGCCCAGTAGTTCGCGAGCTAGAGGGCTCCAAACACCTCCTGTTAATTTATAACCACCCTGTATATAAACCTTAGGTAATGAGGATGTACATAAATCCCTATTTTGTAGTCCCTTGAATTAATCATTTGTCCTTCTGATTCATAAAATGTAATGTATACCCAAATTACCTCATGTTCTGAAATCATTAATTACATAAAAACTAATTATGATAAATGTTTCAATTCAATGACAAATTAAAGCAAAGATATGTAATATCTACATATCTAAATTTGGAAAACATAGAGTGGCTGGTTAATTAGCAGCACTGTTTGGAAGTAAAGTTGAGCCCGCTTAATGGAATAGCCAATTTATCACGAAAAATTATTCTAATAAGCGGGATATTCCATTATCCGGGATCCCATAACACGACGGTTCAAATTGCATTTAAACCAAGAAAACATTAAAAATTGCCTTAACCACATGAATATTTATCAGCAAATATCTAATAATTTACTTTAAACATATTCATAACATTTTAAATATATTAAAATTTAGAAATAGAATAAAAAACGACCTTATTTTTTTTTGTAAAATATATATTTGCAGCAATTTTTGAAAAATTACGTTATGTATTACTCGCTTATTTGATGCTAAAGAAGTTGGATATTTAGGAATGTTTATTGCTCTGTGAATGCATCAAGTCAGTAACTTGATTTTCTAGTTTGTAAAACAAGTGAAGCATTGGGCTTCATTTCCAAGAAACGTCTTATAATATTACAAGCGTTATTAACTTCAGCATGCGGAGATTGATATTTCAAACTTTGTTGCCAGTTGTAACTTTGTACATTTATTAGCACTTGCACAGGGTTTGAAATAAGGTTCAATTTTGATGGGGGAACTCCCCCCTTTACTTCTAATTTCGGGGGGGATTTTTTGAATCTGGGGGGATATAAATTTTCATTAAGTCTGACATGCTACAGTTTGATGAAGAAAAAAGCTGAACTTTTCGCGTAATAAATAAAACCTCAAAAATCAACATTTAAGATGGTGATCACACAATCAAGGACCTAATAGAATATTTTTCTTATTGAATTTCTTTTTTAAATTTAAATGTTTTTTTTAATTCAAGATTTTAGAAACTTTAGATACTAAAGGACTTCTATTCATAAAAACAATTAAAATTCCATTAAAATAGTTTTTTTTTTCTAAAATTTATCAGATTTGAACAGAGCTTTATATTTTAAATGAAAGAGCAGTGTTGATTTTCACAATGCCTTTCTTGATTGAGTCTCCAATTAAAACGTCAGCCTCTTGCGATTAAAATTTAAAGATTTTGATAATTCACCCCGGAATTACTTTTTTCTAAGCTATGGATATCGCGAAATTTACCGCTGCCGGAAACAACGATTGACATTTTTGAATGAAATTACAATTAACGTGAATAACAAAAATGACTAGTTTGTTTGCAATTTTAAATTATTTTAAAATGACGAAGTACAAGAAATATTGGATTGCTTAAAAAAAGCTCAAGAAAGAACTTAAAATAATGCGCACAAAAGCCATCCCCTCACGGATGAATTGAATCGTCAAAACAAAACCTCTTTTCCTGCGCAAACAGCCTCCCCGCATTCCACACATGCACAGAGGGGTTCTTCGCATAGATTGTTAAATAGCAAACGAATGCGCCAAGATAATAGTTGAACTTTGAACTCCCCTGGCATTGGGTGCATGATGTCACTCATTGGCAGGGAAGCATTGGAGAAAGTGTGATTTATTGCCAAGAATGGTAATCGCCAAGATCAAAGCTAAAATGCGACTGAGCATCTGGACATCGCTTGCTAAAGAAATGTTTTCAGTCGGCACTGCCTTACTACGCTATTTTTTTTTTTTACTCCACGCTCCCTGGCTGGAATTCGTTGTCGTGTTGAAGAAAATACCAGGGGGGAAAATCCCGCACAGCCTTTTTTTTTGTGCGGGATTTTTCGATCCTGTGCGCGTTTCGCGCAATCCCGCACGCTATTTTAAACTCTGCTTGCATATTCTATAAAATTCACTTTTTCTTTTGAAGAAAGATATTTTTGTCTAGAATACATTATAAAGAGACAAGCACCGCCGAAGCGAAATTAGAAAATGATTTCAGAACCGCGAGAGACCCCCGTTGTGATTCTAGTAAGAGCTTTGCCACAGGCTAGTCATCTTCCCCGATCCTTTCTACCTGTTGATTTTTACCTTTCTCTCTTATTCTTTTATCTCTCCTCTAGGTCCCTAGAGGATCAGCTAAAGACTTTTTCATTCTTTGAATTGGGGAATGTAGCAGAAGGAACAATACACGCAGGGATGCGACAAAAAGTATCGAACACTAGCGAAACATTCCCTTCAAATTCTAGGAATCACCATTTTTGACAGCAACGAAAAGACAAAAATAACTTTGGAAGCCGTCCATACGCTTCACATTCATCCTATATAAAGAACAATAGTGAGAAATCTGAATGGAATCGGATGGAAATGGAAAAACGTCGACATCAGCATGGCTAAAAATTATTCTTTTAACCAGGATTGCTTCAAAAAATATATTACTTTAACCGGGAAATTTAACACAAAAATGATTTACTAAGGTTCGGTACATTGAGAATGTATTACATTAAGCGGGATATTCCATTAACCGATATTCCATTAAGCGGGTTCGACTGTAGTTGGTTCGCATTACATTGCTATCTCCAAAAAGGTGAATTTATTTTTGATCAATTTCAATAAGAGTGTTGGCAACATTTTTTCAGCATATACTAATAATTAAGGATGATGTGTATAACTGAATTTTTGTGAGTGTATTAAATGATTAGTTTTCATTTTATTCAATGAAATGTAACTTATACCTTAATTACCCTGATAGACCCTATACAATACATATGTTTACATTAATTTTTCATTAAATTGAAGCATTTATCTTTAATAACTTTTATTTAATTAATCATTTTAAAATATTGGGTAATTTGGGTACACATTACTTTTTATTACTTCGGATCAAAAATAATCACTTTATAAAACTATAAGAACATTGAATGACGTGACAAACATCACTGATGTGTATCATCATAACCTAAGATTATATATGCTAAAAATATGTTGCCAACACTAATATTGATAAAAGTTTTATATTCTAAGGGGATAGAAGTGTGAACAAAAATAAATGTAACCAAAGATCCACTGAAACTACCAAAAGATGTCCATTCAACGCACAAAAGTAAAAAATAAAGATGATGACCTTTCTTGACCATCCATACATAATTAAGTGTATCTATGCACTAGGGATGGACCGGATATCCGGTGACTATCCGGTATCCGGTTGATATTTTAAGTATCCGGTACTTCCGGATATCCAATCCGGCTGACCGCCCCGGATACAGATATCCGGGAGATTTTTGCAGGATATCTGACAAAGTATCCGGTGTTGATGTGAGGGTTATCCAGTATGATGTGAGAACCTAATTGAATATTTTCTTTTTTACAAAAATCCCAGCTAAAAATTTCATGGTTTGATAAACTTTTTAGATGATGTAATTACTTTTCATCTTTCCTTTTTACCAATTTTTGCTTCTAAAACAAAAATTAAATGTTATTCTTCCAACTTAGTACTGGACATGGAAGCAT